>CM075012.1:22773860-22824137 GCA_037576675.1 Pangasius sanitwongsei
ACGGAAAAAGGCTTCCTCCATATACCCCGGTCTCGATTCAAAAACAAAGGAGACCGGGCCTTTGCAGTAGCTGCCCCACGACTGTGGAATGAGCTGCCCCCTGACATCAGATCCGCTTCCACTATCGATACTTTTAAAACCAAACTAAAAACACACTTTTACACTCTGGCCTTCACTTCCTAGATTTTTGTTTTCTTAACCGTTATGATGTCTTTTAGCACTTCTTATGTCTTTTAGCACTTCTTATGTATTTCATAGACTGTTTTATGTTATCTTACTGCACTGTATAGTCCGAGCTGTTTTCTCTTCGTCCTTTGCTGTACATCTTATCTTTGCTGCTGTTTTAATGTAATTTTTACCTGCTTATTTATTCAATCTCTGTACAGCACTTTGGTCAGTTTTTACTGTTTAAAATGTGCTCTATAAATAAAATTTACTTACTTACTTACTTACTTACTAAATAGAAGATTGTTGTGATCCAGAGCAAGATAGTATCGACATAGAAGTGTTTACTTATGCCATGGATAATGCTGAGACTGTGCAGAAGCTACTGGAGGAGTGCCCAGGCACACTGCTAAGAGCCTGTGAGATTGCTTACATATATGACAGATACGAACACAGACCGGAGGGTTAGGACAGCCACTGTGCTCAAAGGTGATGTACCCTGTGGGGATGAAAGACTGACTACGCCACTTGGACCACCCTCAAAGCCAAATCTCGATTGCGGAAATCTCAAAACTGCTGGCCCACTGGCCACATGAAAAGTCCATCGCCTAGGGGGTTAATTAAGCCACACGTGACTCCTAAAGGTCCTGATTCCACCGACAGCCAAGATACACCCATTATTCTCAGCATCAAAAGCACATGAGGTTTGTATCCTCCTACTGATGTACAACATGGAAGTATGTGTGCTCTTGGACAGAAGAGTATGGAGAAATGTGATACCCTGGCCCTGCTACAATGCCATCGATCCAGTGGTCAAACTCATAGTACAGTCCTCAATCACACAATCATTGCAGGGCATCAGTTCTGAAAATGTGTCATACTCTATATACTCTGAATCTTTTCTTTTAAAGATTTTGTAAAGTAATTGCTACTGTTGGTATCTAAGCTTTAGTTATCTAATCTAACCTATTCCTTCCTAACCTTGCTACTGTACTTAATAAGAATCTAGGATTATTATTTTCTTCTATTAGAGAGAAATATTCTATTAAGAAATATGCTGATCTAGCAACAATACAA
This sequence comes from Pangasius sanitwongsei, assembly GCA_037576675.1. Classification (NCBI taxonomy): domain Eukaryota; kingdom Metazoa; phylum Chordata; class Actinopteri; order Siluriformes; family Pangasiidae; genus Pangasius; species Pangasius sanitwongsei. Next base: position 22,775,103 of record CM075012.1, read on the forward strand.
GCCTTTCTACAGTTAACCTTTGGAAGACTGCCAGTTTACTTTGACTTAATCCTATCAGTTGTTTAAATACTTTACTTGCCCGGGTACACCCCAGATGCGTCAAGGGTTGCCTTAAGTGTCACCCTCAGTCTATTCACCCTGCATTTTTCAGCTGATTACATGATAGGATATAAGCACATGATGAGGATATCTGGTCTAGACTCCACCATAGTGGGTGTCAAGCTAAATGTTTTTGCCAAACTGTCATGAAGAAGATGCTAATACAATGAACTGACTGTAAAGCACAAAAACACTAAGAAGTGCACAGCATATAAAAAGTGTGGTTTTGTGATTTCAATGGGTTTTTAATGGAGTTTATGCTCCACATGCGCACCAGTGAAAAAAAGTAAAGTAATTATTTACTTATGATAGAAGTAACCCAAACATTTAATACCTTAGTGAATAGCTCAGGTTTCACTGTCCCTGTTTTGTAAAGTTAGTCTTTCGTAACTATAACACTGTAACTTTTACCAAATTAAAGCACTTTGAGAATTTGTGAGTCTTTTAAGAGCCTGTATTAGAACACATTTCACTAACTAAAACAGAGAATGCATTATGCTCTATCATTACCTATTCTTCACAAACAGGGAAAAGTCACACATACCCTCACACACAGTTTCACTCAAAGAAGTGACGATTAACTAAAGCTGCACAGTGTGTGTGTGAGGAAGAGAGAGAATGTCTGTAGAAAAGAAAAAGTAGGAACTGTAACTGCATCCCCCAGAAGGGGCTCAGGTGTATGCTGCTTGTGCTGCACACACACATAACACACACACACCCTTTGCAACATGAGGCCTGTGCCCTTCGTGGTTACTCTCTCATTTTCCTCCACACATTTTGCCTAACTAAATGTAGTGCATGATTGTGTATATGTACAATTATTGACTATAGCCCATTTTACCAGCCCCCTTGACCTAGCCTTCAATGGAAGGAACAACTACAGGACCACTGCTGACTGCAGATATTATTTGGGTAGTGACGCAGGTGAACAAAGTGAATCAGATGCAGCTTTGCTGGGATTTTGAAACATTTCAATATCACTACTGGAGTAAGAAGAATGTCCAACCTTAACCCTAGAGAATAACTAGCACAATTTTTTCAAGGTAAAAGTAAAGCTATAGTCTCTTTCTACAGCTACAAGGTCCAACAAGGTAGGGGTGTCTAATAAAGTGGCCATTTATAATTATATATAAATCTGGTGCACTATAATGCAGTCATTGTCAATGGGATGTTTCATTTTTGCAGACAGTTTCTTAGGTCTTCACGTGAACAAAGGTGGCCAGTCAGTTTAACAATGGTGACACACCGTTAGTATATCTTCACGCATCCATCCCAAATAAAGACAGCTGCACATCATGTGCTCCCCTCTGTGAATCACAAACAAGTGGCAGGGCAATAATAAAAGGAAGAGAAAAGCTGAAAGAAAATTATCCCTGTGATCCCTGCTCTCCTTCTGAAGTTTCTGGTTGGCCAAGAACATTGTTCAACTGCTTGTCATTTAAATACTTGCTTCAAAAGTGGGGCATTGCTTGTTTTTTTTACTGGCACACAAATCAGCAGAAATAAACAGTGCATTTAGACAGCAATGGTGTGTAGAGTTTTTTTGTCCCACAACCCATTCATTTTCTATAGAAACAGACAAAAAGTCCTGCGCAAATAATTCTGGGAGCAAGAAAGGCAGGAAGCAGGTGAGGATAATGGAAAAAGGTTGAGAATTTCTTAACTTTATACAAAAGAAAAGCAACAACCAGAATTTTTTTTTTTATCTGGGGAGGGTTTCACCATTAGTCTCTTCCTCTGGTGAAGCAGTGACAAAGTTAGTGTAGTCAGTGCAAGACAGAATAGAAAAATGCAGCATGGTTGCAACTCAATTATCGCTATTAAAGCACAATCATTGAAAGTTTCTTTTTACAGCCCAGTATGCCCCACAAAAAGACTTCAGAAATAAGAGGTAAATATCTGCATTCCTTTACATTTTTTATTCAATACCAGTGGCGGAAAGAGTGGACAAAACATGACTTACGAACATGTCAAAGTACTGCTTCTGTAGTAATAATTCACTTGAGTAAATTAAAAGTAAGTTTAATAATGTTCAAATGGTACAAAGTTGTGCAATCCTAAATTTAACAATGTTTAGAATATTATCAAGGATTATAACAAGCTAATAAACACATACTTTCAATCCTAATCTCAGGTTATGAGGTTTCTCATGTTTTCTCATTGCCCTGATGCTCATTCTCCCTATCGATATTTCCTTATTTGATACTGTGTTGCATACATGCAAGTTAGCATTATTAATATGAGTATGAAATGCCTTCATTGAGCCCACCTCGACTGGCATGCACCTTGATCTCCACCCTGGTCTGGCCTCAATGAAGTCTGGGCGATGGGAGGTGCAATCTTCAGCTGCATTTCCAAGTCAACTTTCATCATCCAGTCCCATGCTGAGGTAAGCAGACCAAAAGGCCAGTGCTTCTGCTTTGGCTGCTTTCCTTCCGTTATGAACACTGTCCTTTGGCTACCAGGTTGACCTGCCTGTTGTTGTTGATCCCCTTGCTGATTGGGGATTCTACCTCCACATGTCCTAAAACCTGTTCCCACTTCATCTAGGCACCTTGATGTTTCATGGCCATTGTCCTTGTTCTTTCTTCCTCCGCTGCAGCTCACACTTTCTTGTGCACCAATCTCTGTTTCTCCTTCTCACTGGTGATGTTGTAGTAGGCAGCTGTCATACTCCCTAGACCATCCCTGCCTTGCACCACTCTCCCCAAGAGGACCTTTTGCTGCAGGTTGGACTCTACTTCTTCCCAGTCCTCACTGTGATGCCTGGCCACTTTGGGGTCACTTGATTTGGTGTACCGTAGGTACTCATCTGCTCACATCACAATGAACTCCTCCTTGACAAACCCGTAAGGAGGCTTGAGTTTGTTGCAGTTCCCATGCGGCATGATGCTGCTCAAGCTGTGAGGCACTCCCGAGCCACCTATGACGGTGACTGCTCATGGGCCATCATGGGCCAGAATATTCTTGGAAGGATCCTATGCTGATAGATTCAGGCCTTGAATTTTCTGGTGAGACCAGATCTGTCAACAGCCCTCAACCAGCCCTCAAGGCCAGCACAGGTAGTCCTGATGGAATCTGCAGACCCTCAAACTGAACTTGCTGCAATAGTCAGGGATGAGGTCTTTCACCTTCTGGGGTATATGGTGTTTCTCCAGTGTCACTCGACCAAATTGTGTGTCCAAATCTACTCACAGCACTGTCAGGTCTCCTCTGCCTTCTCTTGCATCCGTATGTTCCAGGCAACTCGGGACTCCCGAAATGCCTCACTTCTGCACTGATGTGTCGATGTAATTATTCCTCAGTAGGAAATTAGAGAGTCACTTTGCAACAATGCAGAAGAAGTTTTTACTATCAACACTGAGTAAGGAGATGACCTGAAATTGGTTGGTGTTCTCTAATTTCTCCAAACACCTTCAGCATGCTTCCATGCCTCAGAAATCTTTCCTTTCAGATCACCTTCAAGGCCATCCAAATGCAGTGGTGCAGCTTTGCACAGTTCTTATAGACCTTGTACGGAACTCCACTGGGGCCTGGTACAGAACTTACTCTTGACCACTTATTCCACTTCAATTAGGCAGAGGTCCTTCAAGTTGAAGCCTGCTGTTGGTTTAGTTGGTGTTATCAGCATGTCACATGGACCCAACGGGTTGTCTCTCCCAGGGTCACTGTAAACGTGCTTGAGGTGGAAGTTGATGGTGTGTATGGGGCAGGTCAAGCAGTTGGGTAGCTTTTAGCCAAGCAGCTTCTTGGTATGCTTGATGGGCTTAGCAAGAAATGTTGCCCTCTTTCTTCACATCTCTCTCTGCCTCCTCTTGTTGTGTTTACCCAGTGTCTGGAGCTTCCTCCTGAGGATTGCCCAGAGTTCTGTCAAAGCAGATCTCTCAATTTCCCCTGCAGACCTCTCAACTACCTCAGTTGCCATCTCTCCAGTTGTCCTCTGTCTCTCCAGCTGTCACCACTCTATTCAAGGTTGTCATCCAGTCTGTTCCTGAATGCCACTGGAAATACCAGAATAGTTCCGTTGAAGAATACATCTTCTGATGCATAAACTTGGACACATCCTCAGTTAATTAGCTATTATCGTCTGAGGTTACCAGATTTTTCTTGAGTAAAATAGCACAGTTATTTTGTATTTTACTTTTTTTATATTGGGCTCTGACAGTTATTTGTGCACACAGCTTAATGAAGCCATGAAATACTAAACATGTCATGAATTCATAATATGTGCAGCATGTAACATATTTTGTCATGCTTTTAATTCACTATTTTGATTTGACAAATTATACAATAATGCCATGTTTTGTTAATTCACACTATCCTCTAAAGAAAACCCACAGTTTGACAAATCATACAGTAACCGAGCATGCATCATCTACACTTAAAGCTTACTTTAAGTTAATTCATAATTTATCCATAAAAAAAAATATTCCTTGTAATAAGCAATGTTTCTAATCAAGATGCTGTCTCCCTCAATGTCTTCCATTCAAAAAAAGAAAACCTTTTTTGTGCAATTTAAGAGGAAGATACTATTAATTATCATTTTAATGTACACTGGGAAAAAAAATTACAATTTCAGTAAATTGTACATTATGAACTTTTGCTTGTTTATTACATTTAAAGGTGTTTTTTGTTTCAACTCAATTATAATAAGCAATTTTAACATACCTTAAAATAATCAAATTTCAATTCATTAAAGTCAACTATAAATAATTAAGCCTGTGTTGCTTGAGGTCCTGCCTGCATATGTACTTACCCACTGCCATTTTCTCCACCTATATCACCCTCAAAGTATTTTGATGCTCTGTTGTCTTGCAACATATTTGTCTGTTGTCTTGCAAAATGTTGACTTTTGTATTTTTATTTATTTATATACAGCTGCATATCATGCAATGCTAGATATATGTATATTGATGCCAAATAAATGTGTATATCTTTTTGCACAGTGAATAGATATGACTTGAAAGCTGACCAGTCAAGAGAAGAGAAGAACTTGCCTTAACATCATTTAAGCACAAAACATATACAAAGAAGAACATTTTAAAATTGTGGAACCAATTGTATATACTGTATATTGGACAAAGTATATTGGATAAAATACTGTATATTGGACAAAGTTAAGAGATCACTGCAGTATGTTTCACTCTTAAGGTTTTACAGCTGCGTTTAAGTAGTGCCATTATTGACAAAGCTGTAGACACTGGCTTGTCAGAGGTGGGACAAGAACAAATCATACATCATACTGTGCAGAGTGGAATGTTATAGCAGATCATTTAGGAGCAAGTGGAATTTCTGATTTCTGGTTTTTCTATGAATACATGTGCCAATATTGTATGGCACAAAAGTCTGAAATTCAGGAGAAGATAGTTCATTCTGGTTGGATAGTTGGTTCCTCCAGATGAACTGGCTTGGCAGGTAATTTTTGGATCTTAAAGACATTGTGGAACTAACTGTTACACTAGTGCAAACAGCAGAATGAACTGCTTTTCCTGAAAGCAAAATTTCTTATCCTAATTGTCACGATTTTGTAGAGGCAGCAGATGCAAGTGCAATTTTTATTTTATAAAGTGCAAATTGTGAAAACCAGAACCAGAAACAAACATGAGATACAAGGCAAAAAAGGCAGACTATTAGCAAGGCTGTGGTACACATGACAACATACGCACGACAATGACCAATGCTTCACTATGTAACATACAGAAACCAGAACTTAAATAGGGGTGCTGATTAGGGGTAACAGAACAGGTGTGAATGATCAGTGGGACATGTGAAATGGTCATGTCACATGCTGGGGCTGATGGGTAATGTAGTTTAGTGCCGATTTGGGTGCTACCATGACAGAACCCCCCTTTAACACATAGCTCCCGAAGCGTGAAACACAGTCAAGACAGGGTCCTGGGTGGTCAGATAATGTGTCTCAGTTGATCTTTAAGTGTGCTACCAATCACGGAGCTGGCAGGGGACGCAACGTCTAGGCAATGAAATGGTGCCATATACTCCGCATAGCTGAGGCGAGGCATAACGTCCAAGGCAGAGCTTGAGCGCGGAGTGATGGCCACCGCAAAGCCAGGGGGGGAACGAAGTTCAAGGTGGAACCAGAGGGAGGACATCCACTGCGTAGCCAGGGGGTGAGCGACGTCCTCTGCAAGGCCGGGGGGGGCCGACATTTACATTTATGGCATTTGGCAGACGCCCTTATCCAGAGCGACATACACCGGCATACACCGCAAAGCAGGAGGGAGGAGCGATGTCCTCAGTGGAGCAAGGAGGCAGAGTGACATCCTCAGTGGAAGAAGGCTTCTTGGATGGTAAAATAAAATATGCTGCATCCATGTTAGGTCAAGCTTTCTGTCACGCTTAGGTAGAGGCAGTGGATGCAAGTGAAGATTTTATTGTACAAGGTGCAATAAAATAGAACTATAAACATAAACAATGGCTACAAAGCAAAAACAGGCAGACTACGGGCAAGGCTGTGGAACACACACCACCACATACACACAACAACAAGAGCTTGACAAAGAAACACACAGAAACCAGAACTTAAATAAGGGTGCTTATTAGGGGTAACACAACAGGTGATCAGTGAGTGATCAGTGGGATATGTGATATGGTCATGTGACATGCTGGGGCTGATGGGTAAAGTAGTTCAGTGCCGATTTCGGCATAACAATGACATTAGGACTAGGTTGCAGGATTTTTTTTTGGGGTTATTTGGAAAGATTTTGTGAAACATCATTATGTGAAGCACTATCCACAAATGATTAAATTTTTGGGTCCTTCAGTAAGGATGTGAACTCTAAACTTTTTCAAGCAAGTTGTTCATTACTACTTCAAATACTACTTCAAAAACATACTCTTATTTCTGGCAATGAAACATCAATTTATGATGGCATTTCACTTGGAGTCAGCCTCTGTAGACTAGTCTGGTTTGATTGTCTCAGCCATCTCTGCTGTTCCTGTTGGCAGTAGTGGAGGCTCTTAAGCAGACATATCCTAAACTCAGTCATGTTCATCTTAGGATGGACATGTCTGTTAATGGAATAAACTGCAGGTTTGGCATGATTGTTGTTCATGGCTTGTCTGGTGGCTTGCCAAAATTTGCTGAAATTGTTCAGATGGTTGTTGTGGAGAAGAGTTACACTGTGAAAGAGTTAAGTGCATGGAATAGGGAACATTTTAGGGCTTTTGTGTTGCCTCCCACATTACATGTTTCTCTTATTCAGCTTGATGCCCTTGAAGACCTGAACCTATTGGCAGATTAAAAATAAAATTAAATTGGAGGTCAGCAAATGTTGTCAATATGGTCAATTTGTGGTCTCAGACATTCTCATCAAGTTACCTGAAATTGTGTATAATAACAATCCCTAAGGTTACATTTGGTTTGCAGATTATTTTATTCATCAAAAGTAATTTCCATATCATAAATTAACATTTTTGGTTCACAGTTAAGCTTCAAGGCATGGCTGTAATAGTAAGAATTAGAGACACTTTAAAGGGCAAAGAATTGAGAACCACAGAAAATAGTGCTTGTTTGAGGATTGTCAACTCAAAATGGCTAAATGACACTAAAAGCACATCAAAGTTGAATTTCTTAAGAAATGAGGTTAATACTTCATGCTGTATTTTAGTCCCAAGTGAATTACTTAATTTTTTTAATTTACATACTTACAAGTGTTTTATTGATTTATTATTGATTTGATTGATTATTTTTACTGGCAAAGCTAAAGTTTGTTAGTGGTAATTTTATTTTGTACTGTGCTGTGACCTAAGGAAGTCACTTAAAATTGTTAATATATATCTTTTGACATCAGTGTAATCAGCATCCACTATTTTTTAAATGCCATTTGTTCACTTTGGAGATTACTATTATACTAGGTTTTACTAAAAATAATCATTGGCAATATCATTAACAAAATACGGTTGAATAAATTGAACATACACCATACATGTACATGATCTGAGTATACAACTGTCCCAACCAGAAAAAAACTAAGCTGTTGTAAGCTGTTTAATCAGTAACTGGGCTAAAAGGGTCTTGGTCAGGGAGGTGACGAAGATCCCAATGGCCAATTTAACAGAGCTTCAAAAGGCCTCCTCAGAAGGCCTTTATTGTAGAGTGGCTAGACAGAAGCCATTTCTCAGTAAAATGCATATGGCAGGCAATTAAACGAGTCTGACAGAATAAGGAATGAGGAAAATTATTCTCTGGTCTGATGAGAAAATAATTTAACTTTTTGGGCTGAAGCACTATGTCTGGCGAAAAACTAGGTACTGCTCATCAGTGGCTAATAGCATCCCTGGTGAAGCATGGTGGTGGCAGCATCATGCTATGGGGTACTTCTCTGCAGACTGGTCATAACTGAGGCAAGGATGAATGGAGCCAAATACAGAGAGGCCATTAAGGTCTGCACAACCTCAGACTTTGGCAAGGTTCACCTTTCAGCATGACAACGGGCCAAAGCATACAGCCAAAATAACGCTGGCTTTGGGACAAGTTTTTAATGTCCTTGAGTGGCCCAGCTAAAGCCCAGACTTGAAGAAGCCCATCCTGTGATAAGAAAAACTGCTCAAATCCAGATGTGCAAAGCTTGCATAGACTTGGTCAAGTGTCGGCTATAGACAAAGAAAGGAGGTGGGTTGACCCTGCAGGTGACAAGTGATTGTTCCCACCTGTGTGTTATTACTGGCAGTCTACTTCTTTATGTGTTTTGTTCAAGTTGGGGCCATGAGCCAAAGAGAGACGGATCTGGAGGTGGCTGCAAACATCACAAAATATATACGTGAACATGAATTTGAACTTGAACATGAACTTGAGCATGGTGAAGCCACAGACAGTTTGAAGTGTGATGGGTTCCTTTTTTTTGCACTGAAAAGATCTTGGTGAAAATAAGTAAACGAGTGAAAACAGACAAAAAGCTCCATCAGTGTACGCCTGCCTCCTGAGTCCTCATTTACAACACACTCATACATACACAGAGTTTTACAGCGGTGCCAAAACCCAGGAGGAGGATCTAGATGTAGCCATGGAAACCTCCCCAGTTGGCAAGATAACCAGTTATCACCAAAGCAATCCTTGACCTGGACCACAAACAAAAGCTACGATTCCAAGCCATCGCGAAGGATCAGATCCAGAATCTGCTGCAACCTGCCACTCCTCCAGCTTCCCCAATGGCAGCCACATCAGCCATGCTGCATACAACATTCATGATAATGTCTTCAATGGATGATCCAGAGGCCTTTGTGGAGTTTTTCAAGTGTGTGGCGGCTGCATGGGGATGGCCCACAGATAAATGGGCTTTGTGACTCTTCCCCTTGTTGTCAGGAACATTGATGACATTTCCAGTCCCTGAAATTTAGGGAGGTTAGCTGCCTGTTCATCTTCGTTTGGTGGTAGATGCTGGCAGAGCAGCAGGACTCAGAAGGGGTTCTCAATCTGGTGGTGCTGGAGCAGTTCATCCAACCAGCATCCCATCCAAAAAGCTATCCAGCTAGTGGAGGCTCACCTGCTGGCGTCCGCGGCAGCAGGTGGCTCTTCTTTCTCTGAAGGTACCACAATCATCTGAACAAACAACTGTATGCAAATATAAAAATCTTGGGACCACACAGATATTGCTCTTTGAACTCTGGTCCAAAAGGTTCAACTGAACCCTAAAACAACATTACAGGAACTGGTGAAGGAGTAGAAGGCATCAGTTACCAAAGTAGGAGAATACTACCTCGCCATGGCCTAAAAAGTTGTCATGCAAGGAAGATGTCCCTACGCTGGTATAAAAATGCCAGACTGATGTTTGCAGGTGATCTCCAGACTTTTGGAAGAGTGTTCTCTGGTCAGATGAAGCAAAAATTGAACTGTTTGGCCATAATGGTCAGCGCTATGCAAGCACTAAAAAAAAAAAGCAGTATAATAAAAAAAAGAATAAAACATAACTGTGAAGCATGGTGGTGGCATAGTCATGTTGTGGGGGTGTTTTGCTAGATAAGGTATTGATGCACTTCAGAAAATAGATGGCATCATGAAGAAGGAGGATTATCTAGAAATACTGAAGCAACATCTCAAAACATCAAACTCGGTTGCAGCTGGGTCTTCCACCAGGACCATCTAGGACCATGATCCTAAGCATACCTCCAAAGTTGTAACAAAATGACTTAAAGACAGCAAAGTGAAAGTAATGGCATGACCATTACAAAGCCCTAACCTGAATCCCATAGAGAGTTTTTGGACTGAAATGAAAAAGCATTTCTCAGCAAGGAGGCCCAAAAACCTTACACTACTTACACCAGTTCCGTCAGGAAGAATTCCAGCAAAGTATTGTGAGAAGTTTGTGTAAAGCTACTCCAAGCAATGCCACCAAATAGTAACACCCACAGAAAATCTGATTATAGTAAATAAAAGCTGAAAGAAATCTGCCTCTTAGCTAATATTTTGAAATTACATCTTATGGAAATGAAGTAGATATGCAGACAGGAAAACTGTCAGCATATCTACATCACATGTGTGGTAACATCGTATGTGTGGTTTTTTTTTGATTGTCTTTACTCTATGTCTAAAAACAATATATATATATATATATATATATATATATATATATATATATATATATATATATATATATAGATATATTAGAAGTTTATGTACACATGCTCATTTATGCAGTTACCTAATCCAATCAGGCAATCATGTTCAGCACAGGTTAAGATAAAAAAAAAAAAACATTGCCTGGTCAGGATTGACCATTGGTTATTTGGGTTACCATAGCTTTCCTGTCAGCTCGAACTAGGATGTTTCTGTGTAAACTCTAGAGACTGTTATTTGTGAAAATCCCAGGAGATCGGCATTTTCTGAAATACTCAAATGAGTCCGCCTGGCATCAACAGCCATGCCACAATCAAAGTCAGATCCAAGCAGGTGGAGCATAATCCACTAACTGCCCCCATGGGGGAATGCAGGGTTATGTTCAACACCCTACACATCAGGATACTGCCTGACTGTAATGGAAATATGAGCAAATATATTCATCACAGCAGGTTAAGACTGAGCTTGTAATACCTAATGTGTCTGTTATTTCTTACTTGCATTATGTATGTACATTTTGAACATTATGTCTAAGATGAAGAAATATTTGAAGTTGATGAAATTATGCATAATAATTTATTATTATTATTATTATTATTATTATTATTATTATTATTATTATTATTATTATTATTATTATTCCAATTTTTTCTTCTAGATACTCAAGGTTTTAGGAACATTTTGAAGATATTCTTTTACTTTTTTGGAAAATATATAATTATTCTTATTATTCTGTCTTGCCTGTGATAACAGTCCTCAGTTTTCTTGTTTAGTTTTTTGATCACCAGTATGGTCTCTGAGTGTGAATGAATACTTCAATAGCTGGAAGATAATCAGACATGAACACAAACACACATGAACAAAAGGACAGAAAAGGAGAGGTTCTGGGTCTGTAACTAGTACCTAAACAGCATCCAGCACATGTCTCCCCCTGCTGGTAATCAGGAGTCACTACACTCAAAATTGCAAGAGAGCATTGTCTATAATCCATCCATCCATTTTCTGTATCGCTTATCCTACACAGGGTCACAGGGAGCCTGGAGCCTATCCCAGAGGGCTCGGGGCACAAGGTAGGGGACACCCTGCGTGGGGTGCCAACCCATCACAGGGTAAAATTGCACACACACTCACACACCCATTCACACGCTGGGTACAATTTAGAGATGCATTGCCTACGATATATTTTTTTATATATATTTCCTTTCTTTAACTGTCTTTCTCATTTTTAGCACATCATTCTGAGGATTTCAGAGAAGCATGAAATTGTGTATATGCACAAAACGTGGCACACTGCGTTTGAAATCAATCACGGCATGCGCACATCACATGTAAAAATGCTGAGGGCCCCAGGTTTGATCCTGCCTTCAGGTTACTGTCTCTATGGAGTTTTGTAGGTTCTCCTCATGTCCATGTAGAATTCCTCTGGTTTCCTCTCACCTCCCAAAAAACATGCCAGTAGGTGAATTGGCTAAGATAAATTGCCCCAGGTGTGAATGTGTGTGTGTGTGTGTGTGTGCATGGCCATGCAATGGACTGGCACCCATTCAGGGTGTATTCCCCCTTCACGCCCAGTGTTCCAGGGACAGGCTCCGGATCCACCACGACCTTGATCAAGATAAAACGGTTACTGAAACCGAGTGAGTAAAATCTAAAGATTTCTGTTTGTATTTGTCTTCTACCAAATCCTAATTTCATCCCTCCAAACATACCCATCCCATACATACTTATTTTATGTGCATTCCTGTGTCACACTAAGAAAAGGTCAGCATGTTTGATTCCATTCCAATTAAGATATAAGTTTCACTACTTGCTCTCCCCAGTTCATGTAGTAATTGGATTAAGAAAAAGCACTGAGCAAAATTGGTGTTGGTTGGTGAACTTATCTTGTTTTGTTTAGACAAAGCACTTAATGAATTCTGGCCACAGGTTGTGCAAAGGAGTAAAGGGGGAAAAAATTACTCATTACTAATTTTGATTACTAAATACACCATGAGACATACAGTATATCTTCAGTGTATTTCATAAACCATCCTGGTGCTAATATAAGACTTAGAATTTGCTTTATAGTGGTTTCAGGTCTTGTCTTTTATGTGGTAAAATGGCCTAAATAATGGTGTGATAGAAAGATTTGAAATAAAGAAAAATCTGAATGTGAAGACAGAGGACAGCAGGGGCGAGCATGTGTTCACTAGGATAGAGGGATATGGAGAACTGAATCGTTGGAAGTTTCAAAAGTGCCTCAGAAATTGCAGGCCAGCATTAGCAATGGCTAGGTGAACAGACTGTCAGATCATGTAAAGGAACAGACACTGGTTTCTGTATTTCTAATGACAGAACAAAGATAACTGTGTAAGTTTGAAGGTGTGAGTGCGAGAAACAAGAAAGACAGTTCAGCTTGAACTGATAGATGGAAATTGGCCTGGCACAGAAACAGAGGGAAGCAGCAACAAAGACCTTTGTCTAGTTGCATTACAAATTCCTGCTTCTTCAAAGCTATAAGATGTTGAACATGCATATTCATCTATTCATTTCCATGCAAACTTTTGGCTTCATCCAAAATTACAAGACATTTTCAAAAAGCCCTTTCATGTTGCCAGTGGTACACTACCTGAGGCAAACCTAATCGCCGTTTCAATTAAACCTTCAAAAAGGCTTTTTTTTTTGGTAAAAGATTCCTTTTTGTTTATGCTACATGCTAGTTCATACACAAACATGCATAACAGCCCATTAAACATAACATAATTAGACAGTCATGCTACCTTCCATATAGATTCTGACAAAGCTTTGGCTTTATGTAGTTAATCTGAATGCAACAGTTGTAAATGTGACTACATATATTAATAAATACACCAAATCTAAATAACAATAGCCTGTATTTAGCGTTAACCTTACAATGTATTACAGTGTAAAATACATTTTATAAAATATAACATACGATTTTTTAACAGTTAACAAGTGTACATTAAAAAGGACACTTTTAAAATGTTCTGTTTCATCTAATGTTCAGTATAGACAGAGTGTTTTGATGCCTCATGAGGCATGCATTTTGTCATGGTCACATTTTATAGTAGTCTTATAGTGTAGTATAGTATAGTATAGTATAGTATAGTATAGTATAGTATAGTAGTTGTAGTAGTACTAGTATATAATCTTATAGTATCAGAACATCATATACATGCTAACAGTATACAAAATAAGATCCAATCACAGTTGAATACAGTCTAACACTCTCTGTGGGGTTAACAACTCATAAACTCTTTATCTAGCCCAACAAGTAAGTGAAATCTCCCATATCTCTTGTTTTGGTTGCCTGAGTGTATCTTAAGTGAATGAATCTTAAGATTCTGATTCTCAAGATCAACTTCTGAAGTGTAAAAATGTAAACATCAAAACTTTACACTGTATAAACTTTAATTGCATCCCAGTGTTTAGCCACAAAACTCTTTGTGTATCAAGACACAGCGTTGCTCATAAGTGTACTTGGTACCAGAGCACCTTGGACCAAAGGGTCCAAATCAGTGATAGATTTTTTTATTGCATCATCAGACTTGAGGCCATATGTTTTGCACAGTGATAAAGAAAGGATCACCACTTCATAGTGAGTTAGATTTGTCCCTGAATCCTAGAGGCAGTTTCAAGAAGCTGTGGCTGGAAAATTATCTGTATCATGTATTTTATTTTAGGGATTTAATTTAAACATGGTTTATCATGGCTTTTGGTCAATGGGCCACATTGCTGTCTGATAACAATCCATAATAAAGTGTGTTGTGTGAGCTATGTAGTGGTTTTATTTGGGTAAGCTGGGTGACATTGTGACTCTTATACTGCGGTAAAGTCAGTGTCATATACAGACATTCAGGTATTTCTAGTCAGTAGCATGCAAACAGTTTCTCATGCCACGTGTTTGTATCGCTGAAATACCGCCTGATTTCAGTAAGGTCTTCCTGCCTAGGTGCTATGAAATGCAAGCCACTCTAATAAACTACTGTCCATATATACAAACTGTATTGACAAACTGAATTTTACGGTTGGAATATGGTTACAACAGTAGCTCCAATCTAATTTTTCAACAGTAAGCCGCTTCTAAAACACTCATAAGTTGGTCATATTTAATACTTATATTTGTAATGAATATGTAATGGATATTTAAATAATTAAAATTCTTAATGATTCTGTTGTTGTAGCCAATTCTCCTCAAGGTTCAAGGTGTTGTGCATTCTGAGATGCTTTTCTGCTCACCACAGTTGTAAAAAGTAGTTATTTGAGTTACCATAGTCTTCCTTTTCAACTCTAACTAGTGTGGCCATTGTTCTCTGACCTCTCTCATTAACAAGCCATTTCTGCCCACAGAACTGCTGCTTAATGGATGTTTTATGCTCTAGTGAATATATTGTTGTGTGTGAAAATCCAAGGAGATCAGCAGTTTATGAAATACTCAAACCAGCCCATCCTCACTTGGTACAAGAAAGGACTGGTGGGGGGCATCCAAAGGGCAGGTGGAACAGAGCCCAACCTCATATATCAGCCATTCAACAAATTTTAGTCTTCATAAAGTCCTCATTCTTCACAGTATTTAACTCTGTGGCGTTATTATTGCACTTAATGGCCTAAAATGACCTATAACAAGCATTAGCAGAGGCCTGTTAAGGCAGGAATCAGTCTGCCCCATGCTTGTTCGCTTGTTCTATGAATGTTTGCTCAGGAGTGGTTGAGGGACAGCGGTCAGGACAGTTAATGATATTAAGTGTTGGTCTCTGTGACAATGGCGATGGGAACTGCAATTGCTGTATCAAAAACAGTTTAAAGTTCTTTAAAAAATGAACACTGCTATCTTGTATATACACATGCCACTACACACACTTACATATATATATATATATATATATATATATATATATATATATATATATATATATATATATACACTTATATATAAGTATGTATTCTGATCTACTCTTAAGAATGGGATCATACCCAATATTGTATATTTAAATACACCAAGCTGACAGGACAAATCCAAGCAGTTTGTCTCTGCATGCGGTTCCAGCAGAAGTGAACAATAATTATTCCTTTGTAGCTAAAAACAGTATCATTAAGAATAATGGCATCGTTAAGTACTAGAAGCTATTACTGCGGGCAAATTTGCTGCATTGATAATGAAGCTTCAGACAGGAAATGAAGATACTAATTATGGGCTAAAACGCCTACTCAGTTAATTGGAAGCAAAGAGCACAGTGAAAAGAAATGCATTTGCACAGGAAAAAAAACACACACAGAAAGTAAGTTCTTGACCTTTCCTAGTGCGAGTGGTGGTACACTATAGATCACAATATATAATTCAGCCCTTTGCAGAGGCATTAGAGAACAAGGACTTTATACGCTGCTTTTAGAACAACTCTAAATACACTACTGTTCTTACTAAGACTAATCTATATCCTACATTATCTTTCGTTTGCTTTATACATAATCTAGCCTTTTATCAATTTTATATATGAACTCTTCCATATACATTTAAACATCAAATGTGGTTTCTTTTGCAAATTTAAAATACTATGTTTCAAGTGTATTTGGGTATACTGTAAAAAATATTTAAGATAATTATTTTCCCAGAATTTGCAGTTACTAGTTTGTTGCTTCATGTGTTAGAAATGGTTTGATATTCCAAACTGATGTCAAAACCTCATCCTATCATTTAGCTTCCTTATGGTTTAAAGTCCTTTATGCTACAGAGAGAGTTTCTGGCACTGGTTAAAAAAAAAAAAGTTGCACAAAAATCAGCGCAGATATGAGCAAACAGGATTACTTATGAGCTGTCATGGAACCTTGCTTCTCAAATTCTTATAGGAGTCTCTGTGTGGGAATTCAGATTCATGGTAAAAATGAAACACAAGAAGGAAAGTTCTCCAACGGTTGAAATGAAAGCGAACTTTTAAAACAAATTGTGTGTGCATGACTGACACATCACGCGAAATCAGACAATTGGATGAAAGTAGATAATAAACTTAGACAAGTAGCAGCATTTGTATTATGCTTAAAGGTCATAGGATGGAGACCTGTTTAATCCCATGCTCTGAATAGTAGTTTAGTTTTGGCTCATTTTATTTCTTATTTAGAAATTTTATTTTGATGCTTTGGAAATTTGATTATTTTTAAACCGATTTTGAATTATTCTTTGCTTATTCTTTGATTCATTTTGGATTGATTTTGGATTGATTTTGAATTATTCTTTGGACTACTTCCTGACTATTTTTGTCTTTTTCTTCATTAAATTTACATTTTTAAGCTCAACCTTCTTGACTAGGACTCTTAAATCTTCTCCTCCTTGTAAGGTTATGTCATGACAGAAAATGTTGCTTTTTTATTTTATTCCATGGTAATTTACACCCTACTTTTAATCTCTGTCTAATAGGCATAGTGTAGTCAAGACTGTGTGAGATCGTGCATGGAGGGCTGAGCATTTCTTCACTAGTGAGTAGGGCAAAATCTTATTCTAGACTAATCAAGGTTTAAAATACATTTAGCCTAGAAAAAAAAACAGAACAAATCTGCATCTGATTCATAAAACTGTTGTACAACATCAAAATTAGCAGTGATTTATGCACAAATGATGTATCCGTTAAAGGTGCGTTGATGCAAGCTCCTGGCCACTAGATCCATATTTACATACAAGACAAAATCCAATTTACTGTCATTTACATACAGTATAATGTACATGAAACTCGCCCTAATTTACTCAGATGTTGTAACAGTGAGCCAATAAAAGGCAAGAAAGCTATCAAGATCAGAGGAAGATCAGAGAAAAGAAAGAGCCATCCAAAATCAGAGGAAAGAAGTAAATGGAGAGGGGGAAAATAAATGTAGTTCTTTTGTCCAAGGTTCATTCATTTATTCATCTTCAGTATTTGCTTTATCCTGTTCAGGGTCATGGTGAATGCGGAACCTCTCCCTGGAATACTGGGCATGAGATGGGAATACACACAAGACGGGACCCCAGTCAATTACAGGGCACCATGAACACACGCATTCACACACTCGTTCACACCTAAGGGAAGTTTGAAGTTTCCAAGAGTGTTGCAATAAAAAAAATATGGGAACGTGTTCAGTTTCTTTACAAAGCTGTATAAAGCTTTATAAACTGAGCCATTTTCCCACCTCATCTGCAGGTAGTTATGTGAAATCGATTTTTTTTATCTAGGTTTTTATTCATCTTAAAACTCGAATAGGTCCGATTTAACTGAAGTCAGATTTACTCAAAATAATCTGCAATGATCTCTAATGTCCACGTCCAGTTCAGCACCTGACGCTACCTTTTCTACATAAATGAAGAACGAATGAGCCGGTGAAGATCCATGTTTGTGCTTTACAAATTGACACTAAAACTACATTAAAATGACATATTACATACATACTACATACAAATTTACGTACATAGTAAAATTACACTAAAATTGACACTAAAACTCAATACTTTGTATATTTTAGTACAAGATTCAGACATACACATTTTTTTTGACCAGTTATCAATTATATTTTTAGCTTTACTATTATTATTACTTATACTACTCTACTTACTATAGACTATGTGCTATATGCTATACTTATTGATGCTGCTGCTATTGATTTTGATTATTTAACTGCAGATCTAGAATCTTTTCAAGTTGTTTAAATATTATGCTCATATTTTTACATGCACGCCGACCCGACATGAGTGAAAAATGTCATTCTGTCATGGGTCCTGTCCAGACACGTGGGAATGAATAAGGGCATCATGCATGCTTTTTGTATGAGAAACAAAAATATTTATGACTTAGGATTTAATGTTTAATATCAGGCTTTTTGCCCATAACATGTGTACCCTATATATTGTGAAGTAAATATTGAATTTACTTTAATTTTTTAATTTGTTTTTGTAGGCCTCAATAAACAGCTCAGCTTCTTTTTCAAACTTTACACAAGAAATGGTACCAACCTGATTTTTAAAAATTCCTTCGATTACTGGAAGTATATTTTTAAGGGGTTTCTTTTTAACAGTCTGTTAACACCACTGGTGTTCTACTTGCCCTCCCTTTCTGACACTTCATTAACAGCTTCATTAAAAGTTAATAACAGGAAACAGCATGATATGTGATCTGCAGTATGCATGAACTAAATGCAAACAAATAAGCACCTCTAAACATAAACAGCTTGCTCTGAAAGCAAAATCATATCTCAGAATTTATTTTCGCTTCATCCTTATCTTTCATGTTAGCTGGTAAATTTGGTTTCATTTATGAAAAATTACATGAATTTGAGCATTTACCCTACCATTTACAAAGAGATTTTACATTTTAATTCTAAGGGGTGGGGGTGGGGGGGGGGGGGGGCGTTATGAAATGCCTGCACGTTATTCATGTGCCAACCTCGCCCCCAAACAGTTGCAAAGCATTGCATGTGAAATGGAATGTAAAAGCAAAACGAGATAAGGTCAGCCAGGAATTCAAATGGAAGACATTTGCAGTTCCAACAAGACTGGGGAGTATGAGTGCACTTCTGAACCTGAGTTCTTGCTGGAATAATTGTGGAAGCACATCTGGTGCACTTTGAAAATGAATTGGCCCAGCACTGCTATGATAATGACAGCACAGTAGTTTAATAATTTAGGGAATATTGCATTCCAAATGTCAGCCTGGGCTGGTCCAACACTTAGTTCATTTATTGCATGAAGTTTCAGTCCAGTTTTATCCCCTCATGGCAGCAATTTCATTCCAGATTTGGAAACTGTCTTATAACGACTAGGTGATAACGGCACATGTGTGATAATGCATTAGTATTTATTAATCTTTGAAACTATCTACAGTGTTATCTTAAACCATTATTATGTTCATTTATAAGTATTAACAAGTGGCACACTTTATGATAAGAAGGTGCGATGAAACCCTAAGAAATTCATTTTCAACTTTTGACCTTAGCAGTCACAGAGCCTATTCTTGCAGTCACCTCATGGGTCACCCTGCCAGTGTAAGTGAACTAAAAATGGCTCCATTCTGTCTTGAGGCCTAACATAGAGCCTCATTCAGAATCAGTTAGAAAGAGTGCCATGTGCTTTGATTTTCCAGCCTTATGGGCATACTCCAGTTCAGTCATTAGTCCAGCTAGTGCTGCAAGTAATCTTGTAAGAAATCTTGTCAGACACATACCTGCCACCCAGTTACACAGCTGACCTGCACTCCCTCTCTGTAATCAAGCAGAAAACCTCAGGCAGGTCTGAGCAACAAAAGTGTGTGTGTGTGTGTGTGTGTGTGATTGTGTGTGTGCGTGTGTGTACTGATCACAACCTGTGGTGCCACCTGCTGTAGGGGACTGAAGCCCTGTGTCTCAATGCCCTCTCAGTAAAACATCTGTTCGATCCTAAGGCAAAGTGAGAGGAGTAACAGAGCAGAATAAGGAGAGAGAGACAGACAGAGGGAGAGACGCAGGCCCCTTGCAGCAGTGCCCCTTCTGTCAGACTGCACTGACTTTGATGTGCCATTCCCCCGATGCCTTCTCGCTAGTCCATGCAGTAAATTAATATAATTAAGCACAGTTTTCATCTGGGTCCATGTGGGTATTGTTCTGAATATGTGTTCACTGAAACCTTAATTCACAAAGCTCAATGTTTTTCAAGGAGAGAGGCGGGGGGAGAAAGACAGGGAGGGAGAAAGGAAGAGAGAGAGAGACAGACAGAGAGAGAGAGAGAGAGAGAGAGAGGTTATGTGAGGTGGCCAGCCTTTTGTTTTAAATGTGACACAGATGTGTTCATTTGCAAGATGAGCATTAAAGGCTGGCTAATCTATTTGTGTTCATGTACATCTGGCAGACATCAAGCAAGGTAAATTAAACACTAAAGTTGCACTGCCAGACTTAGCAAAACCCTCACGCTTCATGTCATACAGAATCATCCACTGGTGAGCAAAACGAGCTGTTAATTATGGGGGAATTGTCACTTTGACCTTCTCATGCTACCTTTGGAATCATTTATATGGCATTCTTCCCAAAGTGTGGGCAAAACCAGGTGCCAGTGGGAGGTCATTAGAAGCTGTTGTTCTATCAGCATGTAAAATTGACCACTGGAAATGTTTGTTCCACCTTTGCCGCTTGACGTGAGAACCAATCAATGAGGAATAATAGAATCTAACCTTTTTTTGCCTCTGAGTCAATATTACTGGCCGCCACTCCCTGGGTACTTAGCAGATGTAAACTATCCCACAGTCAAGCTCGCACTAGCCTTAACCTTCATTTGCTCAGTGTGCATTTAAGTGTGTCTTTTTCCACCCCGCTAGGAACTATAAAAAAGCAATGGCAGTCGACAAGACACAAACAGTGTGAAGCACTTAAAACAAGCTCTCCTTTCCAGGCGGGTGCCACGTCCACTTTAGTTAAAAGCTGCCAAGACCATGAAATCGAGAGAGTTTGACATACTCCCATCCAAGATGCCACCAAGCTCACACCATGCTGCTTCTTTAAGACTACAATAGAGGTATAATATCAGCATCCCAGTAACCATGGGGTCATGAAAAGGTCTGACGATGCTTTCCAAATCAGAAATGAGAATGAAAAGGGGTGAAACAAAAGCAGCAGCAACTAATTTAGCCACACTGCTGCATCAAGCACAGCACTGAGTCTTTGCGGAGTGAGACAATGTGGTCCTGCAGAGGCGAACTGTTTTCTGGGGCTCACCATTCTTCAGAATGATGGTCATTTTTGTACTTGCCACCCCCTCTCCACAGCATCCCCCTCTGCCCCTGACAGTGAACAAAAAGGTCAGTTGTACCCTTGGCTGCCTTTGGAGCCCGCTGTGCACCATGTTTATCAAGCGCGCTAATCTATTCTTGTTACTTTCCACTTCAGAGGCAGGCGCTCATCTGTGCCCCCCCATCATCCCCACAATCGTCCCCCTCACCATCACACCACACACCCCAATGCATCCTCCTCCCCTATCCCCTTGATACTCAGGGGTGGGGGTGGGGGGGTTGGGGGTTGCTGATGGCATCTGGCTGGCATCCAGCCAGTGCGGCAACGATGGCACAGAACTGCCATTAAAATCAATTACATGGGTCAATGTTTTTATTAGAGGATTTCTACTCAAACTAACTCATCAGCATGACGATGGACGATCTTCTCTCCACCACCTCCCCTCAACCTCTGAGCAACCTTTCTGTATACCCGCTATAGAACCAGCAAATTATAGGCACATAACAATCTAGACAGTTTTCTTCCCTCCTGTTGTAATATAATGTTAATATATATAATATAATGAACACCAGATATATTCATTTACTGCAGGAGTTCCCAAACTACCCCGATTTTTTTTTTTTTTTTAATTCTCAGTTTATAATTTAGACTACTGTACCATTTGATCATTTTGTCAGTAACATATGTGTCACTTTAAGTGACTAAAAACCAAAGTAATATTCATTGGTCTGATTCATCAGTCTAGTGAGAAGCGTGAATTTGCATTTCTTGACAGCTTTTTTTTTTTAAAAGTCAGGTGGCGCGTTTGAAAGGGTGCATCTCTTTCCGCTGTCATGTCAAGCTTCAAATGCTACACAAGGAAAGAAAAACAACAGGGTGTGTTGTTATAGAAAAATTATCCATGCCAGGTGGTGGGATATGGCACGATGCAAAGCAGAAGGGCCTGGTCTAAACTTGACACGACTTTGCACGTGCACATGCAGACTCACACACTCACATGCATATCTTATGTACATCTGGATGATTAAATGCAATATTCATTAGATGGCACATCAGAGCCAAAATCTCTGTTTATCAGGATGTACAGTGTACTGTACAGTGTGTAGTGATTTCACGCACAGCGACGTTAAACACACTGGTGAGCTCTGTTAAAACTTTCTGTCACTGGCTCGACTGTTGTCATGAGCTGCATTTAAAACTGACCTTACAGTCAAAAGTATTTACTCATCTAGAAAATCTACAAGATTTGTATGCAAAACAGACATATCGGAAGGTTTGAGGGCTATGTGAGAGTTTTTTTAAAAATGTTAAACAATCGAAAAACGGTTAGTGTTAGTACAAAATTGCTATCTAGAATTGTACAAAAGTATGCAATTTGAGATATAACACTAGTTTGTTTAATAGGGAAATTTGTCTGAATTCCCATTGTAGTGCAGCCTGTCAGGATAGTGAAAAGCCTAAAACAGCATATACACTCTTCATTTGAAATAGTAGCACACAAAATCCATCTTCATAGTTAGAGTGATATTTCTATAAATAATAATGATTTACTCCATTGGTAAATCAAGTGACCCCTAGTTTGTAAAGTGAGTTGAGTGTATCTAATTACTGCAGTACATTATACTATAAGATCTACACTGTAGCACAATATACTATGAGACCTGTGCCTTAGCACAGTATACTATAAGGTCTGTACAGCCATACAGTAGTGCAGAAGAGCATTTTTTAAACAGGAAAGTTAGAAGTTAGCTCTGGATTTAGACCACACACAGTGGAACATAGTGAGGCATGAACATTGAGTACAACTAGCATTTTACATGAAGAAACATCAGTTGCTGTGCATAGAGTATAATAAATTTATAGTAATATTATACAGATCATTAAGATCAGTGGCACTTCTCATTAATTATATATTGCTTTTCATCGGTTTTCATCCTTGTCTCTTTCTGTATGGTTGTGGTTTAATCTGACGTTGTATAAAGGGATTAGAGTGGGTGGAGATTTATTTCTAATTTTAGATAAAATGTCATCATAAATTATATTTAATACTGCATTTGCAGCTTCATTTCCTACTAGACAAACTGGTAAAGTGCTGCTTTTGGCCAGGCTGTGACAAATTCACAAAAACTATACTGATCTTTATTGAATTGATCTGAGCACCACAGGCAAATCAATCACATACAAAAAAAAAAAAAAGTGTTAATCGGAATTTTAGGTTGTTTTTGTTTGTTTGTTTGTTTGTTTTCTCCAAACCAAAAAGCTAAATTTCAGAAAATATGCAGTTATTATTTCAATAAATACTTGCACAAGTTTCTTATAGCTTACTGATTTTTATGTCTCAGACCTTTCCAGTGGGGTGATCCTATGCTGCCAAGCTCTTTCTCTGCCCTCCACTCTGTACATCTCTCTACATTATGGACAGCAGGATGCGTTTACGAAGCAACTTGGGCCGTGAAGAAGCTGCTGGAGAAGCTGAAGTGTTCCCCCTCCCTGCTGAGCCAATCCCTCCTGCATAGTGCGGAAGAGCATGCTTCAAACAGACCCACTCAGTGCCCTGACCTTTCAAAAAGAGTGTGTGTGAGCTTGAGAAAGAGAAACAGTAAAAGGGAGGGAGAAGGGAGGGTCTGTGAGAGCTCCAGCTACACTGAAAGTACTACACCCAACTCGCTCTCTATGAGCCTTCACAGTGGTGACAAAAAATCCTGTCAATAACTCAACATGAGAGGTGCCGATAATGACGATTTTAGACCAGCATTAAAGCACACTTTAAGAGATATCAAAGCTTGCTCCACTCAAAGATTTTTTTTTTGCCTTAAGCCAGTCTGTATGGAGCCACTACTTCTCTTTCAGGGCACACCTGTTTGCTCTTCCAGAAAGCTTACAGCATAGGAGACTTTCACCACTCTCCACACCTGGCCCCTGACCCGCTGTATCTTTTTTCACCTCTCTGAAACAGGTGTTATCTAAATGATTATAAATCAGTAGCTAAGTAAACATTCATCATGGATACACACAGGGCCAGCACTAATATAATTAGAATTCAAACATCAGGGCAGTGAGGCCTCCCCATCTGTCCATTTTGTTCATCGCCGTGAAACATTAAGAAAAAATGGATGAAAGGATGGGGGGAGAAGACAAGCGCCAGTTTCTTGTCACCCTCTGCCAAAGTGTTGGGCAGCACACTCAATCTGAAACCGGTGACAGCTGGTCTATACCTGCAAGCATCTTGAAGCTGGGCACTAATTCTAATTGTCTGTGCATGTGTGTGTGTGTGTGTGTGTGTGTGTGTGTGTGTGTGTGTTGGGGGTGTTTTTTTGCTGCCATGATTTAGAGGACGAATGGCGAAATAGAGTCCTGAGGGAAGTGGGGGAGATCAATCTCAAGGACAGGCAATGTTCATCACCCATGCCCCTCCACTACCATCACCCCTCACTGCTGCATTTCTCCTCCACCATGCTTCACCTTGCCTGCTTTAAATTAGATTTTGTCAAAAAACTTATTTTGGGCCCAGTCTCCCAAAAGTACTTGGCTTTGCAAGGGACTTTCACAATGTGAGGCTTTTCACAATCATCAGGGCAATTTTAAAGATAAAATCATATACCATTTTCAGACAAGGACAATAAAAAACTGGACACTGGAAAAAAGCTTCGAATGTATTTTTAATCAACAAACCGAACGATTAGTAAATAGTTACATTAGATAGGGCTTATCTATAGATGGCTGTTGATGCACTGAGGGCATTTCAGTGTCCGCCTTTCTCTCTTCTACTGTCTCTCTCTCTCTCTCTCTCTCTCTCATGCAGCATGGGAAGGTCTTCTGCACTGCTGAGTCTTCATTTGATACACTGGCAGAAAAAAACATTCGGAAATTAACACCAGCCTGACCAGCAGAAGCCTGAAGGTCCACCATCTGCCACCGTGCTTGAGTCTCTGCAGCCACCTTCAGAACATATGCATCAAAGCCCTGGGTGAATGAAAGAGTCCTGCAAAAGGCAGAGGGTTAATACACTGAGGCCAGTAGAAAAGGAGCTGGTGGCTATCTCCGCTTCCCTACTCCCTTCGGTCTCTTTTCCTTTTTCTTTCTCTCCCTCTTTCATTTTCCAGAGAGGCCCACAAAGGTCAGACAGGACAGCATGGTGATGGGGGCCCGGCAGCAGAGAGTTTAGTTTGGCAATGAAAGAGACACTAAGTTACTAGCCTACTAGCTCTCTCTCTCTCTCTCTCTCTCTCTCTCTCTCTCTCTCTCGCTCTCCATCAGCCTGAGGCATGCTCTTTAACAAAAAGCTCACAGAAGGACCAAACACAGAGGGATTCCTTTATACCTCCAGCTCTCCCTCTTTCTCTCCATCCTGATAGAATGTTTGAAGGAGGCACTGGGCAGGCCATGACAGCTGAGCCCATTTGTTTAAATTACAAAAGAAGTATGTTCATGTACTATCAATACAATAATGAATAATCATCCTTCTTTCCTGCCTTCTGTAGTTACCCTTCTGCTCTATGTTTGGCGTATTTACGGCCACAGAATAATTTACATTACCGTTCAGGGTGGAAACAAATGCTTGTTTATATGTGTATGCTTGTTACGCTTGTTTATATGCGTATAGACATTCTTTTTTTATTAAGAGAAAGTTTATGAACTTTATGAAAAACCAAATAGACTTGCCAGTGCTACTAGTGATGATGTCATATAATTTCTCTGTTTGCCTGTCTTTTTCTGGAGGAGGGGAGGGTGGTAATGTTGGAGTTAGTGTTGTATGTGATGTTTTTTTTTAATCTCACTTCTGCCTGGTCTGCAGACATTGTCCAAATTAGTAATTTAACCACATTGACCCTGACCAGGATAAAGCATTTACTGAAGATGAATGAATGAATGAATGTGGTAACTGTGTCATGTATTGGTGCATGAATAACCCGCCACATCCAATACACTTCCATGTTAATGAACATGGCCTTCCTTTGTCCTGAGAGCTTCTTCTCTGTCTGCCTTGCCCCTACCTGCCTAAAAATAAAAACTGCTTGCTCCCACAACATTGTGGTGTTAAGATGTACATATATGACCTCTGCAGAATTTGTAGGATATTAATTTGGCTTTGTGTGTTAATTACAAACAGTTTTGCAAACCTTTAGAAAGCATAATTGACAACAGTATCACAAGTTCTATCATGGGATTTATGCTTATTATATTTTATGCTTACTTTTAAATTTTCCGGTTCCTCTTTGATCATGAAAACATGAAAAATGTGATCAAATATTCATCTCTCTCTCTCTCTCTCTCTCTCAATGCACAGGTAAAAATGCTTGCCCTATGTGGCACTGAATAAATCAGCACAACCTTTGGCGTGCCCTTTGCTCATCCCACGAACTTTGCCTGACCTACAAGACATGCTCGGATTAAAGGCTCCTTTTTTTCTGGCTCCCCAGTAACCTGGCACCTCCGCTCCTCCTAAAGACCACCCTCCTGACTACACTGCCTTCTTTCCCCTGTAGGCAAATGAATTTATCCGCAGTTTTGTTTCATAATCCTTAAGATCTTTCACTTCAAAAGCCACCCAGCCCACAGTGGCCACCACTGAACACCCCAAGTGGCCACTCAAGACTCACCTCGATCAGCGCTGGCGGGACCCCGAAGACCTTCAGCTCCTCAGTGGGGGGACCGCCCCTCTCTGCCTCTAAGCCCTGTGGCCCACAGGATCCTGTTAAACATTATCAAAGATGAAACATCAATGGGAGGCACTTGAAGGATGTGAAAAGGTAGAGGAAAGGCCACATCAAAAAGAGTGACGTCTGAATACACATCAGAAAACCTGGAGAGAGTGAGGACAACGCTTTTGAAAAGGAAAGGGAGCAACAATAATTGGGCAATCATATTCTATATGACAACATTAAGACAAGGACATATGTAGAAATATAGAAATTAATATTAATAAAATAAATTAATAAAATAAATGAAATTCAAATCTCAAGGTTGGTGGAGAAATTATACAGGTTCTTACTCAGCTTGCTTGAGTGAATGAAACCATTGCAACGTCGCATTGTAATGCTGCCTTTTCATTAACTCTCACAAGTGATAGACTGGAAGTTGTTTAACTGGTGAGTCACACAGTGGCTAGGAAGAGTATCCACTCTCACAGATGCCAAAAATTCACATCTGATCGAGACTGTGGATAAGTTGAAAAATGTCAACTTTTGCAATTAAATGAGATATGATCATACAAACATAAGTAATATATGATGTAAGTTATCAACAGTTTTGTACTGCAAATCCCACATCTAGTTCATAGTCACTTACACACTCACCATCATCCACAATCATTTTATTAGGAATGCCTGTACATCTGCACAGTCATGCAATTAACCAGTCAGCCAATCTTTTGGCAGCAGCACAATGCACACAATCATGGTCAGACAGAAGGGATTTGGTAACTCAACTAACCTCAGAAAACATCTCAGAATGTACAGAATATATTGAACCCTGAGGTCAAGGGGCTACAAAAGCAGAAGCCCACATCAGGTTTCACTTCTAAAAGCCAGGAATCTGAGGCCGCAGTTATATATATATGTATAGAGAGAGAGAGAGAGAGAGAGAGAGAGGGGTGTCCCAAAAGATGTTCGTGGACCACTTCTCTGTTGGTCCACAACACTTCCAGTCTTTTTGAATTTGTTAATAAGTTTGGCAACAGTAAGCTTGCTATGTTTCCTGTTAAAGTCCATCGCAACCTTGCGACAGCTTCCCGATCCAGCCATGAGGATAATTTCAATAGGTTCCTGTTTTGTCAAAGGCATTCTTAAAGACTATCTGAAAAAGATATACATAATATAAACTATGTATGAAAAATTGAGTGTGTGAGTGAGGATGAGGGTTCCTGTGCTTGGCACCTCAGCCAGTATGGCTGCCACAATGAGTGATGAGAAATGCTTAGATCTAGTTTACAACTACATCCATGTGTGTAGGACTGAATATTCCTCTGTGCCACTTGACTGTGAGCATGAATTCAAGGCACTTGTACCATTTTATTACATTATGAGCTCCAATAAACTCCATTTTTTTTATATTACTATTCTTTTGCACTACCTGTTATATCTGACACTTCCACACTAGAAGTGTGTACTGGACGGCATTGCACTGTCTCTGTCTAGACGGCACTGCACTGTCTCTGTCTGGACAGCATTGCACTGTCTCTCTCTGGACGGCATTGCACTGTCTCTGTCTAGACGGCACTGCACTGTCTCCTCTGGACGGCATTGCACTGTCTCCTCTGGACGGCATTGCACTGTCTCTCTCTGGACGGCACTGCACTGTCTCTCTCTGGACGGCACTGCACTGTCTCCTCTGGATGGCATCGCACTGTCTCCTCTGGACCGCACTGCACTGTCTATCTCTGGACGGCACTGCACTGTCTCTCTCTGGACGGCACTGCACTGTCTCCTCTGGACGGCATTGCACTGTCTCTCTCTGGACGGCACTGCACTGTCTCTCTCTGGACGGCACTGCACTGTCTCCTCTGGATGGCATCGCACTGTCTCCTCTGGACCGCACTGCACTGTCTCCTCTGGACGGCATCACACTGTCTCCTCTGGACCGCACTGCACTGTCTATCTCTGGACAGCACTGCAATGCACTCTATCCGTGCGCTGATTTGTTCCCTTGACGCTGGTGCCGAAGCCTATCGGCCAAGCTTCTCTATCTATGTAACCCTTTATTATCCTGACTAACTCGCCAGACACTACTTCACATTAACAAAAGCAGAAAAAAATCAAATAAATATATAAATAAATAAACACATGGACCTGTCAGTCAACATAAGGACATTGGAAATGCTAAAATACACAGTCTACTGTATATCCTATGATTAAGAGCAATCCTAGAACAAAGAGGTGTTCACCATCCAACGTGCTCTAAAACAGTTGTTTACCTGCCCTTCAATTATCTTTTCTGCAACTGCAAGTGCGCATGAATCAACTATGATTTGCACAAATAAGCATAAAAACAACAAATAAACACATTGTGCATTACCACGTTTTGAAATGTATAATGTGTAATTTCTTCATCTTCCTGATTTTATGACTTTGTGCTGCTTCAGTGAAAAACCTCATGACTTCCAGTATACAGGGAACAGAAACCACAGAGGAATATACAATTCTGTGTTTAAAACCATGAGGGGGTTGGACACAGGAATGGGGCGATAATAACTTTGTTAGGATGATCCTTTTGCCTCAGCTCCATTTTCTCCAGCTGCATCGCATAGCTTTTCTCTGCATGAATGAAGGTGAATCTGCAAGAAACCTCCCACTTATTTTATTTTCAGCTCGCTTTCCCATAATTACTCCCCACTAAACTGTTTGCACAACAATGCCACAAAACATCTGCAAAAACAGGTAATTATTGTGTCAAGGCAAACTAATGCATTTTGTATGGAGACTATGCTTCACCGACAGCAATTATAACACATTTCCCTTTTCTGTCCTCACAACCCCCCCCACCACCTACTCCCCCCCCCCCCCCTCCCAGAAATGATTGCCTGTTGGATAATGCTTGGCATCACATGCGAGCAAGTGCTTAGTGGAGTGTATCTGCTTAGTTGCATTTGCCACCTTAATACTATACTGAGCACAAAATACACACTGACCAAGCCAGTACTTAATGACAGACAAATATTTCAGCTTACAGAATTTAGCATTCAGAAGTACTTTAAACCAGAAAGTTGTCCTTATGGAAACTGCTTAAAGCTGACCACAACATATAAACTAGGGCGAATGGTGTATTTTGTATATAGGTTAACATTATGGATTTTAAGTATATTTAACAAATATTTAGCAATATTATTATATTTTCATTAAACAGCCCTTGGCTTAGTGGTTCGCACATTTGCCTCACACTTCCTGGGTTGGGGGTTTGAATCTCGCCTCTGCCCTGTGTGTGTGTGTGTGTGTGTGTGTGTGCAGTTTGCATGTTCTCTCTGTGCTTTGGGGGTTTCCTCCACCCAGTCCAAAGTCATGCATTGTAGGCTGATTTGCATTTCTAAATTGTCTGTAGTGTGTGCGATTGTGCCCTGCAATGGGGTGGCACCCTGTCCAGAGTGTGCCCTGAGTTCCCTGGGTTAGGCTCCAGGCTCCCTGCAACCCTAGGATAAGTGGTACAGAAAATGGATGGGTGGAAGGATAAACAGCCCTCAGAAAAGCATATTCTCTCCATGAAAAGATAATAAAAATGAAAACAACGGATGCACATTGTAGCCTCTCAGAGAATATAATCTAAACTAGTAGCAGTTAATGCTAGTCAATGCCGCACGCACACACGCCAAGGCAATATATGCAGGTAAAGCCACATAACATACACACAGGCAGTAGGTATATGGACAAAATTGACTTCACTCTGTCTAATGAAATTGATAACAGTTTGCATGTTGTAAATTCTAGCAGGTCACAGCCATTACCACTAGACACACAGGTCATTCCAATAATATCATACATATTTAAACTTTAAACTCTAGAATTTGGATTTTAGTGGTTATAGCGTGAACTACAGAAAATATTTATATATTGGAAGGATTTGTTTACTCCTTCATCTGACCAAAGGCCTGTGTCCCAGAATTCACCCTGTCATTTTATTGGCTAGTTATGACAAGGTTGTCTATAAACATGCAAAATTCTGACATACCAAGCAACTTTTGATTTATAGATGCAAGAATTTTTAGGAATACCTAGGAAAAGAGTGAATGGGCTGCCCAGGAAAAAACCTACATTTTTGACAAACAGATTTCGTGGTGCTGGCTGCCACTTCCATGTAGCTCTTGAAAGCCTTCCCTGGACACAGGCCTGGCCTGGGTGCATTCTCATCTGCAGCAGCAGAACAATTAAGAGGTTTATTAATATGTTTCTCCAATATGGAGCTATTACCTTTGACAGAAGTGCTGGGATTCAGCCACAGAGCGACATGTTGGAATTCCAAATGAAGACACTGTGTGCTGACCAGTAACATATGTTATGTAATAGTAATTGTCGAAAACGCTGCCTTTAATTGAAAACCACTGTATGTTCTTGTTTTCCATTAGGTTGTATGACAAGCTGCTCAAACTTCACCAGTTCCGGATCCCAGTGTGGGACCATCGTTTTCGCACAGAGGTTGGAGAAGTGCCAGTGCTGAAACCCGTGCTTGATGTGCAAACAGTGCTCCTACATACTCCTTTAGGGTAGATCCAGAAATACAACATGCTACACATCGGACAATTTAGCCAATTGTGCACCTATGCATTCTGGTCCAGGAGTTTTCTGTGTGTTCATAAACACATTGACTTCTGCTCTGCATTAGGCATTTCAGATTAGCCGAAAACTTATTGCAGTGAAACCAGTACAGCATTTTTTAGAATTAGAAACCATAAATGCAGCTGCCTATCTGCCTTAACTGTGTGTGTGTGTACAATATTCTTCCCCACATCATTCTTTTTATGCCATCAGTGAGACCTGCAAAAAAAAAAAAAAAATTTATACCTTCGCAAGTATAGCAACCTTGCTATACCTTTGCCAATAGAAGGCTATGTCAGGCTTAAAGTGTCTAGAAATATGTTTAATAATCATATATTTGATTTGTATTAAACTTATAATATGAAATAATAGAAAAATTCGACTATATTCAAGATATTTTCACTTGCTAAGATGTCAGATTTGTGTTATAATGCATTGAGATATAAGCATTTATATTCCCTCAGAACATAATGTACTAACACAAATCATACAGAACTTCAGGTTTAATAATTGACCTTCAAATATCACCACCAACACTGTCAAGCCCATTATTGCCATTTGTTTTTGTAGATCATGAATAGTGGTGCTGAAACACAGCACTCAGGCTGTGTTCCTGTTGAGAGAATCATTCGGCGTGTGGCGGAATGTGGGGCAGCCAGCAGGGGAGGTGTCCAGGCAAACCACAGTGCCAGTTGGGGGTTGCACACTCCTGGGGTAAAAAGCAACTTCAGCTTCCACCCCCTGCTACTCATATCATCCCAGACCCAAAGGTGGATTTGTTTATAGACTTTTGCAGACTCCCACTGGAATAGCAGTCAACTGGACTATCTATCTATCTATCTATCTATCTATCTATCTATCTATCTATCTATCTATCTAGGTACTGTATGACACAATAAGGAGAAAACAACAAAGCCACATGTTAGGCCACCACAAGCTGCCAGCTTCAATTAGCCTTGGCATATTTTTTTTTTTACAAATCTCTGGGATTTGTAATCTCTCTAATGGAGGGATGAACACCATTCTTCCAGAAATTTCCTCTACTGGTGTTTTAACGATTGTCCCAGTGAACACTGTCTAACACATGGGCCCAAAATCTCTCAAGTTGTTCACTTAGTTAAGATCTGGTGACAGCGAAAGCCAAAGCACATGATTTACATCATTTTCATCCTTGTCAAATTATTCACTGACCCCTCGTACCCTGTGGATGGGGTTATTGTCATCCTGAAAGAGACCACTCATACAATATCAGCAGTAGATATGTTTCATCTTAGGATAAAGGTGATCAGTTGGAAAACTTTGTAGTGATATGCGGGAGCCCTTCCATCTAAGAGGACAAGTGGATCCAAACCCATGTCAGCAATATGAACAAGCAGACACTGAATACAGCTCTGTTGGAATAAAGAAGTGGTATAGTTGATCTACTCACAAGTAGGAAATATTTGTCAGAGACAGTAATAAGAATATATACATAATAAATGTGTGAGAAACAGTGTGGAATTTCAGCTTTAAGCACTCATTTTAAGTGTTAATACTGTAAGTGACCAATTTATTAGGAGGTTTTTTTTATATATATAAATGCACATGGAAAAAAGACACACATGCACACCAGTGTACACATAAAGAAATTATTCAAAACACAGAAACAAATAAAAATTCAATGGAATTCCTTAGACCAGAATAATCATATGAAAAGAAAAATACATGGCAATAATATCTGAACATACTGTATAAAATTTAAAGAAAGCAAATTATTTAAAAACATTACAGTAAATGTCTCTGTTGTTAATTCATCCTACACAAATATTTTACATTTTAGAAACGTCTTTGAGTATTTCACTCCTGAGGAATTAGGACAATTAAGAGATTATCATAAACAAGGTAGTTTAGAATATTTAGCTACAAAATTGTAGTTACAGACCAACTGTTAGTCACTGTCAAATCACCGGAAGACAGCAGTAAACAAGGACGATCTATATTCAAAATGAAAACACAGGCCTCAGTATGGAACATGGAACATGAGAAACAATGCTTAGAAATGTAACGCACAGATACAATCGACAAGGTTTTGTCCTCAGACAAAGGAACAGGAGGGTGGAAAAAGACAAATGAATCAAGAGCTGTACTGAGAGCAGGTGCCCACACTGGGGAACAGACCAATAACAGGGGTGGAGACAAGGCTAGAAGCAAAACAAAGGCACATGTTAAAAGGAAACCACTTGACGTGAACGCAAATCAGAACGTGAATGCAATGCTCGTCATGCTCTGAGATGAGGAATTGTTGACATTCTTGACACCCTCAACATTTTTATAATATCCAGACCACAGAATAGTACGAGGAATAGTTTAGCCTGATACGGGTCATGGTGGATCTGGGCGCAAGGCAAGAACACACCCAGGATGGGACACCAGTCCGCTGCAGGGTACCATGCACACACACACACACACACACACACACACTCATTTGCACCTAGGGGCAATTTAGCATAGCCAAAACACCTAACAGTGAGAGGAAAGCAGAGAACCTGGAGGAAACCTACATGGCCCTACGCAGACAGTAACCCAAGAACTCAGGATTGAACCCTGGATCTGACCAAAAAAAATACTCAACAAATGTTTTTCAATGACAAAATAAAGCAATTATTTTATTTGGATTTGATGTTGGTTTAAAACAAATGGCTTATTTGTCATTTAGAAGTAAATGGCTTATTTGTAATTAGTTTGAAATGACTTCTTTTATGGGGAGGGATATTTATTGCTAGGATATTATAATCTGTTTACAAGTGAGAGGAAACCAGAGAACCTGGACTGTTCCACCCATGTACACAGAGAGAACATGGAAAACTGCACAAACTGCAACTTGAGCTCAGGATCAAACCCTGGAGGTGTAAGGCAGCAATGCTACCAACTGCAGCACTTTGCTGGCCAAATGTTGTATTTGTAGTATTGAAATGATACACTAGGCCAGAAATGCACTATGGAAAGTATTGTATATTATTGTTATATAATGTTATATTGTTAAATGTATATCTTATGGGTGGCACCATGATGCAGCTTGGCACTGTTGCCGCATCAAGATCTGCAACTCCCACCCTGGTTCGATCCTAACATCGGGGTAATGCCTGCGTGGTGTTTCACCAGTTCTCCTTATGTCTGTGTGGGTTTTCTTCAGGTTCTCTGGTTTCCTCCCACCTCCAAAAAGGTTTCCAGTAGATGGTGTGTGTGTGTGTGTGTGTGTGTGTGTGTGTGTGTGTGTGTGTGTGTGTGCGCGTATGTGCGTGTGTGTCCATGGTGCCCTGCAATGGACTGACATCCCATTCAGAGTGTATTCCCACCTCTCAGCCAGATCTGGACCCTGACCAAAAAAAAAGTGGTTACTGAAGATGAATGAATGAATGAATGAATGCACTGTATATTTTGTGATATGCTTTATGTGATTTAAAGGAACTTAAATTAAAAAAAAATAATAATAATAATACTTATAAAATCCAGTTTAATTTCACTCTAATTATATGTGCATCCTGGGTTAATGTACAGTCATGAGCCACTTTAATAGGAACATCTGTACCTTCATGCAATTATCCTGCTCATTCATGCAATTATCCAATCAGCCAATCATGTGGCAGCAGTGCAATGCATGAAATCATGCATATACAGGTTAAAAAGCTTCAGTTAATGTTCATATCAAATTGGGAAAATGTGGTTTCAGTGACTCTGACTGTGGCATGGTTCACAAGCTGGACAGCATTGGAAAAAGTCTAGGTGAGATTTTTTTTTTCCAACTGTCCAGTTTCAGTGAAGCTTCAGATTCCTGTCCATGGCTGACAGGAGCAGAAGCTAGTGTGGTCCTCTGCTGCTGTTGCCCATCCACCTCAGCATTTAACGTGTTTTGGACGCCTTTCTGCTCACCAGGAAATCATTAGTATTTGCTATTGGTTGAAAATCCTTACAGTGTTTATCAGTATTGGAAATGATGTCTAAAAACACATTTTTATGTGTGATAAAAACTTGATATAGCCTAACCCTAAACTACGTTGATAGTTGCTGGCACAGCCAGCTTCTTTAAAAAAAAAAAATGTCCCCAGTAGGCCAGCAATCACACGCAGTTTAATCAGAAGGTTTGAGTTATGAGTTCGGGTTAAGCAGTCTGTTTTTGACTGTGTACAAAGGAATAACTTCAGAGAATATTTTACACTGCAAAAAATAATATCTTAGCAAGTAACAATATCTTGAAAATAGGCAAATCCAACTAACATTTATCTTTCTTAGACATTAGATTAGATCTCTAATAAAGATAAATGTTAGTTGGATTTGTCTATTTGCTTAATGGTCTTAGATCTGTTATATAATATCATTATATAATCTCATAATAAGAAATATTAAATATTTTTTCCTTTATTCAAGATATCTTCACTTGCTAAGATTTTTTTTTTTTTTTTGCAATATACTTAAAAACACCAGAGAGTTTTTATTTTCTTTCTTTCTTTCTTTCTTTTTTTAACCAGATACTTATATTCAGTGCTCAAATACTTCATGAGTATCTTTTCCCTCTGGGAAATGGGTCTTGTGGACCCATAGGGCCATCTGCTGTTAAGGAAGGTGACATTGCCAGCTTGTGAGAAAATCTTTAGATGTGGCCAAAAAAAACCCCATAGTGCTAAATGTTATATAGGCCTAATGGAATGGTGTAATGTAAAGGTTTTCATATTTCATAATGTGTAGAACACATTATTTACTTATTTATTCATTTATTCACTTATTTATTCCTTTATTATTTTTAAAATGGCCTTCTGTATTGTCATTTGTATTTACATGACACACTGCGCTTGTTTTTTAGTCAAGGTTTGTATTTGCTAACTTATGCCAAGAGTGATTGGGCATTTAAATAGCACATTAGAGTGGACCAATAATGGCCAGATGATATTATTACATTACGTATTTCATTATTATTTCATTATTTTATTAAAAAAAAAAAACATTTTATAAAATAAATAAACACACTGGCATTATATCAGGAAAGTACACCTGCACTTGCCAAAAAAAAAAAAAAGAAAAGAAAAAAAAAAGAAAAAAATCTAGCCATTTGAGATGGTGGACTCATTTACTGAATTAATGTGTAATGGGTTCTGATGTCAAAAGTCATTTCAGCTTGAGAACAATGTTTAATATACTAACTATCTTTCCTTTATTCTGGGTGATTTATTGTAATTATAGAGGTTAAGCAATACCCACTTCATGTTTTATTAATAAATAAAAAGCAGGTATTCGACACATTTAAAAGTAGAAACAGGCATCAATTAAACTGTATACTTCATCTGTGCACTATTAGCACCTCATAAATAAATCATACTCTCACTGAATTTTAATCTTTAGTGAATCAGCTGAAGATGTAACAAAGCTGTGTTAGGGAGACCTCTTCTGGATAAAGTTTGTACGCAGCAAATAGTGTTTTTGTTTGTTTTTTTTTATAATAAACTTATATTAAAGAAATAAATTTAATATAATTAAATCATAATTAAATCATTAAATTAGGTGATCTTAGAAAAAAAATAGTTACCCAATAAAGTGAAGGAAAAAATGGGTTATATATTTTCACAGCTGATGCACAAATATAGAATACAGGGTAGAATACATGTATAGATGCAACAGTCAGTCATGTTATTCTGATGAAACCCCTAGTATAATTTCTGATGTAATGTAAAAAAAAAAAAAAGGCAATTTAAATAACATTTAGCCTTTACAATATAGTGTTATCATTTTTTTCACTCTTTGGTCTTTAGCAATAAATATGGTATAAAGGGACAACATGTATAAGCATACAAATCTATACGCTTACAAAACATGACAACAGTGAAATGATTGGTAAAGTGTCTTTCCATCGCTCATCAAGCAACTGACCGGGTGCTTGATGAGTAACTGGAGTACAGTGGTTTAGTGGTTCGCATGTTTGCCTTGCACCTCCAGGGGTGGGGATTCGAGTCCCGCCTCCGCCCTGTGTGTATGGAACTTGCATGTTGTTCCCCTACATTGGGGATTTCCTCCTGATCCTCTGGTTTTGTCCCCAAGTCTAAAGTCATGCATCATAGTCTGATTAACATTTCCAAATTGTCTGTAGTGTTTGAATGTGTGTCCAATTGTGCCCTGCTATGGGTAGGCACCCTGTCCAGGGTGTCCACCACCTTGTGCCCTGTGTCCCCTGGGATAGGCTCCAGGCTCCCCCACAACCCTGTGTAGGATAAGTGGTAAGGAAAATGGTTGGCTGGATGGATATTTATACTGTAATCAACTTGCACAACGGACACTTTGTTAGCCCCACCGCAAAGAAACCGTAACAGTAACACTGATACTCTGACTGTCACACTTCTCCTCAATGATTAATGAAAAGCATGTAAAATGCCAAATAGTTTGCAAGTAGCAAGTAGATGCAAAGTTAGGAATAGTTTGCAAATGTCCTCGCCTAAGCTCTAACATTTGTATGATAGTTCTGTGAGATGTGCATCACATACCTCTCACCTGGTACCATAGTGACCCATGAGCATTAACATAATGGGCCATTAAGTGTGTGGGTAAACCTACAGTGTTCTCCTCAGCTTCCCTGAAGTCAGATCAGATCCAATCAACACTGCCGATCTGGTCTTGAAATGCAAGGTTTTCTGCATAGTAGATTTGAAGGAAGTCACTATCTTGTGATTTTATGCACTTGACTTTTCAGATAAACAGTTAATCCAATCAGATTAATCACAAAATTTGCTCAAGCCACTTTCATCAGGTGGTACAGTTTAAAAAAAAAAAAAAAAACCTTCTTAAGCTGAATGAACCTTCTTACACTGGGTTTTGGAGCTTGTTATATTGTATGATTTC
The DNA here is from genome assembly GCA_037576675.1 of Pangasius sanitwongsei. Taxonomy (NCBI): domain Eukaryota; kingdom Metazoa; phylum Chordata; class Actinopteri; order Siluriformes; family Pangasiidae; genus Pangasius; species Pangasius sanitwongsei. The sequence continues at coordinate 22,813,587 of CM075012.1, forward strand.
TGAAGGAACTTGTAGGAAGTGATTTTGTATAATTACTGCTTTTTCGGATTCACAACTAACACTTGCATAAGAGTCATGGCTGTGTTGTGAGAGGGCATACATTCTGCACGTTCCTACTGAAACAAAAACACCCAGATGTACAACAGTGTTACTGAAAGCTGAATTTGGGCCAGCTATAATTATACAGCACAATAAAAAATGTGGCAGGAGGAGCAGTGAATAAACATTTGGCATCACTACCATACCTTTTGTTATTCAGCTACATGCTGCACAATCTCCTTTTCTCTACTTATAAGGTGTTTCTACAAAGATGTCATGATTGTCCAACCTGTAGTTGCATAGCAAAGTCTTTGTATGGTAGTGAGATTCATGGATAATCAGAACACATACACTGTTCACTGTTCCACAGTCTCATACCTCATTTCTATTGTTCACAGGCAAGAAATTGTCTAGTAATTCTTAAAATCAGTTAACAAAAACAAAAACTTAACATATACACTGGTTGTTTACTGTCCCACTGTTTCATTCCACCTTTTTATTGTTCAGCTGCACCGACTTCACTTCCTGTATGTTTCATTGACAGGGCTGTACTTTTGGGCATTGGTTTTCTCTACTAAAAATTAGCTGTGTTGTCATGCCAGTATAAATGTGTTCAGTGTGGATTAAAGGACAATCGCAATGCCTCCAGGGTGAATTCAAGGTATTAAACAACAAGAAATTCAGCTAAAAACTGGCCAAGAGCTAGCACTTTAAAAACCAGCACCAGAATTTGGACCTACTTCAAAATACTGCACTGTAATAAATTTGGGTTGCCAGTAAAATAGTGTAAAATTTACAGTAAACAAGTGTAAAAATATATTTACAGTAACTAATTTATATAAATTTATATTTATATATATAAGTACTCTAATATCTTAATGTCATATAAAATGACACATGACCCAGCACACTTGGCTGATGCAGGATACAAGTGAGTCGAAGGTTACAGGTCTTGTGTTACCATGACAGCAGTACTGGGATTTGAAGACACAACCTTCTGAGTGGTGACTCAAAGCCTTAACCACTAACTACACCACAACACAACTGCAACTAGCTTGCATTGAATCAACTACCGGGGCAGTCGTGGCCTAATGGTTAGAGAGTCGGCCTTGTAACCTGAAGCTGAACCCGAAGGTCGTGGGTTCGAGTCTCAGGTCCGGCAGGGATTGTAGTTGGGGGGAGTGAATGATCAGCGCTCTCCGCCACCCTCAAGTGAGGGTGAGACCCTTGAGCAAGGCACCGAACCCCCAACTGCTCCCTGGGCGCCCACTGCTCCGTGTGTGCACGCGTGGGTCACCATACTTGGCCAAACGTCACGTCACTTCACAAACCTCACTACTTCTTGCACTGAATTAACACCACTAAAATCAGTAATAAATCAGTGCCAGCTAGCTGTAGTAGTTCAGTGGTTATGGCTTTGAGAAGGTCATGTGTTCAAATCCTAGCACCACCAAACTGCCTTGACTGGATGCTTCAGTATCCTGCATCAACATACTGGGTTATATATGTTTACTGTAAATTTTACAAATTTATTGGCAACCTAGGTTGCTGGTAAATTACTGTAAAATCTACAGTAAATTTTTTACAGTGTGAAATACAATGTATGTCTATTGGTACATTATGGCAAAGGGTTTTTAGTTTGTCTTTTTTGCCAGTTATGCCCAAGTTAGTCTCATCATGTCAAACAAAATAGCACAGCAAAGTCAATAGAAAAGCACAACAGAATGTATAAAGGAGCTGCTGGCCTCTTGCAGTATAAGCAGAGAGAAGGCACGGTGATAAACTAATTAGCTTTCAAACCAGAGTTGCCATATGAAGTGAAATATCTGTTCAAGACAGAGGACACATTCATACAGTTTTAACAGATATGGTATTGTTTTGTGCCTCATATAATGTCGTTAGGTTTTGTAATAATAATAAACTTTAATATAAATATATATATATATATATATATATATATATATATATAGTATTTTTTACCTCTTTGTATCATGCAGTGTTAAAAACATGTCTTCAGCATTACATATTTTAGACCTGAATGTTAATAATTTTTTACATTAGAAGATTTATTATTATTATTATTATTATTATTATTATTTCAGGCATACTGTTTATTTACTCACGGACAATCCATTTACTTTATTTGATATTTAGACTGAGTCAAAATTCATGTATCATACAATTTTAAGTTGAAAAAAAGAGAAAATCTAAGGAATCTGGATATGCGTGTGAATAATTTATGCATGAAAGGGTTAATGTTATCTAATTAGGATGTATTAACCACCATAACAAGATCTCACAAGTAACACTGCAACTGGCTGAGTAATTAGGCTGTACAGCTGAACCTATTTAATTGCAATTTATTGACATTATCAGGCTGTACAGCTGAACGTATTTTAGTGTAATTTATTGCAAATATTGGTGATTATTTTCCAAGGTTGTCTCTAAGAACCTCACTATAAAATGAAAAGCCTTTCATATGCAGTAACTATAGGCTAGCTATAACTTAATTAGGGCTAGCTATAACTTAACTTAAACTGAAAGTAGTAGCCATCATTGTTAGTAAGTGACTAGTTAGCTAGTTAGCAGTTAGTTAGTTGTGACAGAAAGTAGGCCTGCATGTAATGATCTGTCAAGAACAGGAAGTGAAATTGCAGGTACAGGGCAGAGAGAAAGAAAAAACATATATGTTTTAAGCTATTTGTCACAAGAGGATCTCAATATTTCAATATTAAGATCTTGGACTAAAGAAATTCCATCATTTGATTTAGTATTGTAGTTTAAGATCTTTGTGGCATGGTGGTGTTATAGCTTCCAAAAACTGCAGTACTGATGTTACAGGTTATCGAGGAGATGGTAGCTGAGATTAATTTTTGTAATAGTAGTTACGCTATTACATTAGAACACATGCACAAATAAAATAAAATAAAGTATCACTTTCATAGTATTTGTTTTTATTAATGGTAAAAGTAATGCTTTTCTTCCGACATACATTAAACCAACCAAATAATTAGGAAGCCCATTCTAAAACTGGGTAATACCATGCTTTCAGAGATGCGTTTCTGCTCACAACTGTTGTGAAGAGTGGTTATTTGAGTAACCAAAGCATTCCTGTCAGCTTGGACCAGTCTGTTCCTCTGATGCTCTCATTAACAAGGTGTTTCCACTCTCACAACTGCTGCTTACTTTGCGTGTTTTGTGTTGTGTGTGTTTTTTTGCACCATTATGTGTAAACTCTAGAGACTGCTATGCATGAAAATCCCAGGAGATCAGCTGTTTTTTCAGCTACTGTAAAGTAAGTACTGTAAGTCACTGAGATCACTTTTTTATTATCGTAACATTAACTGAAGCTCTTGGCCTGTGCTTACATGATTTTATGCATTGTGCTGCTGCCTCGTGATTATCTGATGAGATATTTGCATGAATCTGCAGGTGTAGGTGTAGAGGTTCCTAATAAATTGGTCAGTGAGTGTATATTACAGGACTACATAAAGCACAAATGCATGACAGTGTTAGAAGAGTGCAAAACGTGTACAATAAATACCCAAGACAATAAAAACTCAGGGCAATAAACAGGACCGTAACAGTAACAGAACAATAATGGATAGAATAACCAGTGAGAGCAAACTGTAGGCTCTAGTCTGTCATGAAATGTGGTATAAAAAAAGATGGAGAAAAGTGCCGCAGCAAGATCAGTTGAGTCCCTTGAGTAATCTGATTGCCTCAGGGAAGAAACTGCTGCGGAGTCTAGTAATTCTATGTAAATAATGCAAATGAGTTGAAGTTTTATTTATTATAGATCTGCGTTAAATAGTTATCACTCTGGTTCATCCATCCAATTTCCGTACCGCTTATCCTACACAGGAGCCTGGAGCCTATTCCAGAAGACTTAGGACACAAGCCAGGGGAAACCCTGGACAGGGTGCAAACCCATCGCAGGGCACAATTGCACACACACTCCGGGCAGTTTGGAAGAGCCAATCAGCCTACAGCGTATGTCTTATGGACTGTGGGAGGAAACCGGAGTACCTGGAGGAAACCCCGAAGCATGAGGAGAACATGCAAGGTCCGCAAACACAGGACGGGGGTGGGAAATAGTTCTTATTTCTAAATGTATGTGCCTTACTGTGTACAGATTACTGCAAACCTGTATTAGTTTGTTTTGAAATCATATGGTGCAGATGTGTACATGTTAATTGATGTTTGGTCGAAAATCACTTTACCTCTGCTGGTCGAAAACTGACTGGCGAATATTACAGAGGAGCACAGCAGTAGATATTTAAATATCACTGATCACATAAATAATAAATGTAAGGCATTGTTTGCTATTATTTTGACTTTACAGCTCTTCCTGCAGTTGGAAGAAATTATGCTGTGGGGCACTATTTTTTGAGGATGTCAATGTGTGCTGCAAAAAGCCATTGCTGTGTAATCCATCAGACATAGAATGATTCATTGATGTTAAAGGCAAACTTTACTGACAGCATACGGATAAACACTTGAGTAACCTTGTGTTCAAGATAAGTTGGTATAAATGGTTTTAAGTATTGGCGGTTCAAAGAAAGCCTAATGCTTTTGCCCAGTGATGGGTCTGGTCTATAGCTGACCCAAGGTTGGCTCCATTGATAAAATGGGCCATTAAAGTTAAGCCTGAAGGACAGCAGTAGAAAGAATTCCAGAGACCTATACCTTTTAGGTCCTCTCACAGCCAATGCACTTTTTTTTTTAACCCAATATCAATGGGTAAGCTAGAAATTTTTGTCAGTAGCCATTTTACAGACTACAATAAGTCCATTTGCTGACACTTGACCATTATTGATTTGTCTGTTATTGATTTTTATATAAATAACTGCAGTAATGACATCATTGACTGTTGGTTTGAGGTTACCTTTATATATGAAATCCTTATTACCTAAATTATTATTTCTTTTATGCATTTTCTCCCCAATTATACAATTTACAAAGGTAAAAAAAAAAAATTTTAAAAAAAGAGTGGAAATGACTAGGGAGGAAAATGTGCAGCATTACTGGCAACAAAATCTGTTTTAGCATTACCACAGGAGACATGATCAAAGTGGATCAGTGTAAATTTTGCATTTTATACATACAATAATACATACTGAGACTTTGTAGACCTTTGTGTAGGATAGAAAATAGTGGATGCTGCCATAACTGCGGAGTTTAATCAATTCAAATCAGTTTTATTTGCATTGTGCTTTTAACAATAGACACTGCCACCAAGCTTCTTCAATCCAAAATGAAGGCCACTGGAAAAACAAGAAATATGTATTTTTTTTGTTCACAAATTCTAACAACAAATAGCAATTCGCATAACCTAACTTTATTCAACTCCAAACACCCTGTGGACCTTTCTGAAACGTCTTTTATCTTCTGTCTAATATGTGTGAATAAGTCAGCTAAATAAGTTTCTAAACAACTTTTTATCTTTCCCAAATCAAGAAACCGCTACTGTATATAGGCTGAAGTTGACAACAATAGCCATCTAATAATATTTTATCATATTTACTACTTTTGTTTTGGGTTTGTTACATTCCAGACAGATCAGAAATGTTAGCTGGGCATGCTATCAGAATCTATTATAAAACCGGGATGTACATACAGTACTTCTGAAAGTCCAAATGGGATGGATCTTTAAAGACGCATTTCGTTATAATGCCAGTATGATTTTCTGAGAAGATTATTCTTTTAAAAACTTTGAAGAACATTCATTTAAGAATGACGAAAACATGCACATGTTCTCCCTGTGCTTCGGGGGGTTTCCTCCGGGTACTCTGGTTTCCTCCCCCCAGTCCAAAGACATGTGTTGTAGGCTGACTGGCATTTCCAAATTGTCCGTAGTGTGTGTGTGTGTGTGTGAGTCATGCACGATTGTGATTGCAATCAGTTGGCACCCAGTCCAGAGTATCCCCCACCTTGTGCCCCAAGTCCTCTGGGATAGGCTCTCCCGCGACCCTGTGTAGGATAAGCGGTATAGAGGATGGATGGATGGAAAACATGTACAATGAACATATAAGTTTTACAGTATTTTTAAAAATTAATTCAATGATTATTTAAGCACAGTTGCCAGGTTCAGGCGCCTTGCAGGTATACACTGCAAATCAGAAATGAGCACCACTGTTAACTTGTTTCCCCAGAAAGACTGAGAAAAAAAAAAACCTACCTTTTTGATTTACCTTTAATTTCAAGTCTTCTTGCATAGTCTTTAGTGTAGTGAGTTGTGATTGAACCACAAACAAACAAAACAATCACAGAATATTGCAGAGTGTAGGAACCTGAGCAATTTGTGGACAGTTGCTTTGTGGAAGATACACTATATGGCCAAAAGTATGTGGACACTTGACCATCATATCCATATGTGCCCATTCCAAAACCATGGGCATTGGCATGAAGTTGGTCCCCCTTCTACTGTTATAATAAGTTCCACTCTTCTGGGAAGGCTTTCCATTAGATATTGGAGCTTGGCTGTGGGGATTTTGCTCATTCAGCCACAAGAGCATAGTGACGTCAGGCACTGATGATGGGCGAGGAGGCCTGGAGTGCAGTCAGCGTTCCAGTTCATCAAACTTCATACTGGGAATAAGCTTTTCTGTGACGGTCTGAAGCACCATGGCTTCTCTGATATTTCATTACCATCATACAAACATTTACATATACGTATGCATACTACGGGTATAACACAGTAACACTATCTGCATTTGTATAGTGCTCCAAATATCCGCAACTGTATTTGTATTCAGTGGCACGGTGGCACAAAGAGGAGCTTGTTTCCTTGCAGTTCCTGGTTCCCTGATACAATCCTGAGCTCTTTTTACTGTCTATGTAAAGTTTCTGCACATGTTTTTCCCTTGTCCATGTGGGTTTCCTCCAGTTCTCCGGTTTCTTTCCACTTCCCAAAAACCTCCCAGTAGGTGGACAGGCTAAGATAAACTGCCCCTAGCTGTTATTAATGTGTGAATGTGTGTGTGATTAGTGCCTTGTTATGTACTTGGGTCCCATCCAGAAGGTGCGAATTCCTGCCTCATTCCCAGTGTTCCCAGGATAGGCTCCAGATCCACTACACCCCTGACCAGGATACAGCAGTTACTGAAATTTAGTAGGTGTGGCCTAGCAGTTTTTTTTTTATTAATTAAACCCTAACACTATTCCTACAATGAAAAACACTGGGGGAAAAACTCAGCACTGTCAAAGAAGTGAATTCTGGCTCTGACAGTTCCTCAACCTCAACTACATCACCTGACTTCCTAAAATCTCAGTTAGTGTTGTTCTTCTGAATAATGTATTCAATTATTCAGTTACATACCTAAAGCATACTCATATTTTACAGTCAGCCATTCTTTTGCATTAAAGTGGCTGGAAATCTTTTTTTTTTTTTTAATCTCAAAAGTAAAAATATTATAATTTTCTAATTTCCTAGGGACAAACAAATTGCCTAAATCATCTTAAATTGGAAATAAATAAAACTAAATGACATTTATGCACATAATCCCACCCAGAAGAATCAAACAGAACTTGATATTAATAAAAATACACAATTCCCCGCTACAAAAACTTAAACATAATTTTAAGTATAACAATAATTCATAAATATTTTGCATGCATAATAAAACAAAGCCAGCGTATCATTGACCATTGACAGACAATCTAATCTTCCATGAATATGTAAAGTTTAGGTGAAATTTAACACCTAACTATTATTTAAAATGTTCAAAGTAAGTGTCTATCTCATTTCATAGCATCCAGAATCTTCCAGTGAAATTTAAAAAATATAGGCTCTGGACGTTTATCTGAGTTCTTTCTCATGGTTTGCCGCTAAAAGCTTTTCTATTCATTGGACCACTCAAATGTAGCTAGGGTGGCTGATAAAGCACAAAAGGGAAGCAATATAAAAGGACTGCAAGGTCAGAATTCCAATATAATGACGTTTGAGATAGAGAATATCCTTCAGTGTTTGTGCTTTAGCAAAGCTATAAGCGGCAGCTTCTCTGAATGCCCACTGAGTCATCCAGCAGGTTTATTTATTAAGCTAATATAGTTGAATTCTTTTAAATCATGTCTTTTGTTTAAATACTTTTTAATGTCAGGTTTCTATAGTCTGCGGTCCATTATGGGCAATATGTCCATTCATACTTTACATGATTATAAATTCCAAACAGGTCTTCTATAAAATGTGCTCTGAGAAAGCTCAAGCATAAGGTTACCACTAACTGACTGCATCATGTTGATGTCATTCATTCTGAATCCCACTGGAAATACAATAAGGAGATATAACTTGTCAATTCACCTTTCTTTAGAGAACTAAAACCTGGAATTAACACGTATGTACCGCTAGTTGAACAAGAATGACCTCCCTAATTAAGAGGAGGTGAATTTCATGCCTTATGAAAGCTGACACGGACATGACTTAAATAAGTCGTGTAAACTGACCCTTGTGCCCTTAACACAGTGGAAAACAGCATCATGATTTTTTAAATGACATATACATGTTAATCCACCCAGGACAATCTTAATGAGCAGTGACATTTTGATGTTTGGTATGGTTCAGGATTCAGTTTCCCAGTGTCCTCGGGAGCCACAGAAGAAATTTTTGTAGCGTGTACCCTTGAAAGGTGTGTCACTTAGGTGGCCCTATAAAGGAAGAGCAGAGAGAGGGTTCAGACATCAGAAACACACACGCACGTACATAGTGGGACGTCGAGTGGAAGAACCAGGGTTCATTTACGCTGTTGCAGAGGGAGCATTCACAAACAGGAGAAGTACACCTAATTCTTTCCTAACAGGTGAGTAATCACAAATGTATGTCTCCCAATTCTAATTTTATTCACTTGCTGTAAAAGTGTGCCAGACATAGTTAGGCAATTGTATTCTTTGTTTTGTTTTGTGTTTTTATTTTTGCTTGTTTTAACTTTATTTTGTTATTCTCATGTCATGATCAGTACATGATTTGGTTGGATTAAGGAACCATAACCAGAAAACATTTTTGTATGTAATTATTTTATAACACTGAAGCGCTTTTAAGGATTTTTTTCAACAGCTCATTGGCATGACAGAATAGAACATTCAATGACTGAATGGATAAATCTATTTTACTACATTTGCACAATCCTGAATGTATAGATTTGCATTTATTGCCTAGAAGCATAGCTTCTATTTTATTTCTTATGGTTTGCTGTGGTTCCTCAGTAATGGTTAAAGAATCGAGAATGGGGTGTCCTGTGTGGATGTTGGCTTTGGCTATGCTGTGTGCAAGTGGCTCAGAGGTTAGAGCCCAGTGCTGGGAGAACACTGGCTGCAGAGATCTGAGCTCTGACAGAAATATCCTGGTGAGTATCTGCTCTACTGGTCATCCATGAACTTTCCCCTAATTCTGAATCTGCTGCCATTTGGGGTTTGGGGCTTGGTTTTTGATTGACTACTTAGAACACATTTACAGGGGTTTCATACATTTACAACTTCTTTGCCAGGAATGCATCAAGTTGTGCAGATCTGAGCTTACAGCAGAGTCTCCTATCTACCCTGGAGATGGCCACCTCCAGCCCCTCTTGCTCATGCCCAATGAAATCCCTGCTGCCACACTTTCCACCCCACAAGAGGATGAAGCTCCAGAGTCTGGTCCACAACATGAAGACAAGCGCTCCTACTCCATGGAACACTTCCGCTGGGGTAAGCCTGTGGGTCGCAAGCGCCGGCCCATTAAGGTGTACGCCAGTGGGGTGGAGGAAGAGTCAGCCGAGGCCCTGCCGGCAGAGGTGAGGCGCGAGCTAGGTGCTGTTGAGGACAGCACCGTCAGCCAGCAAGAGAAGAAAGATGGTTCCTATAAGATGAACCACTTTCGCTGGAGTGGCCCACCCACCAGCAAACGCTATGGAGGTTTCATGAAGTCTTGGGATGAGCGCAGCCAAAAGCCACTGCTCACACTTTTCAAGAACATCATCAACAAAGACGGACACCAGAAGAAGGACCACTAAAGAACTGTTAATTAGCATTAGCAATTAACATTATTTAGGTAGAAAGATATTTATTTGTTCTTACTTCCCCCAGATAAACGCACAGTCTTTGAAAAGTAAGCCTACTGTACACAGTAAAAGTTAGATTAAGATGAAACTTTAAAGACTTTGTTAACTAATAGTACTTTGTTCATGTAGCCAGCAGTATATTCATCATATAATCTACAATAATTGCACACTAGAAGTAATGTTGATTAAATATTGATTAAAGGCTGATGGTCAAACCACTTTTATTTATCAAATTGTACTATACTGTAAAATATGAAAATGTTAACTATAAAGAAAATTGTATTTCAAGCAGTAAATGTCAAGATGATTATTTTGAATGGAAACCCACTAATGCCATTAAAAATGTAAGCACACAAATCCAAGAAAAAATGGTTGAAATCATACAGTCAGTGCCTTTACCACATACCACTGACTATATATATATATATATATATATATATATATATATATATATATATATATATATATATATTTATAT
>CM075012.1:22824237-22859014 GCA_037576675.1 Pangasius sanitwongsei
ACACAGTCAGAGAGTTTAAACCATACCACACTTTATATATATATATATATATATATATATATATATATATATATATATATATATATATATATTTATATATATATGGAAATATGGAAGAATCTCCAAAATGAAAGTCATTAATAGGCATTGATCTAATTAGTCAAAAAAAAAAAAAATGAAAATGCTTATTTCCTACAGTCTCAGTCCATAAAAATATTTATATCTTTAAATATAAAAATATGACCATTTAAAAAATTTGACCGTTTAATGTCCCTTTTTATTTTTCAACTACTCAGTTCCAAACAATTCCAGCAGTATAATCATTTATCTATTTCCTATTTTCCTCAGGCAACATTACCTAAACTCCTCCTATATAAACTCCTCTTAAATGATTATGAAGGCATGTGCCTTATTTACTCGGGCAGGATCTCAGAAATGATAAATTATTATATTCAAATTATAGCAGGCCTGCCAACATATTATAGGCATATAAAGTGTCGATGAGACTCTAGCTAGCTTGATGTATCTTAGTATTTACTAATAAGTAAGAACATAAATGCATCCACAAACGTAAGAAAAAAAAGTGATTGCTGTCTGTAAGTGAGTGCGTACACTGTATGAGGTATTACAGGGCATTATTCAGTGTTTATAAGTAATGGCACATTAGCAATGTAACACTTGTTTGTGTGAGACACAAAAGTTTGTATAAAAGACAACTACATTTTTCCATTCCATTTATAAAACCCTTGAGGAATCACACAACTGTTGGAAGTATCTGCTCTACTGATCATCCAGGAATGTTGGCTGTGTTGTCTTTTAATGCAAGATTTTGAAAAAGATTTTGAAAAATATCTAATAACATGGGCCTTCTGTGTGGATTTCATCAGTTTAATCAGTTTAAGGGTTATTACAAAGAGAGGGTTGGCACACCAAATGTTGACACTGTTTATTGCAATTTACTGCTTTTTTAGTAGATTTTCTAATGTACAAATGTTTAAGTTCATTATTTTGCAGCACCCTTGCTTTCTCTCAAGATAAATGGTGAATGTTTTGCATATATCACTGTGCAATAATCTATCAAATCTATCATTTAGCTAACATTAGACACATGCATAGTTAACTTCAGTTAACTCTATATATGTTTATATTTATTCATGATGCACAGAAAATTTTCAGTTTCAAAAACTGGGATGTGGGTCTTGTGGGGAAAAAGTTTAATATGTCTGACTTAGAGGATGATTTCTTGAGGGAAACATTTTCCCCCTCATTCTAACAGGATGCAATAATGATGAACTGCAATAATGATGAACAGAGTATTTACTGTATGTGGCAACAGTATAGTCAGCACTGACTCTGTAGTCTCTATGAGACAGTGAGTACCAGCTTCCCAAATCCCAGACTTGTCAATCCTAAAAGTAAGGCTAAAACCGTGAGTAAGGAAATACTGTATGTGTGGTGGACAAGGAGGAAAGATAAGCATGCACAGTCCTTTCAAGTGAACACCAAAACACTCCAAGCCATTTACTTTGTAATCTCTTATAGAGGTCAATTTTAGTAAAATTATAATGAAAACAGCTCTTTACGCCCCACTTTTGAAGCCAGTTGTGCACTCACTCCTGGAATTTAAACATCTGTATTTAAAAAAAAATCAGGACCAGTCATTTGCAAAAACTTGTCTTTTATTCAATTTATTTATAGGTACTATATGATCGAACGTGAATAACAATGAGTGGTGTATTTGCAGTCATCATAATCGCATAACCTGTAATTTACATAAAAATTTATCACATTAGAGGAAGTTACATCTTGTTTAAAGGTGGCAAAAAAAAATCACCAAACTTGGCTACATGTATGAGTACTGTATACTGTGTTGCTCTTATTTCTCAAAGTTAAAACACACACTCAGCCTCGCTAGAGAATTACAAAAGTCTAATGCAATAAATCCTTAAGGTTGTCACCATCTTGATAAAAGAATAATATTCATATAATAATAAAATGCCTAAAGGAGGCTACACATTGTCTCTACAGTAAAGGCTTGCTGAGTAATAGTATATTAGTAGACATTAATCACATATTTACAGGAGAAAAAAAAGTCTGCATATAGGACTTTGTGTACTGTTACACTGTAAAAAAAAATGTATATTTGTATGTATTGTATAATAAATTTTGCCGTTAATATTCATTTAAAAAAATAACAGTTGCTGTGGTTACGATACATCAACATAACTAATGATATCACAGTATTTCTACTAAATTTTGTCTTTAAAATTACATCACAATATGTATGTTTTATCCCGGGATGATTTTTGTTCCCAGTCTGCAACTGATCCTTTATACACTATATGGCCAAAAGTTTGTGGACACCTCACCATCACATACTTTCTGAACACTCCGTTCCAGATTTAGTGCCTTCTTTTCAGTTATAATAACCTCCACTCTTCTGGGAAGGCTTTCCACTAGATTTTGTCCATTCAGCTATACAAGAGCATTAGTGAGGTCAGGCGAGGGGGTGAAGTCGGCATTCCAATTCATCTCAGAGGTGCTCAGTGGGGTTGAGGTCAGGGTTCTGTGCAGGCCACTTGAGTTCTTCCACTCCAACCTTGGCGCACCATGTCTGCATGGAGCTCACTTTGTGTACAGGGGCATGGTCATGCCGGAACAGGTTTGGGCCTCTTAGTTCCAGTGAAGGGAAATTGTAATACTACAGCATACAAAGTCAGCCTATACAATTGTGTTCTTTCAATTTTGTTGCAACGGTTTGGGTGTGATGGTCAGATGTCCACAAATCTTTAGCCGTATGGTGCAATAGTACCTGCATATAACAGCTCTATGAGTCTGGAAACTAAGGGGACATGGTGATGGAAAAAATATGAGTTGGGAGGAAACGTTATATTTCAATGCTTTTGTGTTTGCTCGCAAAACTTTTGCGTTCCTCCAAGAAACTTTGCATTCCCCTGAGAAACTTTTGCATCCCCCCCAAGAAACTTTTGCACCCCCCCCCCCAAGAAACTTTGCGTTCTCTCACCATACATTTGCGTTCCCCTGAGATACTTTGCGTTCTCTCACAAAACTTTTGCATTCCTCCAAGAAACTTTGCATCCCCCCAAGAAACTTTGCGTTCTCTCAAAAAAACTTTTGCATTCCCCTAAGAAACATTGCGTTCTCTCGCAGAAAATTTTTCGAGAGAACGCAAAAAGTTTCTCAGGGGAACGCAAAAGTTTTGCGAGCGAACACAAAAGCATTGACAAAGAAATTTTCCTCCTATCTCACATTTTTTTCCATCACCATGTCCACTTTGGGGCTCCATAGGAAACACTGTTGGGAGGGAAACAGTGTGAACAAAAAAAAAATGCATTAAGCTTACACAAAACGCATTTGCATCCACTTTTTAATAGGCCAATAACAAAGCATTTAACAGATTGCAGTGTCATTTGGAGTCAGGAATACACACTTGGCTCCATCACCTAGCTGTTATGTGAACTTTAAACGACAGTCCAGTAGGTGGCAGTAGTGCTCCCTGTGGCGCATTACTGCGGGTCGCCATTAACTAACAAGTCGACGACGAAGAAGTGTTTACGTCAACTGAGCCGTGTTACTAAGACGATAGCTGAAAGGAAGGTCCAAGCATTTATGTGACGTTTGTTTACAATGTAGTGAAAATGTTTAGATGTTTAGAATTAGCCAAGAATGAATGAAAGAATGAATGTCTTTAGCTAGAAAGCTCTCAGTGCCATGTTTATGTGCTAGAAGCCGGATGCTAACTTTGTTGGTAGTAAACAGTGGCACGAGACAGCACTAGTGGCAAATCTGATCAATCGGCTTTTATAGGTTATTAATAACATCTGACTGAAAATGGACACCAATGTACAGAAAAGGAGGGAAAATAAAAAATCGTTGCGGATTAAGGTTATCAGCCTTGGGAATGCAGAGGTTGGCAAGGTACTAACTGATACATAACTCATAATATTATTAGTAAAACACCTAATATTTTTGTAATATTTTATAATGCAGCTGCATATAAAGCTTGCTTGTTAGTGTCTTTGCACCTTAGGTGTCTGATTATTTACACCTAAGGTGCAGAGACACTAATAAGCATGCCTTACATATATATATACATATATATGTGTGTGTGTGTGTGTGTGTGTGGATGATGTATAGTTGAATATGGGAACACAGGGTAAGGAATATAATTATGTAAGAAATAAAACACTTGAGGACATGCTGTTAAAGGAGAATGATCAACGGCGGGCTGATGGTCTGACATGAAGCAGGTTTACTGTTACCACCCCCAGAGTTGATTATTTTCCTCTAACGGCATACCCCGAAATGTTTTATTCCTCTTACATGACAGCACTGTTGACTCGCATCTCCGGGGTTAGGCGTTCGAATCCCGCCTCCGCTCTGTGTGCATGGAGTCTGCATGTTCTCCCTTCTGCCTGTGCTTCAGGGGTTTCCCAGAACCAGGACTCCTGTTTTCTCTCCCACTCCAAAGATATATGCGTTATAGGCTGATTGGCATTTCCAAATTGTCCGTAGTGTGTGTATGTGTGCGATTGTGCCCTGTGATAAAAATTGGCACCCTGTCCAGGGTGTCCCCCACCTTGTACCCCGAGTTCCCTGGGATAGGCTCCAGGCTCCCTGCGACCCTTTGTAGGATAAGAGGTACAGAAAATGGACGGATGGTTAAAAGTAAAAAGTTAAAAGTAAAGTTATAGCAGCTATAAACACTACCATCTCGTTTTATCTTCCTCTCAAAGTTAATAAGACGCGGCATGTCGTGTTCTTGAGAAACCGGAAGACTTTCATGTGGCGGAAAACCTCCTGACGGTTACAGAGCACTGACACGGGAGACTCGTTCCATAAATGTTTCCTGACAGAAAACTTATCAGTGAAAACATAGCAATGATTATATGTCTTTGTTACATAGTAACACATTTTAATTTTCAAATCTGTTTATTAGTAGTCTTAGATGACATCTCTGTGAGTGAGTTGTTACTAGAAACAGTAGTAAGGTATCGAGTTGAATGCAAGATCCTGTTACTTACTTACAAGGCACTTCATAATCTTGCACCCCAATACCTTACTCAACTTCTTCATGTTTACACCCCTCCAGGTGCTCTCAGATCCTCATCTCCAATTTCTCTTGTGGTACCTTGGATTCGACTAACTACTATGGGTGCCAGATCTTTTAGCTGTGCTGCCCCTCGCCTATGGAACTCCCTTCCCCTTGATATTCGTAACAGCGATTGCCTGCGGACTTTTAAAAAGCGTCTTAAGACATATCTTTTTATTCAGGCTTTTTTTATAATATGTTTTATTGAGTTTTTACTGTATTTTATTTGTATATGCTGAGTGTTTGTTGTGTGCTTTTGTCTTGTGTAGTGATTTGTATTTGTATTTTTTTAATTAAATTTTTGCCTGCTTGTGAGGTGTCCTTGGGTGTTTTGAAAGGCGCTATAAAATAAATTGCATTATTATTATTATTATATAATAATAATAAATATATAATAAATAAATATATAGGCTAATACATACCCAGTTACCCTGTCTACATGATTCAGCTCCTCATCTGTATGTCCTTCGTGGTTTTGTACGTTAGAGAGTAACCACAAAAACTTGTTTAGTAGACCCTCAAAGACCTTGTAGCTACCTTCAAAAAAAAAAACATTATATAACTTAATACTTATTTTAAATGAACCAATCCTGATCAATAAATAAGAAGCCTGTTCTGTTTACACTTTAAACCCCAGATCTTTTTGTTTTGTTTTTTTTTCTTTCAGAGTTGCATCATTAAACGATACTGTGAGAAACGATTTGTACCCAAATATCTGGCCACGATTGGGATTGATTATGGTGTGACAAAGTAAGTGAAGTGGTTTAGGACAAGTCGTTAGTCTGTTTTGTGTAGCTGGTTATATACAATTTTTTTTTGTACAATCTGTGGAACGCCTTTTGGTTTCTTAATGCCTTGTATAAAAATCATGTCTAAATCCTTACAGTATTTAAACAAGAGAAAATATAAATAATTTCACCAAAGCTTTGATACATTAAATGGAGTTATGGAAATGTGAAACATTACAGTGAGCTTCACACTGCTTATTTATTAACCAGCCACTCCACTTGAGTGTTGTATGAATAAACAATATACATTTTCTCACAGGAATAGTCATGATATTACACCTAATGCTTCTCTTTTTTTTTGTCTTTCTTTCCCTCAAGGGTTCAAGTACGGGACAGGGAGATAAAAGTAAACATTTTTGACATGGCAGGACATCCCTTCTTTTATGAGGTAGTAATGTTCTTATTCTCATCTACTTTTCTTGATGTTTTGGTTTCTGGAAAAAAATATAAGCGTACTTGAATCTACTTGATAATGTTAGCATCAGAATATTTCAGCAGGACGCATCATTCCAGAGAACCTGAGATCTGGCTTCAGTGTAGACATGTTGTTGGATTTGAGCTGTATTTAAACTGAAACTTCTCATTGTGAAATAATACTGGCTCTCCAGGTCCGCAATGAGTTCTATAAGGACTCGCAGGGGGTGATTCTGGTGTATGATGTAGGACTGAGGGAGAGCTTTGATGCCCTCGACAGCTGGCTCACGGAAATGAAGCAAGAGATGGGCTCACAAGCCAATATGGAGAGCATTATTTTTGTCGTATGTGCCAACAAGGTCAGCTTTACATATCCAATGTGTTCTGTTCATGATTTTTTTTTTTTAAATAGTGAACTTGCTTATATGCCGTTGTTATGTGGTGTCTAAGCATCCATTCTGACTTTCTTAAAGTCTGTGTGTGTATGCCGTAGCTAGAGCTGTGACTTTGTCTTGCAGGTCGACTTGACTAAAAGGCGAGTGGTAGACGAGAGTGAAGGCAGGTTGTGGGCAGAGAGCCGAGGTTTTCAGTATTTTGAGACGTCTGCTCAAAGCGGCGAAGGCATCAGTGAAATGTTTCAGGTTTGTATTCTGATATTTATTATGCCTCAGCTCAAGTAACGTATTGAAGTAAGGTCTGATACAGGCACCAGTTCTATTAGTATCAGTAGTCAAGGTAGTACAAGTAATACCAATTCCATTATGTAGTCTTAATTTCATCACATGACAGGATTAGTCACTTATTATTGTCCTGCTTGAGCCTAGATACACTCTATGGTCAAAGGTTTGTGGACAACTGTCCATCACACCAATACTGGTTCAAAGTTGGAAGCACACATTTGTATAGAATGTACAGTACTGTGCAAAAGTCTTCGGCACATGCAGAGAAGTGCTGTAGAGCAAAGATAATGCCTTCAAAAATAATTATATTAAATGTTTCTACATAAAAAAACAGTAATAAATGAAACAAAGTCAATATTTGGTGTGAAGACCGTTTGCTTTAAAAAAAAAAAAAAAAAGAGTAGTCTCAGGTACAGTGTGTGCAGTTTTAAAGGAAATGAGCTGTAAGTGTTACTGAGCATCTTGCAGACTCAGCCACAGTTCTTCTGGAGACTTTAACTGTCGCACTTCCTTCTTATTTTTGCAGCAAAACCCAGCAGCCTTCATTATGTTTTAGTCTGAAAAGTATCTCTTATGTAATATGCTGCTTTCTTTACTGACATACAATTAATTTTATGCTTTAATTTTAAACTAATGTTTGGAAATCTAAAATGTGTTTGTACTGACTCAATAATGTGGAAGTCATAAGATTAAAAATCTATAACAAAGTTTGCACTAAAAGAAGTACAGACAAATAAAAGACATTTACACAGTACTGTATCTGTATGCTATAGCATTACAATATCCCTTCACTGGTAATAAGAGGCCCAGCATGACAATGCCCCTATGCACAAAACAGATCTCGAGTGGCCTGCACAGAACCCTGACCTCAACCCCACTGAACACCTTTGGGATGAACTGGAACACCGACTGTTCCCCTGAACATCAGTGCCTGATCTCTCTAATGCCCTTGTGGCTGAATGAGCTCAAATCCCCACAGCCACACTCCAAAATCTAGTAGAAAGCCTTTCCAGAAGAGTTGAAGATATTATAACAGTAAACAGGGGACTTAATCTGGAATGGGATGTTCAAAAAGCTCATATGTATGTGATGGTTACAAGATGTCCACAAACTTTTGGCCATATAGTGTATTTTAGAAGCACGAGAATGAAGTAAAGCATAATGCATTCACGTTTACTTGTGTATTCGGAATTTGTATTGGAAGAATAGACAGGAGGATTATTGGTGGCAATTTAAAAAAAAAAAAAAAACATTGAACAAGCTTAAGGGTTATCTGATGGAGAACGTCTCTAAGAGTTTGTGGGTTGTTGTACTCGATCAGGCCTTTTTTTCCTCGATTACTGATATGTGTGAGAATGGAGGGAAGAGACCAAACCCAGAGGTCAGTATTGGCTTCACCAAAGAACAAGCTGACACTATACGGCGTATCCGCAGCAGTAAAGACAGCTGGGACATGCTGGGAGTAAAGCCCGGGGCAACAAGGTAAGAGAGAGAAAAAAAAATTTTTTTCCTCAAAACCACCATTAGCAAAGTCCTTTTAATGAGCAAAATGTAGTTTAGAGATTTATACATAATCTTATGTAATTCTCCTGTTTCAAAATCCTGCTGTGCACCTTTGAACTTTGTACACTGGGTGAATGATTATTTTCATTCTTTGTATTTTGATTGTATTCTGGGTAAATGCACTGCACCCTGTGTGCTGTTATGCAATAGTAAGGCCGTTTTCAATTATTTTTTTTTTTACAATGCAAAGACATGCACTAAGAGATAGAAAGAGGCGAGTTTTGCTGAGTGCTGAGTTTTGAGGTGAGATTCAAGAGAAATGGACGAGCAGTCACAGAGATTAGGGTAAAGCAGTCTAAAGTTTGGGGGTAGTGTCTGCGACTACAAGCCAGCCTGAGGGCACAGCTGTAGCACTGTAGGAGCGCAAACATAAAAGCAGAGGTGGAACCGTATAAACAGAATAGTGTTTCTTGATCCTGGTTATGGAGTATCACCACCCTGCACATGTTGGTCTTTTACCTCCTCTAATTCACCCTAGGCCAATCTATTTCAGGCTTGTTAATTAAATTCGGTGAATTTGGATCAGTGGAACCACCAAAATATGGCAGGCCTGTGGTACTCCAGGATCAGGATTGTGAAACACTGCAGCAGAACATAATGCAACAAGACACGGTGTAGATAATAGAGAAATAGGAGTGTAAGAGAACTCCGCCAGCTGGGGTTGTAACATGGGGTGTAAGTGTAGGTAACTAATTAGATCATGATGCCACAATCTCGAACACAGGAGCTTTCAAACTTTTTTGGCCAGTGAACCAATTTTAAGGGTCCAGTATTCTCATGACCCACCCCAAATAATTTTAAAGTAATAGAAATTATAAATTCCTGCACAATCCACAGACTTTCTTATTCAATGATTCCATTGCTATAGTTTGAGCATAAACAAACCACTTACCAACAGGTACCAATAGCGTTTGTTAGTTTAGTGTAGTTTACATGGATTATTTTGTGTAATACTTATAAAAAAAAAATTTAAAAAAAAGGTCCAATCTACAACAAAAGCAACGAGACCCGTTTGCATCAGAGCATGGAGCGTTCATTTCTGTATTTTTTTTGCACTGGTTAAGTAATATATAAAAGATCTGTACTGGCCATCAGATTAGCACCGTATATGATCACATAAATGCAACAAGATTCTCACTCATTCTCTACATGGTCATTTCACAGAGTTTGGACTTTAACTGATACGAAAGTGCTGCTGCAGTAGGTCATAGACTGAAATATACACCATATGGCTAAACATATGTAGACACCTGACCATTACACCCAAACATGAGCCTTGCACAAAAGTTGGAAGCATGACAATGCCCCTGTACACAACGCACATTACATAAAGACATGGTTTACCAAGGTTGGAGTGGGGAAAAAAATGAGTGGCCTGCACAGATCCCTGACCTCATCCCCATTGAACACCTTCGAATTGGATTTGAATTGAATTTAATCAATTGGAACGCCGACTGCGTGCCATGCCATCTTGCCCAACATCAGTTCCTTACTTCACTAATGCTCTTGTGGCTGAAGAGGCACAAATCTCCAGAGCCACCTTCCAGAATCTAGTGGGAAAGCCTTCCCAGAAGAGCGGAGGCAGTTATAGCAGCAAAGGGGGGGACCAACTCCATATGAATGTCTATGGTTTAGGAATGAGATGTTCAGAAAGCCCATATGAGTGTGCTGGTCAGGTGTCCACATACTTTTGGCCATATAGTGTAGCTCTTGTGCTGTTTAGTTTATGGGCATACACTGCAAGTGTACATGTCTGTTGTATTTTGTAGTGTTTCTAGCTAGGAACCATGACCATGCCACTCAAAAATACTCTTTTCTCAGTGCTAGTGTCTGGTGTAAAGGACACTTTGATTATTTAATATTTATTATTATTATTATTATTATTATTATTATTATTATTGTTATCTGACAGTTTTAATTATTTTTAAAACATTCCATGCATTACACTGATGTGCCTAGATCTACATTATAAATAATGGTTGGCAAAAATCTCCTTTGACAACCTACACAGCTTGTGTTGGTTCAGCAATCACATTGTCTATGTTAATGAAAAAAAGTACAATCATCATCACTTTAGTACATCAGTACCTGGGGTTGAGTGGTGGTGAAAATATACGCGGCAGATTGGACCAAGGGATAACATACATGATGAAGAAGAGACCTGATCTCTGAGGGCTGCCAGGATTAATCGACAAGATCAGGAATTCTAATTATTAAAAAAAATAATCAAAAAGCAACAAAAAGGTAGAATATCTGATTTTCATGCAGTATACATCAGGAAGCAGTGTGTGTCCTCACACCATGTGGCTATGTATTGGCTACATCTGTAAATCGGAGTGATATGTCAGATAATATTTTATATATTTTGTATATATATATAGATATATACACATACAGACATTGCAGTTTTCCCCTAGACTCCAGATGCAGAATGATGCTTACCAGTTATGGTCATGTGGCTGGGTGTTTAGCAGTTAGCTCTAAATAGTGGCATTACCATCTTTGAAATATGCATTTCTTAAAATTTAGAGATATCAATTAAAGATTCAAATGCTGGGCCTGGGACTAACTTTGTCATATTTGGTTATAGAGAGGAAGTCAACAAGGCGTACAGGAAGCTTGCTGTGCTGCTGCACCCAGATAAGTGTGTGGCACCGGGCAGCGAGGACGCCTTTAAAGCAGTGGTCAATGCACGAACGTCCCTGCTGAAAAATATCAAGTAGTATCCAGACAAACATGAACATATTGGTTTAAAGAACGTGTTTACGAAAAGAAAGGCACTACATTCATACACTTCCGTTTTCCTCTATGTGCCTCCTTAACTGTGTGTAGTGAAGTGTGTGTTAGTTTTTTTTTTGTGTGTGTGTTTGTGCTTATTAAACATATATTTCAAAACGTGTGATCAGATATTTGGTTATATATGATATGTTATGATATGATATGATATGATATGATATGATATGATATGATATGATATGATATTATAAGGTGTGATACGATATGTTCATACTTGTAATAATGACCTCATTTGGTTCATTTAGCACATATAATTTATTTAATTTATTTAACCTCTGAATGTTACAGGTAGCTCCCTAACCAAGAAACTTTAAGGTACCATGGTTTACATTTATTGTTTCTCCATCTGATTATGGATTGATGTCTTTTTTTTCAGTATGAACAAGTGAATGCTATTTGTGTGTCTGTGACAGGAATTAAAATTTAGCATATATAAATATATATATATATATAGCCTTAATCCATTCTACAGTTGCCACATCTGGTTATCACACCAGTAGTCTCAATCTGAGAGACACAAGTGGATCATCATTTTATGTCATTTAGTCTCAGAAGGAAGCAGAGATAATATACTTTTTTTTTTTTTTCCCCCGGTACTGCTTTTTCTGTCGGACACAACTGTACTTTAGTTGCTACTCGGCTGGGATTTTCTCATATGAAAACACTTGTGTGAAAATCTGCTGTCATGGTGCAATGTGGAATGTTGCATTTTAAATCACTGGAGAATTTATTTAGAAAAAATCTATATATATAAAAAAAGTTGTTAAACATTAAGATTAACAATGGGTTATGTTTGCACTTAGAAATCCTCTTGTGCTCTTTTTTTCACTCATGGGTCATATACTGAATACCTACTACAGAGTTTGGTGCCAAGAATGATTCATTGTAATGTTTACATATGAAATGGCAGGCTTATGAGACGTTGCATTGTTTTGTGTGTACGTTCAAAAGAAATATAGAAATGCTTACTGGAATGTGTCTTTGCCTGTAATACAAACTGTGACTATTCTCACAGAAACATAATTAGGAAATATAATTTGCTAGAGCATTTGATATAGGTTTTCATCCATTTTGCTCTTCCCTTCCACTGAGAGAACTGATTTCAATCTCCGTGTTTTGGTGGTAAGCATCTTTCTTAACTAATAGGTTCAGTAAGTTTGGTAAGGATTCGTTTTTGGAAATGCAGTTTGGCACTAAGAATGTGCATGGTGTAGCTCTCAATAAAGCTATGATTACAAATTTTAAAGAGCAAATTGTGTCAATGTGCCATCATGGTGAATGTGATTTCTTCAAATAGAACAATATTTCTTGGCTGAATCCTTTGAAACATTGAAACATTGAGCTTTGAATGAACTTGTATAGCAGGGTTATACTAAAGTTATATAATAAAGTTGTGTAAAGGTTCAGTCATTAGTTCAGTCAAAGCTCAATGTTTCAAAAAATTCATAAAAGTTTAGAAAAAAACAATGGGATCTTAATTCAGGAACGTGTTCTAACTGAAGAGTTAGAATATATATTCATATATTCATATAAAGTTTAGAAAAAACAGTGGGATCTTAATTCAGGAACGTGTATCTTGCATGAAACTTCAGAGCTTGTATTTTGTATAAATGATGAGAGTTTGAATAATGTACTGTCTTGCTCCGTTGGTGTGTGATTGTTTTCCTGTTTTTGTTTATTATGTGACATTCACATAAAATGGTTATGCTAGCTGCAAATGCCTCATTAGCTCTATTATTGTGTGACTTTCTGTGTACAAGGTGTAAGTTTTATTAACTGAACACGATTGTCCTTTATTGTCCCCCAAAATTAGGCTTTTAATTAATTAGTAAGGATGTTAAGTACAGAATAGCACATAACAGACGGTGCAGTTATACAAAAAATAATCCGCGCCGTAGTGCAGTGATGCAGCAAGACGCAAAGCAATCCGCCCTAAAGTAAGTAACCACCCCAAAGTGGATCCTTTTCATATAACTGCACAGTCAGGAGTGATTCCACAGCGATTTGCCAATGACTACAATGTTTAATTTTATTAATTTTTGACGTTATGCGTTTTAATGGTTTATAGTTAAGATTTAATGTTGTGGAACATCCGTGAGACAAGTTAGTTCCTGTTGTCACTTACGTTATAGCCGCGATAAACAGACATTCCCTCACCACATCTCCTTCTCTATCTATCTATTTATCTATCTATCTATCTATCTGGAAAACTTTGAAAGCACTGTGACTGTTAGAAACTGCTGACACCCAACACTCATTCCATACATATTAAATTAATGTCTCCTAACAAAAGATTTTCCTTTGACAAAAACATGTTTTTTTTTTGTTTGTTTTTTAAATCTCTTTGTTATTACTCTTAGGTCATGTGGAGAATCTGCAATATATATACTGTTAATATATACAGTATACTATTAACATCTATTTATAAATAATTAAGTAAGGCAATGCTGTTAATGAACAGAAATGGGAGGCAGGGAAGTAAAGAAAAAATCATTCCAATGTTGTACTTCACCTACTTAACAGCCAGAGACCTAATCTTAACTAATCTTGATTAATGCAATCTTGACCCCATATCATCACTTTTAAACACTGTATAGTTACTACACTGTTATGTGTAATTTTGTACTTCCAGAACATCTATTTTCCATCCATCCCACTTATCCTACACAGGGTCATGGGGTAGCCTGGAGCCTATCCCGGGGGGGGCACAAGGCAGGGAACACCTTGAATGGGATGCCAAAACATTCACACACACCAGACAATTTGGAAGAGCCAATCAGGCTACAACACATGTTTTTGGACTTGGGGGAGGAAACCAGAGTACCTGGAGGAAACCCCCAAGGCACAGAGAGAACATGCAAGCTCTCGAACCCCCAACCCCAGAGGTGCAAGGCAACAGTGCTTACCACTAAGCCACCGTGCCCCCCAGCAGCCATTTTGTATTCTGTAACTTAAATATGAATTTAATGAGGTAGCATCTGTTGTGAGACATCAAGCAATGGCCATTTTGGAAGAGGTCTGCAGTACCAAACGTGTCAGCTGCAGCAACTGGCTGCTCACCTGAGATGCTAGCAGAATGCGGTGTGCCACGTCATTGAAGAAGCCCATGGATGTCCGAATGACACTGACACACAAAATCATTGTAAAAGATGCCTACACTGACACCATCAGCCTTCAAATCTGCAGCAAGACATCACAGGCAACGCCAGGTGGAACAAGCAGCGTTATTCAGCTGCTCGAATCCGCCCACTTTAGAAATGTGAACTGACTGCTTCCCAGAAATACGACAACTTCTTAGTGACACAGATTTACTCTTTTTCACCTGACTTTTACCAAACTTAACCTTGTAAAAACTTTTTAAAACGAAAACTAATTGGACTAATGTCAAAATGTTATTATGTAATTGTGTAATTAACTAGGAAGATATTGTTACAGTCAGAGGAAATGTGAAATTTGTTTCTGGTCACAGGGACACTGAAGGTGGCCAGCAATAGGAATTGAGGTGTCTGCTTTTTCTTTAAAAATTTCCAAGCTGCTCCTATAGTAAAAATCTGTGAAACTGTTTCATGACTGCATGTTTATTATACAGCTCTTTGCACTCTGGCTTGCCTAGATTTGTTTTCCACCAGGTCTTAGCATGCCAAGTTAAAAACTCTTTGGGCCATATTCAGAGTTGCTTATTTACATTGCTGGCTTAAGTCCAAAGGTTTATGCAGGGAATGTTATGTGTATTCAGATTACCCTTATGTGCATGCTTAAATCAATTTACTGGGCTTCCCATTCAGATTAAATATTAAATTTACCTGTGTTTCATTCATGCTTCTGTCTCTCTCTAGTGTGTTTATTACTCTAGTGTGCCAACATTTATTTCTTAATGAAGCCACACCTCTGGGTCATGGACTCTTAATACACCGATCAGGCATAACATTAAAACCACCTGCCTAATATTGTGTAGATCCCCATTGTGGCACCAAAACAGCTCAGACCTGTCAAGGCATGGACTCCACAAGATCTCTGAAGGTGTGCTGTGGTATCTGGCACAAAGACATTAACAGCAGATCCTTTAAGTCCTGTAAGTTGCGAGGTGGGGCCTCCATGGATCGGATTTGATGGCCAGCACACCCCACAGATGTTCGATTGGATTGAGATCTGGGGAATTTGGAGGCCAAGTCAACACCTCGAACTCTTTGTCATGTTCCTCGAACCATTTCTGAACAATTTTTGCAGTGTGGCAGGGCGCATTATCCTGCCGAAAGAGGCCACTTCCATTAGGGAATACTGTTGCCATGAAGGGGTGTACTTGGTCTGCAACAATGTTTAGGCAGGTGATACATGTCAATATCATACCAGAGCAATAACTTGAATGTATTTATTTCTGTAAAGCTTCTTTGTGACAATGTCCACTGTTAAAAGCACTGTAAAAATAAAATAGAATTGAATTGAATATAGGCTGTTTTTGTTTTCAGCAATGCTCTAATGATGCGCACAGTGCAGTAGTGTGTGTGTGTGTCTGTCTGTATGTATGTCTGTGAGTGTGAGTGTGTGTCTGACTGTGTGTATGTATGTCTGTGAGTGAGTGTGTCTATCTGTATGTATGTCTGTGAGTGTGTGTGTCTGTCTGTCTGTCTGTATGTCTGTGAGTGTGTGTGAGAGTGTGTGTGTCTGTCTGTCTGTCTGTGAGTGTGTGTCTGTCTGTCTGTCTGTGAGTGTGTGTCTGTCTGTCTGTATGTATGTCTGTGAGTGTGTGTGTGTGTGTGTGTGTGTGTGAGTGTGTGTATGTATATCTGTGAGTGAGTGTCTCTATCTGTATGTATGTCTGTGTGTGTGTGTGCGCGCGCGCGCGCGCGTGTCTGTCAGCGAGAAAGCGAGAGACTTTGAGTTTTGAGTTCCCGAGCATGTTTTGAGTTCTCGAACAACAGGTTTTCCCCCCCCCAGAAACACCACACCAGCTTTGTTCATTCGGGAGGAGTAGATATTGTCCCACCCGACCTGATCTCCCACATCAAACAGCACCTCCTCCACCGGTGCTCCACTCTCCCAGCGCACACCTCACTCCATGCCCGGCCATGGCTCAGAGGCCATGGCGTCCCGCTCCCTCTCAACTCTTAACACTTATATGTAGCTTATCACTGTACTCTTTTTTTTATTAAAGACAAGGGAAGAAAAAGGACATGCAAAACTCCAGAGAGGTCTTTACGCGTTCCCTGCGCATTTGGCGCATGCGCACAGAGAGAGAGAGAGAGAGAGAGAGAGAGAATCTAATAATGGTGCATGACGTGCTGAGATGTTGAGTAAGTAAGTAGCTCCATGTGCTGAAGTCTCTTCTCTCAAGCTTATCAGCAGCTGCTGAAGACAAACCTTCAGACAAATGGAGGAAATAAGCAAAACACACCTGGATGACTTGGTGCTCTTTGTAAATGGCAAAAAGGTAATTCCAGAAATGCATTGCTTTACTTCTTTGCATTTAGTTACTCTTTATAAGTCAACTCATTTGGGAAAAAAAAAATCTTGTGTGTGCACATTTTTGACTGGTTTATTTCTATAGATCACTGAAAATAATGCAGAGCCAGAGATGACACTGCTGAGCTTTCTCAGGAGAAAGTGTATCCTCTACCTAGTGTACTACACGGCAAAGGTTTTAATCACATGATCACATTTTGCAGTTAAAAATGAAAATAATCTCAATAGCCTGTGTAACAGTTCACTTCATGCTGAATTCTTTGGCATTGTTTTTATTTGTGTTCACCCTACTACCCTAGCGCATGCCTTTTTTTTTCCATGGCAATATGCCATTAGTAAATGAGTGACTAAATTATTTAACTAATTTAGGTATATAATGTTAGTTATAAAAAAAAAGAAGAAGAAGAAAAAAACAAAGATTGAACTTTGTCCTAAAGAACTAAGGAGAGGTAAACTGTGAATCCCCACTCATCAAAGCTGATTGACAGCTAATCTTACTAGGAAATAAAATTAGTAAGAAATCAGTCAATCAGTAAAGTGCATTTATTTAAGCTATTGTCAAAATGAGGAACAGTATAATTTGTATTTGTTATTAAATTGGAAACTGGGTAAACAGCTTATGTTGAAAGAAACTGGGTGTGTGCGTTTGACACACATACACTCATCGTGAGACTTGGACCTTCTTAAGGTGGAACAAAAAATCTGGATAAGAAGCCAATTTTCAGCCTCGTCACCTTCTTCTATTGGCTGCTCCCGTTAGGGTTCACCACAGCGGATCATCCATCTCCATTATGGAAATCTTTAATTTTATAAGATCCGCACATTTCAGTGGCACCGGTTTTGTGCCAGATGCCCTTCCTAGATGCAACTCTTCATTTTATCCAGGCTTGGGACCAGCACTGAGAGTGCACTAGCTTATGCAGCCCCAGTGGCTGGGTTTAGGTTTGGCTCAAACTCACAATCCTGAGATTAAGAGTCTCATGCTCTACTCACTGAGCTAGCCGGGCCCCAACTTTCAGCCTGGTCACATAACTAACATTATCTATTTAAGCTGCTACACAACTGGATAGAATGAAAGACACTTGTATTTATATGTAAATATATGTGAATGCAGTTACAAACAATTCAGTAGCTGCTCGTATTATTTTGTCAACTTTTTAATGCAACTACAATACGGTTCCCCTGCTGCTGAGCACTTGGCTCGGTTCTTTCCGCCATGTCAGAGGCAGCGCCACCGTTAATGGAGTGGGCGTGGCTAACTTTCAGAGTACCTCCCACTCCAAAATCAGTTGACTAATAGAGATTTAAGGTGAGCACCTTCTTCTAAACTCCACCCCCTTAAAAAATTTTCCAAAAGTCAGAAGCAAAAAAAGATTGCCGAAGCAAAGGAAAGATTCCAGATATTCCAGATATTCCAAATATTCAGCTACACTGAAAAAAAATGATTTGGTCATTCAGTAAATATGACAAAAGAAATTGTGCTTTTTTACACACAACAGATTATTAGAATTACTTAAATGTTTTAAGTTCTGCACTAAATTAATTCATGTTAATATGTGGCTAAACCCCAAAGTGTATATTTTACTTACTTTACTGGATTATATTTAATAATATTTTGCAAGTGTTAAATTTAGTACACTGCAAAACTGTCATCTTAGCAAGTGAAAAAAATCGTGAATATAATCGAATGTAGCTAGTATTTCCTATTATAAGATTACGATAAACCACATATAAGATTATTAAACCTGTACTTAATTGCAACCTATACATTTTCTCATTCGATCGCCAGATAATTTTGATTCTTTCTAGAAATAATATCGAAAAATTAACAAAATTATCTGCCAATAAATCACAAGCTTGAAATTAAGGGGAAAAAAAGGCTTAGGAATAGGCTTGAAAACACTAGATAAAGTTGACTATATTCAAAATATTTCCTCTTTTTAAAGTGTAATTCACTGCAGTGTAAAATTTGTGAAGGTCCAAATTGCATCAAATTTCTTACTTACAAACATCCAGATATGCAACTAACATGACAGCAGTTATGTTTAGCAAATAGTAATTAGTTTATTGCTATAAATAAGACAATTTAAAGTGGTTGTGTTTGGTTTCATAGTGTTGCTTCATGTTACCACCTTTGACTAACCCCACAGACTCAAAAGAAAAGACATGGTTTGAATTTGAATTGAATGGTTTGAACGCAAAGAGAATAAATGTATACTTGTTGGAGGTACTTGAATATCAGCTACCACTACCCATCTGATGTTTTCTTTAAAAACTACTAAGCTTTCAAATGATTTTTAACTGAAGCACTTCACAGTTAAACACACAAAAGTCACTTACATTGTAATTATTATAAATATTATAAAGTATAAAGTATAAATATAATAAAATCAATCCTATCAAAAGACTAAAACATCAAAACACTAGTCAAGTCTCTTTATACAGTATGTAAACATTTCCAGGTTCAAATATAATTTTTTCTTTCCAAATTCAATTCTAATCTTTGCCATATGTTACAGGATCCAATATTCTGATATCCGATCCAGGATGTTTTGCTGATATCGATATGATACCAATACTGGGTCAGATCATCTCTAATACATATCTGTCCATTCTGTTTTCATCGTCAATTTTTTAAAAAAAATTCATTTGATCAGGTGGTTAATCCAACCGAGAGTGTACATGAAATGAAAAATCAATGAAAGTCTGTGAAAACTCTCCCCTTTCTGAGCTAATGTCTTTAGCCTTGTGACTAGTGAGTAGGTGACTAGGTCTGATGAAATGCCTTCAACTATAAAATTCACTTCACTGCATGTGGTTAACTATAACAAGCCACAACTGAGAATCTGCAACAGAAGCTGCAAATGTTTTGATAAGTAAAGACCGTTTTTTTTCCCAACATATTTATCATTTCCGGGATTTTTTCCAAGTATGCAGTTTGGTCTGCTGAAATACTTTGCTGGATCTGCATCCAGACTGTGATACACCAGTTGACGACCCCTGGATTTAAGGATTAAAGCGCTCCTGCACCAGGTAGAGAATTTAGGTAGAGATTAATTCCCACTGGTGCCACTATCAGTCGAACGGCATTGTGGGTAATGTAGGAAACCATCGACCCGGATTTGAGTCAGAATCTAATCCTAATTAAATGCAAGATTGAAGATCATTGATTATAAATATTCATATGCAAGTCGTTCAGGGTGGATTTCTTCTTTAAGAAAAAAAACACAAATATGTTTAATTGCACTTTAGGAATAATTTCCAAAAACCTTTGAATATAAAAAAAAATACATTGCAATTACACTTATATTATGGTTTATTAGTGGGAGAGTTTGCATATTTGATTGCACCTTTCTGTGGTTTTCCTTAATATTGATGCAATCAGTGGGTTTAACAGGGACTAAGCTGGGATGTGCTGAAGGTGGATGTGGCGCCTGCACTGTGATGGTGTCCAAGTTCCACCCACAACAGAACAAGATTGTGTATCTTTTCCATGAAACCACAAACAGATTGTGTGTTGATTAGCCATCTTCATGGACGGTGTGCTGCGCTGTTCATTTCCAGAGGAAATAAAGGCTATATATTTGTTGTTGTTGCTTTTTAATGAGTTCATTTATGTGATAAATTGTTTAATTTCTGTCAGACTAGAATGTTAAGCCTGTATATCTATATATAATATCTGTACAATAAATGTTAATAGATACATAGTAGAAATAAATAACATCCGTTATGTCAAAAAATGTGTTGTCCTTGATTGCCCTGTCGCAGTCACCAGGCCATTAATGCATGTCTGGCACCGCTATGCTCAATGCATCTTTGTGCGGTCACTACAGTGGAGGGAATCGGCAGTGTAGCCAGCAAACTTCATCCTGTTCAGGTATGAAAAAAACCTATTTACCTATGATTTTTAACATGGTATGTTGCTTAATGTATTGTATGTGCCTAAATAGTCTGAAGTTTAAATTTGGATGGTTCATTATGTAACTTCTGATGACTCCAATGGCAAATATTGTTGTATCTCTTAAGGTATACATAATCCATTATACAATGTTGTGTTTGGGTAGGAACGGATTGCTAAGGCTCATGGATCACAGTGCGGTTTCTGCACTCCAGGACTTGTCATGTCCATGTATGCCCTTCTGAGGAACAACCCCCAGCCTACAATGCAGGAAATCGAGGAGGCCTTTCAAGGTATAATGATCACCATCATCTGAAAACTCATTTGCCATATGTTAAGATAGACTTAACACATAACAGTATAATTTGCTTAAAAACAGTAATACATTTGTGCTGGGGTTCATTCATACAGGTAATCTGTGCCGTTGCACTGGGTATAGACCTATACTGGAGGGCTACAAGACCTTCACCAAGGTAATATAATGCCTAGGGTGATGCACAAGCATTGACATAAGAGGTATGAAGGCACCCACTGCTCAGTGCCGAGTACTGTTATGTGGTATACAGTATGTGTTATATCGTAATTGTAATAAATGGTAGCAAAATCATAATGATGAAAAGATGTAATGGTATCATATAGTGCTTTACTACTGAACACTGTGCTAAGGCCTATATCAAGCTTCCTCTAAAGAAACCAATGGAACCAATGACATCCAAGCTTAGGGACAATGGTCATTTAATCATCATGACAACTCAAGTAACTTAAGTTACATTATAAGGTCAAAAGTATGTGGACCCCAAGCATGACACCCATATGTGCTTGGTGAACATCTTATTCCAAAGGCATGGTATTAATATGAAGTTACCCCATAACTGGTCAAATGTGCTCTAGAAAGCCACATCAGGTGCACACTGAATTGAACAGACCCTTAGATGGGGGTATTATTGTGGATCCGTTTTAAGCTACCACTTGTTACAGCACTTTTTTATCTTCGTATGACCAGGACGGAGGATGCTGTGGGGCAAAAGGAAAATCCAAAGCCTGCTGCTTGACCAGTGAAGACACAAAAGAGCAGGACAATGTGAGCACAACCAGTGTGAACCGCTAACCACATCAGTTCTGTCATCAGTTCTAATTCTTACTCTGTAGCAATAATCAAGGCATCCTTGCTTATTAGTGAAACCGATTGTTCCTTGCTGAAAATCATGGAATTCGAGCCAGCCGTGAATTCATGCTAGTGAACATTTCACTTATTCTCTGTCCTTGTTGTTGCACAATGCAAAATTTCCTAACTATAGTTCTACTTAACACAAACCTTTGGTCTAGTTGTTTTCAACATGTTTTACAGGGAGATTCAAAACATTCAGTTCAACAGCTGTTTGACCCATCGGAATTTATGCCACTGGACCCAACACAGGAAATCATTTTCCCTCCAGAACTGATGGTACAGTCAACGTGTGAACCAAAATCTGCATCGACTGCAACAATTACAACAATGAACAGTTTATAACTATGCTACATAAACTTTAAATATAGTCTCGAATTAAATAAACTCAACAAGTTAAGATCACACAGTTTTTTTTTAATTTTATTATTATGTATTTTTTTACATTTATATTTTATTTATTTGTTTAAATTAATGTTTGTTTAATTGGTTTAAATTTAGCTATAACAAACTGAGGATACATTTATGCATGAAATAAATGTAACTCAATGTGATGTTTTACAGAGTCTTTCCAAGCATCCGCCACGACAGCGGAGATTTCTTGGCGAAAGAGTTTTATGGATTCAGCCCAGCACCCTGAAAGAACTCCTGGAGCTAAAGGCATTGTATCCTACAGCCAAATTGGTGGTGGGAAACACTGAAGTTGGTGAGACCTACAACAAAAAGTGTTCTCTCTTAATATTATACCAAAATTTTTTATTTTACAGCTGTGGCATCTCCACTGAATAAATATGAACATAGTATATGTCATCTGTCAGTCATTTTACCTTGAAATAATATTTACAAGATTTAACAGAGACAGCTTTTTCTCATTTAAAGGTATTGAGATGAAATTCAAGAACTTCCTATACCCTGTAATCTTGGCACCAACATACATCCAGGAACTCAACAGCATCCAGTACACTGAGACGGGTAAATATGCCATTTGTGTAATTGCAGTCATCACTGCATGCATTAATTGCAGCAAAGTGTATGAATTCAGCCACATCTTATTTAATCTATGTAAATAAATAGGACACGCATGTAACCAAATGATATATCTTTGGATTTCAGCTTGACTTCTTACAACCCTTCTTTTTTTTTTCAAAGTCCAGTTAAATCTTTTCATGATCATGACACATGCACAAAAATAGGGCAGACATTATAATTTCAAGACAGGGGAAATTAATGGCACAGGTGTAACATGCCAATGAGGTGTAACATGTAACTAGCAGCACAATGGTTAAAAAAAAAGGGGGTTGGGTTTGAATAAATACATTATGAAGAGGTGGATAGGTATGCTACTGCACTATCATATCAGATTCTGTCATTCCCTTTAATAAACAAATGCAGAGTGCAGAGCAGAAATGAAATTCAACTATATTTCACTTATGGCTTTTATATTGATTTCCAGTGCCAGATATAACCATCCGGCTGACACAACTTATAGAAAATGTTTTTCCTGGCTTCTCCGTGTCTAGATTTTATGTCACTATTAGTATTAATGTCTGAAACACTTAGACAATTTGAAATGTGTGCATTTTTATTTTAAATGCCACCAGCCCAAAATGTGTATGTCATATATGAGTTGAAATGAAATAGATTTAAAGAAAGTACAATATAAAATAAAAGATATATAATATACAATTACCGGCCACTTTAACAGGAAGAACTGTGCATGTTTTCGTTCATGCAGTTGTCCAATCAGCCAATCATGTGGCAGAATGAGTAAAATCATGCAGATAGAGGCCAAGGGCTTCAGTTAATGTTCATATCAAACATCAGAATGGGGGAAAAATGTGATCTCAGTGATTTTGACTGTGGCATTTCCTGGGATGTTCATGTACAGTAGTGAATGGTGAGAAAAACAGAGGAAAAAGCCCAGACTGACAGGATTGCTACAGTAACTGACCCCAACTTCCTAACAAGCTGGGATACGTGAAGAAAAGAATTTCACTGTGCTATAAAGTATATGTAACAAATAAAAGCTTCTTCTTCATATATCCCATCATTACTGTTACCTGATTGTGTCCAGGTGTTCAGTGCTAAGCACTTGATTGTTTTGTCTATGTAAATTCCACCGTTTCTTTCTTATCATGCAATTCGTCTTGTTGCGAATGCGAGTGCTGAGCCTTGTTTCATGTTTCCATGTTTTGCTCATGTTCTGAATATGGATTCTCCTTTTTTTAATATTGTCTGCTTGTTCCTTGACCTATACTCTGGACATTGATAATAATTCTTGGATTTCCCAGAATAAATATCACGCTGAGTTTACACACGTGTGTCCTAACTGTTCCTCATGAAAACTGTGTATGTGTTTTAGGGATCGAGTTTGGTGCATCTGTGACATTGACTGCGTTGAAAGAGGTGCTGTGTAGAATGGTAAACGAGCTACCAAGCTACAAAACGGAGGTTTTCCAGGCCGTACTCGAGCAGCTTCACTGGTTCGCAGGACAACAGATTCGAAATGTTGCAGTATGTCATTTAGTTGTTCTTCATAGTTTGGTGGGTGTTTTATGACACATGAATTGTCACCAAGTGTTAGTTTCTGGGCTTAATAACATTTCCAAAAAAAAGTGTTATAAACGTAGATATAATTTATTAAAGTGTTTTTGAAGTATGTGAATTAAGAATTGCATTTCCCAGGTTTGTCAATTTTACAAATGTTTGTTTATGTGTGTGTCTGTGTGTGGGTGGTGCTACATGTCATGTATGTACTGTCAGGCTATTGGTGGAAATATTATGACAGCAAGTCCTATCTCAGACCTTAACCCTGTGTTCATGGCCGTGGGTTCTACGCTAACTCTGATGTCCAAAGGTAAAATAAAGGCTTTTTTCTGTTGTTGTTTTTGTAGTTCAAGGACCGAAGGTTGACTGGATATCTGCATGTCCTTTATGCTGATAAAAGAGACTGAAAAAGTGTGAATTGATGTCAAGTGTGCTCAATTGTTATTATTGTGTGCTTGATTGTAATGCAGTATAAATATCATTTACCTAGGAAAAAAATGTATGTAAATTTTTATTTCATTATTTTTGCATGTTTAATAACTATTTTTTGCTTATCTTATGGATAAAAATCTTGCCCTTTTTTGCAGAGGGCAAACGTGTGCTTCAGATGGATGACAAGTTTTTCACTGGCTACAGGAAAACTGCTTTAAAACCAGAGGAAATTCTGTTGTCCATTGAGATTCCATACACAAAAAAGGTCTGTTTAGCACAACACGCAAGGGTCTGTTTAACTGAAGATATGCCTGAAAATCAATACGTACTAAAAAAAAAGAATTGAAGATTCCTTTTTGTTTACAAGGGCCAGTATTGCTCAGCCTTTAAGCAGTCACTTCGCAAAGAGGATGATATTGCCATTGTCACCTGTGGGATGAACGTGCTCTTCAAGGAGGGGTCTAACATAGTGCAGGACATCCGACTCAGTTACGGTGGAATGGCCCCTACCACTGTTCTCGCCACAACAACATGCAACCTACTTACTGGCAGGTACTTTAGACACTGCGCATTCTTGAAGCCACGGGTTCCTAACCCTCGTCCTGGGCTACCCCATGTCCTGCGCATTTTAGTGATTTCTCTGATCTAACACACCTGATTCAGCTAATCAGTTAATTAATAGTCCTTTCTAAGTTGAAGTGGGTGTGTTAGAGCAGGGAAAACACTTAAATGTGCAAGATAGGGGGTACTCCAGGATCCGGGTTGGGAATCTGTGCTGTAAACTAAGCATAAATTTCAGTGCGCTAAACCCTTGAGATGTATGAAACTGCAAACAAAGACACAAAACACAATTAAGTTCTATTAAATTGCAGGAAGCGTGAACCCAGAATCATATTTTATATTATAGGGATGTAACAGAATATGAATACGTTACGCAAAATGAACAGATGATATGTTCTAAACAGATACAAATAAAGTTTTTTTTTTTATAGAAAGTTTGCCAGAAAGATTCACAGAATATCTGCAGGAGACTAAAGGTGTGTATCGGGGCTAGGATCCTGCCGAACACAATAAAAAGTCGAGTGCAATGTAGAGGTTTTAGTTTCATGTGGATGTAAGCTAGTGGTGAGATATGACGCTTTCATCCTTAGTAACTGCCTGGTCAGGGTCATGGTGGTTGAAATTAGGCAACAGTTTGTTTACATTTTGGGAAATAGAACCAACTAAATTCATTAGAAAAAATAACAGGCAGAATTAATAAACAGTCCTGCACACACCTCTAGTTGAAACCAGTTATGAACTCGAGTGATGTAGCGGAGGTTGAGGAACTACTTCCAGTGTTTGCAAGGGCATAGTGGTAGGGTCCATATTTAATTAAAGAAAGAAAAAAGATCAAACAAACCTTCCAGTTTAGGCCATACCACTTTGGATTTAAACCTGAATACAGACGCAGATACAAAACAAATACAAATAATGCCATTGCTTTACACTCCTATTATTTACGTAAAAAGGGATTTTCAATATTTTCTCTTGTAAGCGGTTTAATAGCATGATTTACAACAATCACATGCAAACCCAACCAATATTAGCGTTATTAATCATTTAACATCTGCTCGCCTTTTTAGGCGCATATTCTGCACTCAGGTTCTAGCATGGGCAAGTCTAGCAGTTATTACTACTGATGTTTTATTTGGTGCATAACAGTACTATATTTTCCTTTCAGAATAAATGTTACTAGACTGTTCTATTATACTACATTATACTAAACTAACTGGTAGAGTGTGTGTTTAATATATAACAGTATATACAGTATATACAAATTTCAGTTATAGATACTCCAACCCAAAGTAATGGAATATATTGTTAACATATTAATGATGCTGGCTGACTAGTTAAACAAAAATATTTGCTTGACCTTAGGGTACTAAGAAAGATACAATTTATTCATTTTCCTGTAAGTTGTTCACTATTCATGAACATTGTGTGAATGCTACAGTGAAAGATCATAGTAAAATAGAAGATGTTGCAGTACGATAAGAACTACAAGATGAAATATTACAGTGTTGTCCCATGACATGTTGAACATATGACCCGAAATCTCACAAACCTGGCAACTACACATAAAGGAAATGTGTTGATCAGTTCTCCTGCTGTGTTCACGACTATAGGCAGTGGAATGAGGAGCTGATGCAGGATGCCTGCTCTTTCTTGGCTGAAGAGATGACCCTGTCTCCCTCCGCACCAGGTGGGATGGTGACATATAGACGCACACTGACCATCAGCCTGTTCTTCAAATTCTACCTCACCGTCCAGCACAAACTAGCTCAGGAGGTAAGCCCATGTTCATAGATGTGTAAATTAAAACTACAGTCAAAGCAAAACTTTCATCAGCAATGAACCCATATTTCTAAGTGAGAATGATTATATGATATGATCTGCATCTGACCCGTGAAGCTATTGTACTACAGCAAAATGAACATTTTTAAGCATCACTGATAGCAATGCACCTGTCTACCAGTGGTTAATTTATATATCGTCACATAACACATCCGATTCAGTGTTATCACTGACATCCCACAGCATTAAACGTAACTATAAATGGTTAAAATCACAGCATGTCAATATAAATTTTTATCATTGACAAATAGCTGGGATATAATTAAACACTTCAGGACCTTATTGGAAAATAATCAACTTTGAGGTGGAAGCGTATCACACCACCTTATCATTTGTTAGTTTCCTGTAACAGCACACAGAATGTTTAGTTTTCATGTAAAAACAAAAAAAACAAAAAAAAGGCCAACAATCAATTGCTTGGTAAATACAATTTAAAACGCCTTAATGTTTTTTTAATTACAAAGTACCTTTTTAAAGCTGATGGCTACCTGTGTTTCATCAGAACCTCTCTGTTGAGGATGTCAGATCAGACTATGCCAGTGCTATCGAAATCTGTCACCTGGACTCACCAACCAGTGTTCAGGTGTACCAGGTACACATATTTGTTCTCATTAAAAAAAAAAAAAAACATAGTGCGCATGGAAATTTAATTACAGTTGTGTTTTTTTTCTATATAAAGTATTATTTTCTACAATTTAATGTAGGTAGTCCCTCCTGGTCAGAGCCCAGATGATGTGGTAGGTCGTCCTGTTATGCACCTGTCTGCTCTGAAGCAGGCCACAGGAGAGGCTGTGTACTGTGATGATATTCCTCACTTTGAGAACGAGCTCTATTTGGCCCTCGTCACCAGCACTAAAGCTCATGCTTATATTAAGTGAGTAACAACTAACCACCCATTTGTCTTGTGTGTCAAGTAGCCCTTATTAATCAACGTTTGTAGAAATTAACTTAAATTCACGTACTGTAAATGCAATCTATTCCTCATCTGAGTATTAAAACAGTGTTTTATGGAATTATAGTAGGCAGTGATTTAAGCACAGTTGAAGAGCTAGCTTCAGTCATAAGGGAAAAAATATTTTTTTTACATAAATATTTACATGTTCTGCATTTTAGGGACACTTTAAAAAAGAAGACAAAGAAAAAAGTGTATTAATTTGAGAAATATATGTCACAGGATTGACATTTGTTTTAGGATTTGCTCTTGAAACAAGCTCGTGAAAACCTAGGCCCAGTCTTAGCGCAGTCGCAAGGAACTATCTTCCTGACAGCCTTTGTATGTCCTGTTCTGTTTCTTAATACCTAGTTTTGTGGTTTGTTCACTGTTTAGGTCACACCTCTCCAACTGAAGTAGCCTTTTTTATATGAAAACTAACTAAATACAGCAGACCTAATTACTGAAAAACAACACAGCTGCAGAAACTAAAGGCCAATTCACACTGAAACTCTTTATGCAGTGTCTTAGTCACACTTTTATTTTATTTTTTTTTTTTACATTTGTCCATTTTTGGGGCCGTAACAACAAAAGGCTGCCTCACCACCAACATACAGGTAGCAGGTACATCTGTTTTCTGATCTGCGCGCTCTGCCTGGATCGTACCTAACAGTCAATTCACTGAGGCACAGTGGTGCAAGATCATGAAGGCATTTGAAAATCAGTAAAAGTATTTAAAAACTAATTCTATAAGACACTGATAGCCAATGCAGCGGTTTGAGAACTGGTGCCTTGTGATCTCTCCTCTTATCTGGTAAACCAGATAAGAGAGAATTACAGTAATCCAGGTGAGTTGACACAAAGGCATGTATGAGTTTCTCACTCTCAGCAGTTGAGAGAATGTCACACACTTTGGATATGTTTCTGAGGTGAAAGAATGCTGTTTTGCTTTAGACATTACTTATGAAAGCTGAAGTCACTATCAAAACTAACTCCCAGGTTTTTGATGCAGTTTCTAGCCTTCACAGACAGGGAACCAGCACTCTTTTCTCTGAGCTCCATTCCCAATAAATTATGATCCAGGACTTTGTGTCCTTTAAGCAGACAGATAAAGAGCAGGTAGACCTTTGAGGGTCAGGAGCTAAGGACATGTAGAGCTGTGTGTCATCTGTGTATTGATGGAAGGAAATGTTGTAATTATTGATTAGATATTAAAGAGTGTCATTCCCAGAATTTAACCTTGAGGGACTCCACAAGAAATATGATGCTTAGATGAGCAATTACTAAGTGCAACAAAGTATTCACTGCCACTTAGGTAGGACTTGAACTAAATTTATAACAGAGCCAGAGAGACCAACCAAGTTTTGTAGCTGACTAAGTAGTATCTGTGCGAACTGTGTCAAAAGCAGCACTGAAGTCTAGAAGAACCAAAATAAATAAGCTACCTGCATCTCAATTTGCTTTAAGATCATTTTAAGTGTCATTTCTATGTTGTGATAAGCCTGAAAACCAGACTTAATTACTTCATTTAGGCTGTTGGAATTGAGATATTTATTAATTTGAATGGATACCACCTTCTCAGGGATTTTGCCCAGAAAAGGAATGTTTGAAATTGTTTGTAATTCTTAAGAATGGAGGTGTCAAGGTTACTTTTTTTCA
The DNA here is from genome assembly GCA_037576675.1 of Pangasius sanitwongsei. NCBI lineage: Eukaryota > Metazoa > Chordata > Actinopteri > Siluriformes > Pangasiidae > Pangasius > Pangasius sanitwongsei. The sequence goes on from CM075012.1 coordinate 22,854,081, forward strand.
GCAAAAGCCTGACAACAGCTGTTTTGAGATTCTGTGGATAAATATCTTCTTGTAGTGACTGATTAACAATTCAGAATGTCATCTGAGAGTGAGCCAAATACTTTTTTTTTTTTTTTTTTTAAAAGTCAGTGAGTAAGGCGTCAAAAGTGCAGTTGGCACATTTCGGTAGTGAGATGATTTTCAAAATTGTTTGATGGTTAATCGTTGAGAATGTGGACATAGTTCTATCCCCATTGGGAGTTGGGAAAGTTATTGCGAGGGAGTAAATATCTTCTATGTTTTCTCTAATGTAATTTATTTTACTACTAAAAAATGATGCAAATTACATGTCTCATTAGAGATGAATTCTGATGGAGCATGAGGTACGTGGTTAATCAGCATATCAATTATGAGCCTACCTATAGCACTGCCAACAGACATTCAGCCCACCCTGCAACTTAGCTAACATTGTCATTGCTTAGTCAAATAATTGGATTAACTTTTGCTAGCAAGCTAGTTGTGTTGTTTTGGCCAGATGAGAAAGTAAATAGGTAGTCAAAACAAGGGCAAGCGGTAGTAGTATGGCAAGTCTATAAAGATAGCATCTGTGCTCTCTAATACAGGATAAGTTAGATAAGATATACGAGATAAGAGATACGATAAGAGAGCTGTGAAAGCAGGTAGAAAAACATAAAGGAAAGTCATTTTTACCTTTAAAAATCTCCTTTACATCCAAAAATGCAAAAATATTTTCAAAATGTTAATGTGCTTGTGATAGTACAAACCCAGGGCAGATAACAGGGAGTAGGATGGAAAGAGAGGGAGAAAAAAAATAGAGAGAACTACCTCTCAAGCAGCAAGGTAAGAGGTGGTCAAGACAAAATAGCCCAAACGCAGAGATGGAGCATGTAGGTAGTCTGATAAGTACCCCTTTGACCCCCTTTTCATTGCATATGGAGAGTTCGTTTGCCAGTTTATATACGTTGAGGGACTATAGGGAACTCTTTTTCAAGCTCTTAGGGAATTTATATAAATCTCACAATGTTTGGCAAATAATTGAAAACCATACAGGCAAAGGTTTAAAAAAAATATTCATCAGGACACTCTAATGATAGTGAATTTAATGTACATTGACCACTAAGGAGTGCTCAAACTGTTTACAAGTCCTCAGCTATTTGATTGTGGAAGTGATCACGTTTACTAAAACAACAGAGCTGTCAGGATACATTGCTGACAATGGGCAATTAAAAAAGAGTAGTGAATATTTCCCACTGTGAATGACCGATTATCATGACATTTTGTTAATGCATCAATGTTGTCATGTGTCATCTGTAGGCATTGCTGGAAGGAGGTTGTTAGAAAGAAAGATCAGCTAAACCACCAGTAAATGCATATGTTCTGAGTTAGTGCTTGGACCCAGAGGATGCACTCACTTCAGCTGTATGTTAATTTCCAAGTTGGGCCAATCACAGTGAGTTAAAATTTCAATTCAGTTAGATTTTATTTGTATAGTTATTTTAACAATCGACATCGTCACACCGGAGCTTTACCGAAAATCCAGATATAGATTTAAATCCCTAAGGAACATACTAGGAATCACAGTGGCAAGGAAAAACTCCCTGAGACAACATGAGGAAGGAACCTTGAGAGAAGCATATCCTCTTATAGTGCAGTGGGACTATAAATCATTTCTCTTCTACAGCTGTATACTATAAAGTCAAAGCGTAATAAATATGTTGAGAGGAGTATGAGTAAACTGTGAATAGGAGTCTTGGCACAGAATTTTATGGTCTTTATGAAAATCTCATGTGTAAAGTCAATGATTTTGTATGGCATGTTAAAAGAGGGAGTCTCCACTGAACAGATTTTATAGTTTCTCAGTGTTGCTGCAACTTTCAAAGTTATAGAGCCATATTGCTCCACTCATTAGGACTGTGCTTTGTCACATAATTGGCATTTAAATACCTCAATGAGGGGCAAATACACACAAGCTTTCCTGAGTGGACTTTGATTGTCTTATACAGTGGTCACTCATGAATGCTTTGATGGAAACTTGGAAGGCTTATACAGTGAATTATTCAAGTTAGATCTATGTTTCTCAAGAATAAGTAGCTTTTTAACTAAAGTCATGTAGCAACAACTTGAACCACTTCCTTTACCAGTTACGGGGGCTTGTCACTGTCTAGAGTAAAGTGGCTTGACAGTTTGCCATACCACATTCAATAATCTTGAATATTCACTTATCATTCATTCATTCATTCATCTTAAGTAGCCACTTTATCCTCGGCCTATCTGGGCAACGCTGGGGAGCAAGGTTGTATCAAATTCTGAAATTCTTTTTCCACCTTTATTACATTACTGTTTTATATTGCTCCTACTCTCAGGGGTCCCTGGAGGACTAGTGGTTAGCGTTCTCACTGCTGCGGCCTGGGTTCGATTCCCGGCCACTCAGGTTGTGTGCAACAGTGCACTCTCAGTGCCGGTCCCAAGCCAGGATTTGGGGAGGGTTGGGGAAAATTGGGGAGGTTTGCATCAGGAAGGGCATCCAGCATAAAAACTGTGCCAAATCAAATACGCAGACCGGTGATCCACTGTGGCGACCCCTAACGGGAGCAGCCGAAAGACGAACAACAACATTGCCCCTACGCTAAAAACATTATGTGCAGAAATGTTACCTGGCCTGTTTACATAGAAAATAAAAAGGGGGTGGTGAAAGGAGCATTCTGATTTACTGCAGTGGGAATGCACTGTAATTATGACTTTATTTTATGAGAAGCAATCAAATTCTAGCAAATATTTAACAGCTAGACAGCTGTGACAATACATGTTGTTGTGTACTGATTTTCAGTATTTCTCCATCGCTTAGCATTAGTCATATGTATATTTGCCATCTCTTTTGGCAGATCTATTGATATTGATGATGCCATGGCGGTTCCAGGAGTGGTTACATTTGTCTCTGCCAAGGACATCCCTGGCAGCAATAAGACTGGACCTGCTGTCTATGACGAGACTGTCTTCGCTGATGACAAGGTTACCTGCATGATTTATAATGTCCATTTAATTTTTCCAAATTAAATAACCCTATGCAGAGTAATGGCTATACACACATTTATTGGTATTAATGTGGGAATTTGATCCCCAAGGGGAAATTTGAAAATTTGTGAATATTGACTATCTTGTAGTAGTAAGTCTTGGTGATTAAACTCGGTTTTTATGCATGAAGATGTTGTGCCATTCATTTGAGGAATTGTATTAGTTCTACTTCATTTTAGGGACTACCCAGATATTTAAAATGCCCATTATATGCAAATTATGGGGATGAAAAACCTAATACCCATGAATTGTAACAGTGATAAGGTGCTTCTTTCTCGCTTTTCCAGGTCACATGTGTGGGTCACATAGTGGGAGCCATTGTAGCAGACACACAAGTCCATGCACAAAGGGCAGCCAAAGCTGTGAGGATCTCATATGAGGAATGTCAACCTGTGATTGTCACCATTCAGGTGTGAAGGCATTCCATATTTTTTGCATAAATCCTGCAAAACCCTCACCCTTGTGGATCAGGATATTAGGAGAAGGTCATTTAATGTGGTCCCTAAACATTTTTATGCTTGCATGTGATCTAACTGTAGTATCAAAAAGCCAGCAAAAAGTGCAGAGTAAGTGCTTTGTTTTAGAGAGTAGCGTGGACATAATACTCATAGACATCAGTGAACAATTAAGCACAGGGAAGAAATTTTATTTATGATGAATGTGCATTTGAAAATTGCTACGAGTGATTGTGCAGATGGGGAAGGAAATGCTAGTCTTTGTGTCAAAGCTGGAGTCATCAAGCAACTATGAAGTGAAGCAGGAGCAAGAGAGAGAGAGAGAGAGAGAGAGTTGATATTAAAATGCTACCTTAGTATTATAAGGTTCTAGCTGGGTGATAAGCTGGTTTGAGATATGGGGCATCAAAGTTATATTTACAGCTCAAAAAGACAGGCACTTTTGTACATACAAAGAGGGATTTTTGAGAGTTTTTTTAACTGACATAGTTGGAATCACAGAATAATTCTGTGATAATTCTGTGATTCTGTAAACTCAAGTTTTTCAAGTTTTATAAAGTGCTGTTTCTCATTAAGCAATCTCTCAGTCTCAGTAGATAACTAATAAATGGTGATACTTCAAATCTAAACAGGACATGTTACACTAAATTTAAATTTTGAAACATTTCACAGTATATGCACCACTGGTCAGTTAGTCAACCATATCAGAAATTGCCTAGGGCCCAAACGACATAACGGGGCCACCTTTTAGCAATTTTTTAGTTAGTAGTATTTTACTTGGTGATTGGCTTTGCTCCTTCCAGCCAGTTCATTACAAAATGGGCATCTATCCTGAGTCCAGTCAATGCAAGGGCAAACTCTTGAACTGGTCTGTAGATTATGTTGCAGGTGTGTGATCCACTATGACCGTTAGCTTCCCATCATGCAGGGATGTGACCAGTCGCTCTACAGGGCAGGCGTAGTCGTCTCTAAGAATGACAGTGAAGGCATATAGTTATTGGAATGGATGCCCACACTTGACAATTGTCAAATACCTGTCAATCATACCAACTCACCCAGAAATTGTTCAGCCCTTCTCCACTGCACCCCTAGGCATTGCCAGGTGCTTCATGGCAAAAGATCTGTGTGGATTTTTTGGGTTCTTTGGAAATATATTAGGTGATAGTGGATGCTGAATAAAGTGGCCCAAGGTACATCTGATGAATTCCACTAAATTTTTTTTTTCATCTCAAAATTCATGCGAATGTACATTAATGATGAGTAATATTTAATATCCAAGTATACAAAATGTAATTTGTGCATCTTTAAGGGAATCCATGCATCCCATGCAAGTGAGTATATTGGTAGGAGAATGTTGGACATGGAGCTGCCAGGCAGGAGGCGAAGAGGAAGGCCAAAGAGGAGGTA
>CM075012.1:22860990-22884192 GCA_037576675.1 Pangasius sanitwongsei
TAAGATAAGATAAGATAAGATAAGATAAGATAAGATAAGATAAGATAAGATAAGATAAGATAAGATAAGATAAGATGTACATTTATTGATCCCCCATAGGGGAAATTCAGTAGCTGTGCGACTGTACAAACTATTATTATTATTAATCTACAAATAATATAATAATAATAATCATCATCATCATCCTCAATACCACCAAACTGAAGAATTAAAAAAAAAAAAGCTTCATTATGGGTATATCAAAAAAAAAAAGTGGTAGACAGAGGCAGATGCTTTTGTGTGGAGGAGGTAGAAGTGTTCTGACATTTTTCAGAACGGCAATTTTTACTATCTCGTTTTAGACACTTGTGGCCAAAGCATTAGGAATACCAGCCAGTCATATCTTGTGTCGAGTTAAGAGAATGGGAGGAGGATTTGGAGGAAAAGAGAGCCGCAGCACCATGCTCTCAACAGCTGTGGCCGTTGCTGCTCATAAGTAAGAAAAAAATTGTTTGGAAATATTTTTGGGTTTTTTTTTCTCATTAGTACTCAGAAATACCTACCTGACCAGTTACTTTCTGTAGAGTCAAGAGACCAGTTCGTTGCATGTTGGACCGCGATGAGGACATGCTGGTTACTGGAGGTCGGCACCCATTCTTTGGACATTACAAGGTAAAAATTTACATGAATATAATTTACTCAGGACTATCTTTCCGGAAAACGTTGATCATCATTGATGAGAAAGTGTCAAAATATACAGTATATCCTACTTGATTTCATGACTATTGTGTTACAGTGTATTTGATAAATAATTTTAAAAACTACTCAGCTAACCCACCATGTTTTCTTTTCTTATGATTTGTGAAGGTTGGATTCAAGAAGAATGGAAAAGTGATGGCTCTTGATGTGACCTACTACAGCAACGCAGGAAATTCCATGGATCTTTCCTTGTCTGTGAGTATCAGAAGCATGACATCAATGATCAGGAATATATACACATATTTCATTAATCAATCCGGATTTTGCAGTAATTACCTTTATGTAATTTAACTTATTTTGTAGCTCAGGTTCTGGCGCATAACAGCGCATTTTTTATTTTCCTTTAGATTATGGAACGAGCACTCTTCCATATGGACAACTGCTATAACATCCCTCACATTCGTGGGACTGGCTACATATGTAAAACCAATCTGCCTTCCAACACTGCATTTCGGGGCTTTGGTGGGCCTCAGGGAATGATGGTAGCAGAGAGTTGGATAAGTGATGTGGCTCTGTGTTGCAGCCTCCCTGCTGAACAGGTTTAATTTGGGCTATCACACTTTTAAAGAAATCGTTACTGTGTTCTTAAAGCGTTGATATTGTGTTGCTTCACAAAGCATGTGATTGCAAGGTAGCTTTGGCACTGTAGTATAACAACCACTTACAAAACGCAAATTGGCTTTAAATTGAAAACATTTACCCATGTGAATTATTATGAATTATATCAATTACTTTGTCTCCTATTCGCAGTTACACCATTATAATTCTGCAGTGACAGTTTTGTAGATTTCAGTAATAGATATTGCTGTCACCTGCACCATTAAAATCCTGCAACTCAATTTTGTTTACCTCTGCCAAAGTGTTTATTGCATCTCTTTGACCAGGTGAGGAAGATGAATCTGTATAAGCAGGGAGACTACACCCCCTTTAACCAGTGTCTGGACCAGTTTACCATACATCGCTGCTGGGAGGAGTGCATATCCATCTCAGACTTCCACCAATGGAAAGCCAAGGTGGAGCAGTATAACAAGTGAGTAGATACAAGCTAAAAGTGTTTCTTCTGGTACTCTCAAGCTTTGTTTGATTAAATAAGTTAGAAAAGGGAAGGAATTGAAGGGTGTAAGTGGTGTTACTATTGTTGTGATGCAGACAAAATCGCTGGACCAAAAGAGGGTTGTCCATCATTCCCACAAAGTTTGGCATCAGCTTCACTGCAGTCTTCCTCAACCAGGTTGTCTTTTTTTTCACTTTGCACAATGCTTTGCATTTTGTAGTGTTACAACCTGCATTTGCAGTTGCCTTAATTGGTATTTTTACCATATGATTTTCACAATATGTCTAACATTTGAATGTTACACAAATTTTAATTAAACAACAAGCACAGGTTGTAGGTTTTGAACCAATCCACAGTGTAGCTGTGGCAGTGTGTGTGTTAGGTCCTGATGGAAGCTTAACCTACTCGCTACTCACATCTCTTGCAGACTGGAACAGGTATTTAACTGGCTCTATTCATCTCGTTCTCAGCCCTGAGAAGTTTCTTAGTCTCTGCTCTTCCCCACAACATGATGCTACCACCACCATGCTTCACAGCATGGCTTCCTGTCAAACATAGAGCTTTGTGCACAATCTCACAATCATTTGTTCCAAATGTTTCCTTATGAGCGTCCAGTGTGCATGCCTTTTGGTGAACTCCAAAGGGAGTTGTTAAAGTTTGCCACTCTTCCATAAAGCCCAGCTTTGTGGATTATCAGGGCTTTAGATGTCCTATGAGCTGACTCTTCCATCTCAGCTGTGGATCGCTCCAGCTCCTTCAGAATTATCCTTGGTCTCTTGGTTGCCTCTTTGACTAATGCTTTCCTGACTTTTGGTAGAGGAAGTCCTCTAGGCAGAGTCATCGTTGTCCTATATTCTTTCCATGTTTTAAATAATAGATTTATTAGGACAGGATTTTTTTATAACCAAACTGTGATTGATCATTTCTAGAAATGTTCCATCCTTGTTTGATATCTCCTTGGTCTTCATGATGTTGTTTGTTTAGGTTTCACAAACTCTGGGGCTTTTCTGACACAGTTGTAATTAAGGCAATTTCAGTTCCAGGGGGTGATTACTTATGCAAAGCACTGTATATATCTGTGTGTATTAACTGTATTGCTAATTAATATTTTCCAGGCAGGAGCACTGGTTCATATCTATACGGATGGCTCAGTCCTTCTCACCCATGGTGGAACAGAAATGGGACAAGGCCTGCACACTAAAATGGTCCAGGTAAAAGGAGTCAGTGGTATCATATGAGATATACACAACCAGGGCTTGTACATGCACTTCTGCTGCAATAGGTAAAACACAATTGTGCCACCCTCTCTAAATGCGCAATCTCACATTGCTGTTGCCAATTAGGAGATTGTTGTTCTGGGATAAGATTTCTAGACATACAGTGGGGTCCAAAAGTCTGAGACCACATTGAGAATCTGGGATTTTTTTCATTTAAAATTGAAAATAAACAGAATGTTTTGCAATTTTAAAATATTTAAAACAAAGAAAGTAAATGTTCAGTTTCTTGAACATCTAATTTTCAAGATTCTGATCTATTTCTAGGTTCCTGTTTACAAAGCACATTTGTGGTATTTGTACAAAATGTCAGATTTTCCTCACGCTTAATCTCTTCTACTGAAGCATGTGTTCAGATGACACTCCGATAGATTTTCTAAAATGGATCCTAAGCTTTTGCACAAACTTGTGGAGTCCAAGCCAGCACATTGTCATTAAAGCAAAAAGGGGACATACAAAATACTAAGAAATCTGAAAAATCTGAAATTCATGTAAATATTTCCAAGATTCTACTTCTCAGTCAAGTTGTTGTCAATATATAATTATATAATATATATAATTTGTAATGAAAATTGTTGTATGAAATTAGAAAAGAATGCAAAATAGAAGCATTTTCACTAGTGGCCTCAGACTTTTGGACCCCACTATATGTCTTTAAGGATCTATATTTGGTTTACATGGTATAAATGATCTCTCTAAATCAAAGAGATGGGAGTGTCTTCATGATGTACACGTGCTTGTCACACAAAAAATTCCATGCCTACTACGTACATCTCATTTTAATAGTATATATTACCTTTATTTTAAGAGATTGCTGTAGGGAGCATGGCCATGCAAGTTGTGCTTGATCATTAATAGGTCGCATAACCATAACATGCATTTTGGCTTAATATGCCAATAACATATTTGTCCTCAGTATCCTGTGCTAGGAGCTCAATAACTTACCTAAACCCTTGGAGGCACTGCTTCTCAGACAAGTTTTGGTATCGGCAGGTGACGATAGAAAGGAGCGCTTCCTGGAGTATGTTTTATTTGAAGCACAAAAACTCTTTTCCACAGAATACTATGTAACAGTAACTCTCTCTCTCAAAAGTTTGTGGACACCTGATCATCACACATGTGCATTTTGAACGTCCCATTCCAGATTTAGTCCCCCCTTTGTTGTTATAATAGCCTCTACTATTCTGTGAAGGCTTTCCACTAAATTTTGGAGGGTTGCTGTTGGGAATTTGCTCGTTCACAAGAGCATTAGTGAGGACAGGCACTGATGTTGGGCGAGGAGACACAATCGGTGTTACAGTTCATCCCAGAGGTGGTCAGCGGGGTTGAGGTCAGGGTTCTATGCAGGCCGTTCGAGTTCTTCTATGCCAACCTTGGCAAACCATGTCTGCATGGACTTCGCTTTGTGCACAGAGGCATTATCATGCTGGAACAGGTTTGGGCCACTTCCAGTGAAGGGAAATTGTAATGTTACAGCATACAAAGACAACCTATATAGTAATTGTGTTCTTCAGAGTTTGTCAACAGATTGAAGAAGGCCCACATACGAAGGGGATGGTCAGGTGTCCACAACTTTTGGCCGCATAATGTAAATACACTGGAAAAACTACCAGCAAATTAAAAGTGCCATAGATTATATTTCACACACACACAATTTATCTTTTGATCACAAGCACGTAGCTGTTTACACCTGGCATTTTGAATGCCTCTCCAGTGACCACTTGTGATCAGACTATGAAGACTGTCCTGTGTGTTTGCTGTATCTATATTTATATTTATCAGTGCTATTAAAGTACATGTGGTTGTGTTTCTTAGGTTGCCAGCCGAACTCTGGGAATCCCCAGCACAAAGATACACATCAGTGAGACCAGCACTAACACAGTCCCAAACACAAGCCCCACTGCTGCATCTGCCTCCTCAGACCTCAATGGCATGGCAGTCTATGTAAGGGCCACTCCACAATATTAAATGTCTGATACACAGCCAATAGTTGAAGCAGACTTCAGGATAGACATTAATGCCAGCAGAGAAAAAAACTTCAAGGGGAATTGGTTATGCTACTGATAAATTAGAAAAAGCTGGTTAAAACGTATTGTTATATTTAGGCAGGTTGAAGGTTATGCAAATTGAATGCATAAAATAATGTTTAATCCTACAATGTCGCACAGAATGCATGCCAGAAGCTACTGCAGAGACTGGAGCCATACAAAGCCAAAAACCCAAAGGGCAGCTGGGAGGACTGGGTCTGTAGAATTCTATATACCTCTATATATTGGCAGTATTGGCAAATTCTTTCCTTAAGAAATTCATTCATTGGAAACCAAGCCAGATTCTCGTTGGAAAATGGAATGGATGAATGGATCAGTGTGGTTGAATTTAAGTCAGATATACCATATTGTAAACAACTTAAGAGTACTATTATTACATCTATACAGCTTTATAGGATTCTGTCTATTTTTTTTATGAGGCAAAATATTTTAATATCTCATAGTAACCTCATTTCTTTTTTTATAGGTGAAAGCAGCTTACTTTGACCGGGTGAACTTATCAGCCAATGGGTTTTATAAGTAGGTTAAAACTTTTTACATTTTCTGACCTTTTCTTGTTTAAAATTTCCTGGAATCAGCAGCATTTTTACACTACTGACTGCAGGATATTTTGTGTACCTCCTGATTCTGCAGGACTCCAGATATTGGCTATGAGTTTGAAACAAATTCTGGCCGACCATTTAATTACTTCTCTTATGGTGTAGCGGTCTCAGTAGTGGAGGTTGACTGTCTAACTGGCAGTCACAAGGTAAAAAGACCTTCTCATCTGTGAATTAGTTACTATTAAATTCCTTAGTAATTGCAACATAGATAATTTACATGGTACTTAACTTCTGCTAGCACTGATGTCATTTGGATAAAGATAGCTAGATCCTGCTAACATATGTGGTCATGGTTTCACCCTTCACTGCTGGCCATTTCTGATATCTACTGGTGGTCTTATGTGTTATGTGTTTACGTGTGGTGACAAAATGATCCAGAACATCTTCACTCCTTTAGAACCTGCATACTTCAGTTGTTATGGATGTGGGCAAAAGTCTGAACCCAGCACTGGACATTGGTCAGGTATACTGGCTATCACTCACAGTGACCTACTGGTTTGACAACACTCTCTGTATACTGTAGGAGCTCACTTGTCGTTTTATGTGCAGGTGGAGGGTGCATTCATGCAGGGCGTGGGTCTTTTCACACTTGAGGAGTTGCGCTACTCTCCCCAAGGTTACCTGTACACTCGTGGACCTGGGATGTATAAGATTCCTGCTTTTGGAGACATTCCAACTGAATTTAAGGTCTCACTACTTAGAGATGCCCCCAACGAGAAGGCCATCTTCTCCTCCAAGGTAATACTGGCCCTCATGGTTTAATGCTGTGGTTCTCAAAATGGGGTTTTGGTCATTCCCAGAGGTCCTTAAATTATAGCCATGGGGTCCATAATTGTTTTTTGTTGTTACAGTAGAGTAAATCAGGGTCCCTGCAGGACTAGTGGTTAGGCCACTGCACTCTCACCACCACTGGGGTTACACAAGACAATGCACTCCCAGTGCCAGTCCCAAGCACGGATAAAATTGGGGTTTAGGTTGCATCAGGAAGGTCTTCCAGCATAAAAACTGTGCCAAATCAAATACGCAGACCAGCAATCCGCTGTGGCAACCCCTAATGGGAGCAGCCGAAAGAAGAAGAAGAACAGTAGAGTAAATCATAGCCTTTAATTTTTAAAGTTATTGTATTAGTTATTGTCCCAGCCACTGGGGTTGCGTGCACCAGTGCTCTCCCAGTGCCGGTCCCAAGCCTGGATAAAACTGGGGAGGGTTGCATCAGGAACTGGATGAAATGAGAGGGTACTTGAAATGTGTAGGGAGCTGAGAGAGTTTACTGTATGTATCTGTAAGTCTCAGATTATGTATTACTCATTTAACATGTTCACAGTATGAAGGAAATAAGCCCTAATTAATTCTTTTGGCATTGTGGAAATATCTGTGCAACACATTCCTTTTTTTTTTTTTTTTTTTTTTTTACTTTATTTAGGCAGTTGGAGAGCCTCCCCTCTTCCTGGCAGCTTCGGTCTTCTATGCTATCAAAGATGCTATCACAGCTGCCAGGGCCGAGTCAGGCCTTACAGGACCATTTAGACTGGACAGCCCTGCTACACCTGAGAGAATACGCAACGCTTGTGAGGACAGATTCACCAAACTAGTATGTTGCCGAAGTTTCTTTTTGAATAGACATATTTAGTTTATAACCCTATTGATAAGTCATAGTTCATGTTAAAACTGCAAAACAATACAGTAGCTATACATTTAGAGTTTCATTTTGTCTTCAGGAACATTTTGCTTGGTTTTGTTGCATGTTGACTAACTTATGTCTTGACCAGGACTTGCACTTGACTTGTCTTTTTCCACTTGAACCTCAAGACTGAAAAAATTAAATCTGGATAAAAACATGAACAGAAAATTAAGACGTTAATGAAGTAAATGGATAAAACTTTTGTGTGCAGCTTTGCCTGTTAATTTTGCGACTGTTATGTGCAGTATTTTATTTAAATCATAATCTAGTGCCGCAATGATGTTTGGTTCAGTATGACTTCAGATAATGGGTCTTTTATAATAACCTTTGGTTACAGAAACTGTTAGTATGATAGATATTACCATAGTGCTACTTTAAATAAATACAGTGACAAATAAAGAACATAGCTGTGCTATCAAGATATCCTGATATCTAGCCAATGATGTAGTGGTACATTTATGTTTAGGTTTTCAATACATGTGAGTAATTAAGTAAGCGTGTTGGCAGAAAGGGTGGACTATTTTTTTGTTTGTTTGTTACATATAATGTATATAGTTTCTGACATCAGTAGTACAGCTGTGGTATGGTGTTGTGTGCTGTGTACTGCATTGCATTGCCAAGAAATAATCTAGTGATTCGATTCTGTGCTATACAATGTCTACAATTTGAAAAAATGTTGAGTCTTAACTAAACTTCATGTCTAAAGACTTGAGACATGGAGTTGCATGAAGTAATTCAATTTATAATTTCAGTTTTCTGTTCAAATACCAAACACTCCATCATCATAAACAATATTCTGACCATATATAATGCATCTTTGTTTTGTTTCAGTGTCCTCCTTCGGAGTTGGGAACTTATACACCATGGGATGTGAAGGTGTAAGACACAGAAGTCCTAAACATCTGGCACTTACTGCTGTCTCACTATTTACCATTCACCGCTAGTCACTGGTTATATGTGAATGCAATATATTGTACAATGACTGACAATAAAAAAATGGTTACAATGTGCCTCAGAATTGTATGAAATTGTGTGCTGAGTAATTAATGGATTTACTTCAGTCTACATACTGAATTGTTTAACTGTTTAAATTGCACCATATTTAAATAATCTGTTATATGTCATAATTTAAATGTGTATGCTTATAATATATAGCTTGATTTACCAAACCTCCCAGTGATACTAATCCTTAATTTTATAATACAAAATCAAGATTATTATATATTATACTTACAAGTCTACAACCCTTTGAAGTAATCGTCTAAATTTGAACATCCTATCAGAATAAAGGCTTTTTTTCACCACCTAACTAATGCAAGTTTGTTTCAAAGTCTGGAGTTCTCCATATATCACATGGAGTATATACTGTATGTAGAGTGCTGACTCTATATATTTATAGAGTCATTTCACAATGAGAAACTATTTACTAGTACTATTTCCTGTTGTGAAACAATTCTATAAATATATAGAGTCAGCACTTTATATACAGTATACTCCATGTGACATACAGGTCATTTTGTAGTCCATCCATCTGCTACTATGCACAATTTGTCTTCTTTGCTGCATTTCTCAGGCTGTATAAACAGTTTACACCACCTCTCCAGGTGTGTTACAGACACTTAGCTCTGGAGCTAAGCTTCTGTGCGCTTTAAAGTTCAGCATTTCATTCAATAAAACCTAGTACCATTTATAGGAATAAGTGCACAAAGCTGAAAAGGGGCACATAGATCAAATTGCAGATACAATACAGTCGAAATTACACACACACACACACACACACATATATATATATGTGTGTGTGTGTGTGTGTGTGTGTGTGTGTGTGTGTGTGTGTTAGGTCTACACAGAACTAAGAAATTCAGCAATTCAGAAAAGAAAGTCAGTGCACATTACTCTATATTATCCTGTTTGTAGAGGTCAACTGTTTTCCTTTCACAGGTGTGAATTTACTCTCTATTTACTTTCCATTTACATGTTGTACATTTAGTCTCACCTTCACATCCCATTTGTAAATTAGAAGGGGGAATATGGGTACATTGGGACATTCTCCAACTTGCATTTTCCAAATTGTCTAATATCTCTTGCCATTAATAAAACAAATACCCCAAATACAAATGATGCATTTATGAAATCCTCAAACCATTGGCTATCTACGTATAAAGGAAGATTCTGAAGAAGACTGGCTTACCCGCTTGTCAACATAAACATTTTTTAATGATGTCTGGTAATTTGGGAGAGCATTTTTGGTCATTTGGGACACACATTTTCATTGGTTTTGGTTTTTACTTTCACACACAATATTTATTAATGGCAATAAATCACATCAAATCTTATCCAAATTAATCATCACAACAATCTAATATTCTGCAAACATAGCAGACTGAATAAAATTATCTACAAATGAAGACGTTCGCCTGGGTAGCATTCTGTAATTCAGTTCTTAATACAATAATAACAGGGTTTAGGAAATCTTCATTATTTTCTAAATTCGCAACCAGTTTTCTAAAAAAGTAGCAGCATAACTCAGGATTTAAAAAAAAAAAAAAAACATCAACTTCAATCCCTGAAATTATATGAACGCAATACACTAAATAAAAATCTCTGCATACTCAGCTGTAGGCCTGAGTAACATTCTGTATTTCCCAGTCTACCTTATTCCCCTGCTTATTAAGATGCTTAATAAAATCTTATTCAATTTAACTGTATTAAATTAAAAGTAATCTTTACACAATAGCAGCTTTACAGAAACCATAGGGACTTACATGGTGGATGCTCTCCATAAACAAATGTTTTTTAAATGTTGTCAATATAGTGATGTTTTCTGTGAGGAAGAGTCTCCAGTGTCAGCACTTTGTAACAGTCAGAGGTAAAGCTGTTAAAGTTTCTGAAATGGGAAAGTCGGACGGCTTTACAGTTTCTCAGTAACATGACAATCTGCATTTTGTCTTATTAACATCAAGAGAGAAAGAAAGATTTTGGACTGTGGACTCTTCATAATTGTTATAATGAAAGAGATAGCAGGAACTAACTTATTAAATACATTCCAAAACTATAATGTAACTATAAATGGATAAAAAAAAAATAGTATGCCATTTCATTCTTCAGTTAATTAAAAACATTAATGTTGGCAAATTGCTGTGATGTAAGTGAAATAAACCACACCATCCATCGTTGATTATTTTCCTATAACAGCACCCTGTCATTTTTTATCCCTTACTTAAATAAGCAAAATAAAGCTTCTGTTCTTTTTTACAGTTCTTCTTCAAAATCACAAGCATTCTTTTTATTTAATCAAATATAATTATAATATGTTAATCGAACATCCTTGGGGGTCACTGAAAATTTTCTTGAAATTCGTTCATTCATTCATACATCTTTACTAACCTCATCAGAGTGGTAGTGACTGCAAAGTCAGGTATGCTGGATGTGAGCAAGCAGCATGCCCTGGATGAGACACCAGTCCATTGCAGTGTATTATGTTACAGCAAGGCTAGATGGAATCACAAGAGCTCAAACACTCATGATCCCAATGATCCACTACATCCTTAGAGGTAGTCCTATGGTGGAGTCTTTCTATTGGTGGATGAGGAAAAGGAGGCTAACAAATTCTGGAATGGCAACAGATGGGCCACAGGCAATAATTGTAGACCTTCAAAATGCAATAATAATGGTAATGGCTTCAAAATGGTAAGTATATCTGATCAAATTGCTCATTTCTTTAGGTACAAAGTAAGACAACACAAGACTACACAAAGTTGCCATAGAAACAGTATACTTCAGACAAAGGTCCTTCATCAACTGCGCATGTTTACACTAGAGAGTGACCAGTCACTTATGTTGCTTGTACTTCGTCTCTTGTGAGAGTGTAGTGACCGTTACTGTTCTCACCTGTGTTTACTGTCCAGCATTTTCTTTAGTTCCGATGAGAAATGATCCAAAAGTATGCAAAATGCATAGCCTACACCACACTATACGATTTATGCACACCACTTTTATTTAAAATGCATTAACTTTGGTTAACATGTCAGGCTTCGTACTAGCTAAGTTGACAGATTAATAAAGCAAGTTAACTGTACTACCTAGGTACACTCATCAGAGGCGCCAACTATATGTGCTACTTCCTTCCAAGCATTATATTCCATCATAACGTCTCTATACACATTTAATGAGAGGTTGTGAAAGATAGGATAAGATGAAACCAAGGTTGTAAGTTTCTCTTCCATTCATTTTCTATCCCACATGTACGCAAAATGAATAATCGCCTGTCACTTTGTTGCTGTTAGGAAGTTATTATTTGTTGAGGTTGTATAAGTTTAAAGAATAGCATTCACTTCATGTTCTGAAGTTCCAAGAGTGTAGATGATTTCTTTCTCATTAAGCTTCCTCACTTCATTGCACATTAAACAATGGTGTGTTTATCAGCGGTGTAACGCAGTGCCATTGTCTGCATCTGTGTTTGTGTAGTGCTCCAAATATTTGGACACTATCTGTATTTGGATTTAAGCCAGATGTGGGCATGGTCGAGATAGGATATGGTATCGTTATGCCCTGGAAACACTTGGCCAAAAAACTGAGCCAAAAAAAAACAGGGCTGCAGGTAAAATAAGTGATTTTTTTATTCACAAATGATAACAACGAATAGCAGTTTGTAGAACATAACTTTATTCAACTCCTGAACAACTTTAGCTACATCATTTGAGTTCATAATTGGTTTCAATCATGAGCAATCATGATTGTGCTCATGAAAAACATGCACAATGAACATCATACAAGTTAACTTTTTTTAATAATCAAATTGTTTTTTGGAAACCCTAGCAAAGACATGCTGCCCTGTGCACAGACTGTGGTCTGTGTATGCAATATGGAGAAGCACCTTGATAAAAAAAAAAAGAAAAAAAAAAAAAAAGAAAGCTTGTGTCTTTTGTGAGTTTTAGTCCAGTGTGTATAGAATAGTATGTCTCCTATTCTGGCTCGAAGCCCACATAGCATGAAAGTATAAAAACCACCTAGAAGCTTTCCTACTAGAAAAATCACTAGGCCTCTTTGTACACTATATGGCCAAAAAGTATGTGGACACCTCAGTACTGAACATCCCATTCCAAAACTATGGGTGTTAATATTGAGTTGTTTACACTTTGCTGTTAAAACAGCCTCCATTATTCTGAGAAGGCTTTCCAATAGATTTTGGACTGTGGCTGTGGGGATTGGTGTCCATTCAGCCATAAGAGCCCAACAAGAGGTTGGGCACTGATGTCTAGACACGTTCCAATTCATTGTTTTTCCAATTCATCCCAAAGGTGTTCAGTGGAGTTGAGGTCAAGGATCTGTGTAGGCCACACCAACTGTTCTTCCACACCAACCTTGGTAAACCATATCTTTATGGACCTCACTTTGTGCACAGACGCATTGTCATGCTGGAACAGGTTTGGGCTAGGCATTGTAGTTCCACAGCATTTTCTGAGGAATTTTGTTGGTTATATTTCCAAAAAATATAAGCATATAAACATAAATATAGACTAGGGGCATAATTTATACCCTGACAGACAGTTAGTATGAAATACTACACATTCACATGCTAACGATCATGATCTTTCTTTGTACTGCGAGTTTCATACTTGAGCATGCTTCATTTAGGATGCATTATCTGTTCAATCTTAATAATGTATTCATATTTAGTTACATCTTTAATATTTATATTTACAGACTTTTGAATAACAGTATTGCTGACACTAAGACACACAACATAAACTTGCCAAGTAAGATTATGTAAGCATTTGTGTACCGAGTACCTTTCACATTTGTCCCTCAATAGTTCTCCTTATAAGTAGTTTGTTTCGTAGTGAGACTACTATTGCAGGTGCCTACATTATTTCACACTCGTGGTTTTTTTGAAGTCCCATTGCTGTCAGTAGTATCAGACAGTGGAGGAGTAACTCGACAACAAAGAAACATGCCTTTGAACGCCTGACGGAAGGATTTCATCTTGTAGGCATAGAGCACAGGGTTAATGGCCGAATTGGCATGGGAAAGGATGATTGCTGTCAAAATAAGAGGCAATGGCACTGGGCATTGTGGACAGAACTGCTGTAAGCAATTCATGATATGCATTGGCATCCAGCACAGCACAAAAAGGAAGATAAGCAGGAAAATTGAGGTGGCCTTCTTTGCTTCACGTCGCATGGCTGAATTTTGCCTAGCTTGTGCTTCTAATGCACTGTGTAATGCTGCAATGCGCCTCACCTGCCTCCTCACGGTTAGGAAGATGTGAACATAAATGAAAAACATTGCCAGCAGGGGAATCAGAGCACAACCAAAGAAGTTGAAGTACACCATGAAGGCTATGTCCACCACACAGGAAAAGAAGCAGTAGTTAATATGACTGGACCGCTTCTGAAAGCCTAGCAATGGCACTGAGCTCAAAAGGAAAGCGAGAAACCAGGTTAGCAGTATGACTAGCCTAGCATTTTTTGGCTTCAGGAGCCTCTGGTAGTGGAACGGCAACAGGATCGCAACATAGCGCTCAATGGCTATTGCTAGCAGGCTGAAGACAGAGCTCTGGGTTAGCGTGATAAGCATGTACACAATAGCAGTGCACAGGTATAGATTATTGTGGGGGAGACCCAGGTCTGTCATAATAGCACAGGGAATGGCCAGTGTGCCTACAAAGAAATCAGCTGCTGCCAAAGAGACCAAGAAGTAGTTGGTGACGGTTTGGAGCTTCTTGTTGCGTCCCACTGCAATGCAAACCAATAGATTTCCGGATGTAGACAGAATGGATATGATTACTTCAGCTGCGATGTAAGGTACATGAAAAAACTCTTGCTTGTGAGGGATGACAGTTTGAGTTGATCCGTTCAGAGTAACCAAGCAGATATTCATAGTTCCATTCATGTGGACCTCCTCAGCTCCAGTGCTGTCATGGCTTTAATCACTGGAATGACAGAAAGAATTCAAAAGCAGTTAGGGTCACTGCAAACCTTGTTAGTTGACCAATTTGGAAAGTACATTATTGGAGAGCTGATTAGATCTCGTTTTTATGACAAAGCATAGTGTCATTGAATGGGCTTACACGTGTTGTCTTTTTGTACTGACCTAAGGATATTTGCTATTTTCAGATTCGGTACATTGCAATCATTATGTCTTATTGTTGGCTGTTGATATAGATAAGCTTATTACAGTTTGTCACGTTATCCGCCAGCAATATGTTCCTGACTAGATATGTACTGGCCATTGTACTGTTTGTTTATTCAGCATTTAATGCCTTCGTGTCTCAATCTGTTGCTGGAAAGAGCGCTGGAGTGTTGCTACAAAACTAATGTGGACGGAAATGATTTTTCCATCTTAGAAGCTCCCATTAGGATGATCAGTAACACTTCAAAAAATGATGTTGTTGATATTGTTCTAAATTATGAATGTTAATGATATTAACTTCTATTATGCACTATGTACTGTAAGAGTATTGCCTTTTCCATTTTGTATCAAAAAGCCTTAATATAGCATCTCAAATCTGACAAGTACAGTATATACAGTATTTCTTCAACTTAAAAAAAGAATGAATTGGCTAGCATTTTTAATATATGAGACCTATAACTGTTTATGGTTACTATATTGGATTGTCATCTGGGTGAGATCTGGCTTACTTTAGGAACTTCTGGTTTAATTCTGGCAGTTTTTTTTTCACA
Organism: Pangasius sanitwongsei; assembly: GCA_037576675.1. Classification (NCBI taxonomy): domain Eukaryota; kingdom Metazoa; phylum Chordata; class Actinopteri; order Siluriformes; family Pangasiidae; genus Pangasius; species Pangasius sanitwongsei. The sequence goes on from CM075012.1 coordinate 22,876,070, forward strand.
GTCTTGTGTGAAACAGCATTAGGCTGAGCTCTGGCATGAGTTTGCAGCTTAAGGGCTATTCGAGGGGAGTGGGCCGTGGTGGTATGTGGGCCTAAATTCAACCAGATAAGACCCACAACCAATTTTGCTATCTATAGCTCTACTGGAAGATGCAGAGCTCCAAATAGAGAGTAAGTAGTGTAGAATAACATAGGTGATAAAATAAGGGGGAAAACTTGTGCCGTCATATTCATCAGGTTCTTTCTGTTGTTCAGTCATATACACTCATTGGTCACTTTAATAGGAACACATGGCCCTGCTCATCCATTCAATTATCCAATCAGCTAATCACGTGGATGCAGCACAGACATAAAATCATCACGATCAGAGCTTCACTTAATAATCACAACAAAATTCAGATGGGAGAAAATGTGATCTCAGTGACTTTGACTGTGGCATGGCCTAAGTATTTCAGAAACAGAAAAAAAAACATCCAATGAAAGCCAGTTCTTCAGAAATGCTTTGCTGACAGAGGTCAGAGGTGACCGGCCAGACTGTTTGAAGCTGACAGGAAGTCTACAGTAACTCAAACAACCACTTTTTACAATTGTGGTAAGCAGAAAAGCATCTCAGAATGCACAATATTAAAGTTGAAATAAACATTGTTTGAATGCCACAGCCTAGCAGAGAATTGCTGCTGACCACATGCATTCTTTTATGGCCACAGTTTACCCATCTTATGATAATGCACATTGTCACAAAGTAATCTCAAACTGGTTCCATTAACATGACAATGAGTGACTGTGCATTGACCAGAATCTCAAAGGAATGTTTCCAGCTTATGAAAAACACCTTATGTAATCCATGCCATGAAGTATTGAGGCTGTTCTGAGAGCAAAGGTGGGGTCCTACCCAGTATTATTAAGGTGTTCCTAATAAAGTTACTGGTGAGCATATTTAAAAAAAAATTTTTAAAAATTAAAAAAAAAAAAAAAAAAAAAAACGTTCAGCATTGTTACCTTGGAGAAGCAGCTTTTCACTGTTTTCTTTTGGCTTGATGTTCTCTATGCACATAGTAATAAATATTTGATTCTGCAGCAAACCCACTTTGAAAATTATCTATGACAACTGTGGTAGTTGCATATGTGAAATCTGTTTATTAATTTTATTCAAATTGAAATGTAATTTAAAAAAATAAAAATAAATAAAAAATGAAATGTTTTTAATCATCAGCATGGATTTAGAAAAAAAATAAAAAAATCCAAAGCCTGTGATTCACAGACTCACCATAGCACTAAAATATAGCATATCTGATCACAAACAAGGAATATAGAACATTACCACATGTGTTACCTCTGGCTTGCATCTGAAGGTCCACAGAGTCTTCGCAATTAAAGGTGTAACAAATGACCAGAGGCAATGCAGGATATGTCTGTAGCACCAGTCCAGCTGACCATTCTGTATACACCTTTCTTTAATCTATATTCTTTGAGTTTCAGTCAAATCCATACTAACAAACAGCAAGAAATAAATTAATTGTCCAACTTAAGCCAGATCGCTACTATGTGGTGTTAAACAAATGAGAAGTTGAGCAGGCTGATCTGATCCTGTTGGATGCCTCCTCCTAAGTCCCACCCATTATATTGCCTCTAAAATACAGTGTGAGTTCATTGAATATGAGTAAGTTGAAGGTAATGAAGCAGAAAGCATTGAGCATTGTTGAGCGGTGTGTTGTGTTCGTTGTATTAGCATGGTTTGCAAGTTTTACACTGTGTTATCTGTATCTTATACTAAATCCAACTAAACATTTTGAATCCTATGTTATTGGATAGCTGATTTAATCTCGTCCTTTTGAAAAAGCATATTGTCATTCAATGGGTCGACACTTTTTGTACTCACCAAAGAATATTTGTTTGCAGATTCAAAACATCAAGCTTATTATGTCTTATTGTTGGCCGCTGGTATAGATAAGTTTATCTGAGTTTGTCATGATAAATCTGACTGCAATATGTACCTGGACTAAATGTTTCTCCTGGCCATTGTACTGTTTGTTTATTCAGCATTTATCGCTTTCATGTTTTTTCATGTCATTCTGTTGCAGGAACACCAGAAAGAGCGCTGCAGTCTTCCTGATAATTACACTTAATTAGTTACACTTTATTTTAATATCATTCCTTACTACTATTAAAAAGAAACTGTTATATTGTTTTGTATTATGAATGGTATTGTTATTCACCATTATTTTCCTGCCATGATTTGGGTCTACCTGAGGTTAGGGTCATTAAAATCAATACAATGTTAATCTGACTGATCACCTTTATCCCATGATGAAACATCTCTTTCCCGGTGGAAGAGGTGTCTTCTAGGAGGATCCTGACATCATCCACAGGGCACAAGGTCTCACTGAATGATCTGTTGAGAAAATCATGTAAATCATATGCTATGGCCTTCACAGCCACTAGATCTCCACCCAATTTAACACCCATGGGAGATTTGGAGTGACATCTTAGACAGTGCTCACCATAATCCACATCAACACACCAACTGAGGGAACATCATTTGCAAGAATGATGTTCATCCATCCAGTAGAGTTCCAAAAACTTGTAGAACCTACAATATACTTATATTGGTTGGGTTTTTTTCCCTTTAGTTTGTCACCAATAGAAAAATACTCCTGTAGCTGAAGTTCAGCCAATCAGATATGGATTAATGGTAAGGTTAGCAATCATATTAATGATGCCATCACATGTTCTTGGCTCAGTTCTCAGCAACCCCTGCTTTCAGTGGATTTATGTTTGTGTGTGTGGTGGGGTTGTTGCTGACACATGCAAGTACTGTTTGTACCAGGTCAGGACCTGGACAGAATGAACCTTGACCTACAAGGGAAATTAAATTGCTATTGCGTCTGAGTGTCCGTCCAAAGGCATAAGGCACCTTTCTGTTTGTAAATCTCATTCTGCATGGGACAACTACTGCGAATCAATTCTCATTTTGCCACTAGAGGGCGTCAATGGTCTTCAATCATCTATACACCTACAGTATAATACAATTGCAAAATTACTTACGAATAAAAAAATATTGTGATTGAGTAAGTAATCACTCCCATTGCTGTGAAACCCCTAAATTGGTACTGGTGCACCCAGTTGCCATCAAAAGCCAAATATTTTGTTGGCGTGCAATTAAAGTGTCACATGATCTTAATATAAAGATCATGTTCCTGGAAGACATCATGAAGACCAAGGAGCTATCAAAACAGGTTCAGGGCTATTTAAATGCCACTCCTATCCACTCCTGAAGGAAGTCTGACCTATTGCAACCACTCCTGCAGGACGTTTGACCATTCCCGCCTGCTCCCCCTGTCTGCGACATTTTCTTACAGACTCAGGTACACTATATGGCCAAACGTTTGCTTACACCTTAAACTTCCTTGGTTAAACTGTTGCCACTAAGTTAGAGGCATGCAATTGTATAGGATTTCTTTGTATGATGTTGAATTACAATTTCCCTTCACTGAAACTTCTTCTTCTTCTTCACTGAAACTAAGGGGCCCAAACCTGTTCCAGCATGACAATGCCGTGTTCACAAAACAAGGTCCATGAAGACATGGTTTGCCAAGGTTGGAGTGGAAGAACTTGAGTGACCTGCACAGAGACCTGACCTCAACCCCACTGAACAACTTTGGGATGAAATGGAATGCTGACTGCACCTCATACCTGCCTGACCTCACTAATGCTCTCGAGGTTGAATGGACACAAATCCCCACAGCTACTTTCCTAAATCTAGTGGAAAGCCTTCCCAGATGAGTGGAGGTTATTATAACAGCAAAGGGGGGACTAAATCTGGAATGTTCAAAAAGCACATATGGGTGTGATGGTCAGGTGTCCACAAACGTTTGGCCAAATAGTGAAAAAAAATTAGTAAGTTAAACCACTATAATCCTAACCAGGATAAAGAAGTTACTGAAAATGAAAGAAAGAATGCAGCAAATGTGTTTTACAGTGCCGTGCAAGCACAGATTTTAATCAAAGTAACGGAAGCTTCATATCTGACCAGGCTTTACTGTGAAACTTGTTTAGCACAGTATAAAAATGCTGTACAGATTGTGTTAGATTTAAATGTTACCATTTCTATGCAGTCTCAGCAGCATGTATAAATATTAACATCTTTACTTGCCTGAGAGCATTTAAATATATCCTATAGGTTAAACGTTGCACTGTCATAGGATGCCACCTTTTCCACAAGTCAGTTTGTGAAATGTCAGCCCTGCTAGATCTGCCCTGGCCAACTGTAAGTGCTATTATTGTGAAATGGAAGCGTTTAGGAGCGACAACAGCTCAGCCACGAAGCAGAAGGCTATGGAAACTCATAGAGAAAGGCCACCAAGTACTGAAGGACATAGTGTGTAAAAATCACCTATCTGCTGATGCATAACTCACTACGGAGTTTCAAAACAGCATCGGCACAATAACTGTTTATGAAGTGGGTTACCATGATCACTATGCACAATGCCAAGCATTGGCTGGAGTGGTATAAAGCATGCTGCCACTGGTGTTCTCTGGAGTGATGAATTGTGCGTCACTGTCTGGCAATCTGATGGATGCATCTGGGTTTGGAGACACTTCTATCAGGAGAACACTACCTACCAGAATGTATAGTGCCATCAGTAAAGTTTGGTGGTGGAAGGATAATAGTGTGGGGCTGTTTTTCAGGGTTTGGGCTCCTTCTACCCTTCCAGTGCAAGGTAAAATTAATATTAAAGACATTTTTGACAACTGCTTTCAAGCTTTCAACTTTGTGGCAACAGTCTGGGGGAAGGCCCTTTCCTGTTCCAGCATGCCTGTACCCCTGTGTACAAAGCAAGACATGGTTTGATGAGTTTGGTGGAGGAACTCCACTGGCCTGCACAGAGCCCTAACTTTGATCCCACTGAACACTTTTGGGATGAATTGGATTGTCGAGTGCGAGCCAGGCCTTTCTCGTCCTGCATCAGTGCCTGGCCTCAGTAACGCTCTTTGGAATGAATGGGCAGAAAATTTGCACCGACACACTCCAAAATCATGTAGAAGAAGAGTGAAGGCTGTTATATATGCAAAGTGGGGACCAACTCCATATTATGCCCATGGTTTTGGAAAAGGATGTCCAACAAGCTCATAGGTGTGATGGTCAGGTGTCCATATGGTGTGTATAGGGTGGCCTTCTACTAATTTACCGGTCAGCACTCAGTTATTATGAGTTATGCTGATTTTTATGCCTTGTTAAGAGCCTTGGAGGATTATAGCACAGTTAATCTGTGTCCCTTCTCATAGCTTTGCCCTGCAAACAGTTATTTACCTTATGTACACGTTAAGCAGACAGGTTTGTTGTACTTCTTATTGGCTGGAATGATGAATTGCGTAAAATTGTTCAGGTCGCTTGTGATTGGCTGTGAACTTTATGGGCGGACTGGGACTCGTTTTTTCCTTTGAGGAAGTGCTGTGTCTTTTTCTTCGTTCAGGGACAGAAACTCAGTTTGTGTGTGTAGTGCTCTTGTTCTCGGTGGGTTGCGCGTGACACACCGACCGTGCGCCGGTGCCGCGTCATGGCTGCGCGAGAGCCTGAAGACGGATTAAGCAAAACTTCCAAACACGAGCGCACAATTCCTGCCGAAAATGAAAGTGAAAACCCACCTGAGAAAGATGAGGAGCAGAGCAAGTGGAGCGTCGAAAATAACTGGGGCTTCTCATTAGAGGGAATATTCGGATTTGCACTTAAATTTTTTAAAGGTAACATACAAGTTCAAGTTAATAGGGGAAAAACATTTCCTGTGTCTTTCCTGTCTCTTGTAAACTGCATGACTGCCATCAAACATGATCAGCTGATCAAACTTCTACTGCTTTCTGGCCCTATGATAATTTGAAAAGAAAAAAAAAAACTCCTGTAGGATCACAAGCTATCAGCAAACCAGATCACAAAACAGATCACAGAAAAGATCACAGCAAATAAAGATCACAAAACAGATCACAGCAAAACAGATCACAAAACAGATCACAAACAGTTCCCTCTGAAAGTATTGGAACAGCAAGGCCAATTCTTTGGTTTTTGTTACACACTGAAGACATTTGGGTTTGAGATCAAAAGATAAACATGAGATGATAGATCAGAATTTCCTGATATTTTCATCTAGATGTGTTAAGCAAATTATTACATGGCACCTTTGGTAGCAGACCACTCCATTTTTGTTGAGCAAAACTAATGGAACAGATAGTCTTAGTAAAGTAAAGTAAATAACACTTAAATTTTGGTTGCATATCCCTTGCTTTCAGTAACTGCATCAAGCTGGTGACCCACTGCCATCACCAAACTGTTGCATTCTTCTTTGTGATGCTTTTCCAGGCTTGTAATGCTCCTTCTTTCAGTTGTTGTTTGTTTTGGGCGGTTTTACCCCTCAGGAGTCTTCAGGAGGTGAAATGCATGCTCAATTGGGTTAAGGTTTGTTGATTAATTTGGCCAGTCTAAAATCTTCCACTTTTCCCCCCTGATGAAGTCCTTTGTTGTGTTGGCAGTGTATTTTGGGTCATTGCCTTGCTGTATGATGAAGTTCCTCCCAGTTAGATTGGATGCATTTCTCTGTAAATTAGCAGACAGAATGTTTCTGTAGTTTTCATTCATTCATTTCATTCATTCAATTCATTCTGCTGCTACCATAATTAGTTACATTATCAGTAAAGATTAGTGAGGCTGTTCCAGAAGCAGTCATGCAAGCCCAAGCCATGACACTACCTCCACTGTGCTTGACTCATGAGTTTGTATGTTTTGGATCATAAGCAGATCCTTTCTTTCCATCACTTTGGTAGAGGTTAATCTTGGTTCCGGGACTTTTGTGGCTCTTCTCTGTATTTCTTTGTGAATTCCAACCTGGCCTTCTGATTCTTACTGCTGATGAGTGGTTTGCATCTTGTGGTATGGCCTCTCTATTTCTGCTCTCAAAATCTTCTTTGAATGGTGGATTGTGATACCTTCACCCCTGCCCTGTGGAGGTTGCTGTTGATGTCACTGACATCAAAGTTGTTTTTGGGTTTTTCTTCACAACTCTCACAGTGTTTGTCATAAGTTGCCGACCTGTTTGATATCTGGTTGTTAGTACACCAGTGGTTTCTTTCTTTTTCAGTACATTCCAAATTGTTGTATCGGCTATGCCCAGTGCTTGTGCAATGACTCTGATAGATTTTCCATCTTTTCTCAGCTTCAAAATGGCTTGCTTTTCTCCCATAGACAGCTCTCTGGTCTTCAAGTTGGTTTATCCTTTTTAACAACAAATGCAGTCTTCACAGGCAAAACCCAGGGTTCAGACAAAGATTAGACTTTCCGACCTATTAATTATTTAAGCAATCTGTCTAACAGGGCACTCCTGGGCAACAAGAAACACCTGTCTTATACATGTTCCAGTATTTTTGATCACTTGAAAAATGGGTGGGTTCAGACAAAGGTGCCATGTTCTAAGTTGTTTAACACATCTAGATCAGGAAATGAAAGCTGATATTCTGATCTATCATCTTATATTCATCTTTTAACCCAAATGTCTTCAATGTATATCAAAAAGAAAAGATTTGGCATTCCTATTCCAATATTTTCGGAGGGGACAAAAAATGTTTTTACTGTATTTTTACAGTATAAATGCATCTGTTTCCTAATCCTGTTAAGGTCATTCCATACATTTTTTCTTTCTTAGGTCTAATGATGACAAAAAAAATCATTCATATTCATTCATACCACTGCCATTGTATTTGTGTTCACACATACAGTGGCACATATCACTTTTTTTTTTTACAGTAGCAGTAAAGTAGACATACAGGCCTGTCTTTGCTTAGTATAGTGTACATTTCCTGCCTCTTGTCTCCGCTCTCCATTGACATTGGACACAATTCTGAAGTATTTTCAGCAGATATGCATCTACACTTCATCAGAGATTATCTTTGGGGTCTATAAATATAATACACATGAATTGCATAACATTTACTCAAAATAATTATCAGTTGCAGTCTGTGATTTTGTGGTAGTGGTACTGTATGAGGAAGTCAGGAGTAGCAAAGAAGTATGTCAGAGTGGTGCAGGACATGTATGAGAGGAGCAGGACAGTGGTGAGGTGTGCTGTAGGTCAGACAGAG
>CM075012.1:22885992-22957931 GCA_037576675.1 Pangasius sanitwongsei
CCCCCCCCCCCCCCCCCCCCCCCCCCCCCCCCCCCCCCCCCCCCCCCCCCCCCCCCCCCCCCCCCCCCCCCCACCGGAGAACCCAAAGGAAACCCACAAGGAGACAGGCGAAACAGGTCGAGATTGAGGCAGCAACACACCACCATGCCGTCAAATCCACAAATTGTTTGTATGACAATGATACTTATGGGTAATCAGAATAAACACAAACACATAGGGCTGTATTGTAAATGCTCGCACAACATCAGCTGTCTCCATCCCTCGTGCTCCACGTACGTTGTTGTCAATGCAACGTGGATTGGATGGTCAGTGGCTATACAATTACTGTATGGGATCCATTCAGTGGGATTTAGTCCAGCCCCTGCGTGAAAATGTTGGGTAGTAATATACTGTGTGGTGATTCATGGAATGAATATCCATATTTGTAAAATGTACTTGTGTTTTTTGCAGAGATGAATGGCAAGGCTTTCAATCCAACATATGAAGAAAACCTGCTGTTTGTTGCACTTCAGAAACAAATCTTCCTTGGTCCTTATAATCCAAAGGTTTGCCCTGAGGTTGGGTTCTTTGATGTCCTTGGGAATGACAGAAGGTAATTTTTTTTTTTTTTTTTTTTAAAGATGGGCATTTACAATATGACACACTAGTAGCTTTGAGCTCATAAGCAAATGCATGTGTATGTTCGTGTATGTTCAATTAGAAACACTGCACTTTACATAGACACTGTATTGACAGGAAAAAATGGGCAGAGCTGGGCAGCATTGCTAAAGAGGATGCCATGGAGGACTTTGTGAAGCTTCTTAATTCCTGCTGTAGTCTGTTTTCTCCGTATGTCACATCTCATAAGATCGAGAAGGAGGAACACGAGAGGAGATTGTAAGCGTGATTCTTTTAGATCAAGCTCTCTGCTTTTTATCTATTGTAAAAATTCAATACTGTATTGAATATAATGTAATACATATAATATTTATATAATTTATATAAAAATGTAAATCTATTAAATGTCAAACACTTATTTAAACAGGAAAAATTAATTAGAACTGAGTTTGCTCTTGGGAGTGGGAATAGGATGATGTACTTTCTAGCCTTGCAGCATCTTGCAGTTAAATGGCTTCCTGAAAAGCTTAAAAGCAGGGAAGATCCAGGAAGATGATTTAACTAGGGATTGAACCATGCAGCTGCTGATCAGTTGTCCTAACCAGAGAACTGCACAGGGTGAGAATAAGAGTGTTTTTGTCTTTCATTAAGAATTTGTTTGTGTTCTGACTGCGCATGTTCAGAAGAGAGGAAGAGGAGCGTCTCAGGCTGGAAAGAGAGGAGCGACATCAGCAAGAAGAAGAACAGCGTTGGGAAGAGGAGAAGAGGAGACAGGAGGCTGATCGTTTACTTAGCAAACAGCAGAAGTGAGTAACTAGTGATCGGAAAGACAATAGATTTATCCGCTTACTCTCAGCTAATGTGCTACAGTACAGAATTTATGCATTTTAATCGTTTTTTTTTTTTTTTTTTTTTTTTTAAACTCCAAATCACACTGTAATTTTACATGATGAGATTTATTCAGTTGGTTAACAAAAGCAGTTGCTCTATCATTACATATACTAAGTCACGCTGATTCTTCACGAAGGTCATTTGTTATCAGGTTGCGGATAAAACATTTTAACATTTCAATTGTCAGACAAAACATCAGTTGTGCACTAATGTTTTGTCTGACAATTGAAATGTTAAAATGTTTTATCCGCAACCTTGTGTGAACATTTTTGGCTTTTTAAATACAAAAACTGCAGCTTTTATGTTAAGAATGAATGAATGAATGAATGAAGAGCCCAAACATTTTCTTTTGGTTACTCACATTAAGATTAGGGTTAGATTTAGGCATAGTATGTCAATGGAAGGTCCTTACAAGGATTGTGTGTGTGTGTGTGTGTGTGTAGGCAACAGGTCATGGTTGCTCTGAATGCACACACACCAGTGCAGTTCCAGCAGAATGCAGAAGCACAGTCCTCCAAAAGATCAGAACAGCAGCAGCTACTCTTCCAACAGCCTGAAGAGCAACATTATCAGGAGTGTATTCAGCAGGCACACCAGGTCAAACAGGTTTGCCATTGAGCTGCACCCACACAGGCTAACCTACTGTCCACCCTATGTATACTTCCCTTTACCTATCAACTCTAGGAGCCCTCTAAGGCATTTCATAACAGAGATGAAGAATTTTTTTAAAAATATGGTGAGAAAACTCAATTTGTTTTGTTTTTTTAAACGCAAAACTTATCTTATAGCATTACAGATCAAATATTGCCAGATTTTGCTAAGTGCAAACTTATTTTGTTGAAGTTACATACATACCGTCTTACTGTCTGACTTTTATAACTTCTACTATTAATCTGTTTTTGTAAGCAACTCGATAAGCAAATCAGAGTATCTACTAAATGTAAAAATAACTCACCGAACGAGACTTACTGTATGACCCATTTTATACAAAATAAAACAAACGTGTTTTCACTATGTGTGTGTAGGCATGTTTTAATATCTTAGTGGTGACCAAAAGGATAGGAATGTCTGAGAGTTTTGACATTGTGGGGACAATAGGCTGGTCCCCAAAAAAACTGCAGCTTTTATTTAAAACTCTAAAGAAACCAAACTGTTTCCTGTTGGTTACTGAGATTAAGGTTCAAGTTAGATTTACCTGTACCTTGGCATTAACTGGCTGCATTAATAGTTATGTCAATAAAAGTTCCTCACAAGGATAGTAAGACAAGTGTGTGTGTGTGTGTGTGTGTGTGTGACTTTGCATTTGTAGCAGGACACAGCTGAAGCCCCATCGCCAGATTCAAATGACATGGCTTCAGGTACAAATCCCATCAGCCAATCAGAGTCATCACAGAGGAAAACAGCTGAAGCAAACCCGAAACAATGTCATTTATTCGTAGAGGGCAAATCAGGAGGTATGTGTGAAAGCATAAAACTTGTCACTAATGCTCACTAATATCTGATGTTTTATCTGAAATGAATTAAACAGTATTTTCTTCTGAGACATATAGAATTTGCAAACTGTACTTATATTATACAGGGTGTCCCAATAGTCTCCATACATAGGGGACTATTTACGCCAGCACCACGTCGGTTGTGCCTTGGTCAGTGGATGTTCGTGGACGTCCACTTCTCAGTTGGTCCACATCATTTCCAGTCTTTTTGAATTTGTTAATAAGTTTGGCAGCAGTGTCTTGTGTGATGTTCTTGCCATGTTTCCTGTTAAAGTCCATCCCAACCTTGCGACAGCTTCCCGATCCAACCATGAGAATGATTTCAATATGTTCTTCTTTTGTCAAAGGCATTCTTAAAGGCTATCTGAAAAAAATAATAATATAAACTAAGAAATATTTTGGAAGACATTTTGCTAAAAAGTGTTAATTTCCCCTATGTATGGAGACTTTTGGGACACCTTGTACTATGAAATTCCACACCCAAAAAATGCTTACACTGCTGAAATGAAATGAAGCTGGTAGGACCATATCCCTGCTTAGCATAACACCACCCCTTGTCACCCCTCCTGCCTAATGCAGAACTGCCCATCATGGCCCCCTCCATGTGGACGACGCCTCAGGTAAACGAATTTAAGGAGAAGACGCAGCAGGAGGCAGAGTCTGTGATCACTGTCGGGAGAGGCGAAGTGCTAACTGTGCACATCCCCACTCATGACGATGGCTCTACATTCTTCTGGGAATTCGCCACTGATTACTACGACATTGCCTTTGGCTTATACTTTGAGTGGCCAAACACAATAAATGGTGTGAGAACTGAGAAGTTTGCAGAGTCTGTACCTGACAACCAAGAGGGAGGTAGGAAAGAGACTTCCAACTCCTTTTGATGACTAGAACTGGATGTTTAATATTTGTAGAGTTCTTAGAGTTACTGGTTTAAGGTTTAAGGTTTTAATCCTATTAGGCCTACACCAGAGCTGTGAAAACTGAAAATTCTAGGCAGACTGTATTATAAGGTGACCAACCATATTGAGTTCTTCTTGTTAGAAGACACTCTAATTCACCATGATCCCCAACCACAGCTGATAAAATAATGTGGTGGCTGTGGCGTGACCTACACGTTATATATTTTTTTCTACAAATGTTTTCAGTAATTTCCTGATGAAAGGAAACTGTCCATGCTAGTTAGCTTGCTATCTATTAATCTATCTATCTATCTTAGAGTTAGATTTAATAATTAATCCCAGTTAGAAATTATTAGATCAAATACATTTAAGTCTTTACCATTGATATTATATAAGAATAAACCCTAAAAATGAACTAAATTCAATTTGTACTTTGATATGAGAAATCATCAGAGTTTGGCTTCACTCGAACACAGTAATGCTGCATAACTACTTCCTAATAAGAAGTACTTATTAGGTCCTGTGGCCTGTGGATTACTTTATATGACAATATCATAAAATTTTGTATCATTCAGAAAATCAAAAAGCATGTAGAGTGCTAGATTGTCTTATTTGTCTCTAAAATGTATGACTGTGTGTACTATTTATTTTTGCAAGCAGAAATAATCTCAAATCTACCACGTCATTCTTTCAATGTAGGCCAGGCTGAAGAGGCGAATCGAAAGTCCGAGAAGAAAACCAGAAACGAAGTCCCTCGGGTTAGCGTGGTGGTTCCACTCTTTCGACGGGACAGCCATGAGAATGTGTATGCAGGCAGTCACCAATACCCAAGCCAAGGAGTTTACTTGCTCAGATTTGACAATTCTTATTCGCTCTGGAGGTCAAAGGTTGTGTATTACAGAGTCTACTACACCAGTTAGATTTATTAGAGAATCACAAAGCCTGAGTACTACATGAATTTCTCATTTAAATAGTCACTAATAGGCTTCCAAACAAGTTAAAAAAAAAAAAACGGTTATACAAACACTACAGTGTGTGCAGATTGGCTTAATCTGTGCTTGTCTTTTTAATGAAAAGAGGGTGAGAGGAAGGCTAGGGCCAAAGTTCTGTGCTGCTTTGTTTACTAGATGCTAAACAGATCCTGCTGTGCAAGATTCAGAACTATGCATTAAAAATAACCAACATGACGAAAGCAGTATATTCTGAAATACTATTAAATGTTTGTTTGCGTAATTATGGAGGTAAAAATACTCCAGGTTTCTTTATTAGGTTTGTGTTGAGCTCTAAAGAAATCCAGTGCTGCAGAAGACTATCTCAAAGGCCAATACATAAAAATGTGCAAATCCAATCAACAGTCTTCTCACTTGCAGTTTAGTAAGAGGCTGGAGTAAAATGACGTATAACAAGAAGCTATAAAATCATGGAATACATTCTCACAAAAGCTTAATTCCCCAACCTATACCAAATTATTAATTACAGTGAACCGCACTGCCTTGGATGTGGAGTTGTGACATATTATTTCTATTTTTAATAATGGACCTCATGGTCCAAGTTTGGGAATTTTTTCCACCAAATCCTGATTGATACTTTTCCAGGACTTTGTCGTGATAGCTCCTTGGACTTCATGATGCTGTTAATAACTTAATTATTTAACTTGAATGGAGTTTACCTATGTATGAGTAAAGTGTCACATGATTGCACCAGAACTAATTTAGGGGTTTCATAGCAACAGGGGTGAAGACTTACACAATCACTACTTTTGCATTCTTATTTGTAAAAATTTGGCAAACTATATTGATTTTCTGCCCCCTTCAATATTATAGACTATGGACTTGTAGATTCATGACATATAATCACAATGAAGGCTATGTTGGTTCCAGTTGAAACATTACAAATGTTGAAAAGTTCAGGGGGGTGAATACTTATGCAATGCACTGTATCTCACTGGGGGATAAATATAGTTTTTTTCGTCCTACCTACAGTAATTACAGTAGTCTTTTCCTTATACTGTTTACATTAATATTAAGAGTGACATGACCAACAGCATTCCTTTAAAAAAAAAAAAGTTTTGTTTTGGGTTGTTTTTTTTTTTTTGTTTTTTTTTTTTACAGGTACAGGTTATTGACTTGTAATTATTGTTTCCATTTTAAGTGTTCCTCTGAAGAAATGCTGTCAAACAACTGAAATTTGTTGTACTTTAATGTTTGTGAATTATTTATTATGATTACATTTAATGGTTAAAAGCTGCAAACTGTGATTTTGTAAAACTCTAATAGAGCAAGGGATTTAATTGTTCCAATGTAATATATCGATGACTATCTGCAGGATTTGTCTTGTAAATAAATCTTACTGGTTAGTGGTTATCAGTATACATCCTCTATGTGTTGAAATAAATCATATCATATCAACTGCACAGCTTTTTTTTTTTTTGTATGTTAGAACATTTAAACAACACAAAAACAATACATTTGTCTTGAACACAACAGAATATATTTAACTGTTAAAGCCACTGAATCCATGTTGGCACCACTGACTACCGCTTTTGGGAATATTCAGGCGGGGAATATTTCCAAGATGGAGATGTTCTCGCTCAAGATGTTGTCCTTGATGTTCTCGCCTAGATGAGCATTATAGACTTATGGCTGCTTTAATTGTGTTTTGCTGCATTTACAGCACTGCTTAAAGCACACAGCCACCTGATCTTATCCTCTGCTCTGTCTGTGGCACAGATCCACTGGCGATTTGGGCTCTCCAGGAGGAAGGAACTCTGCACATCTGGGGAGGGAAAATTAACCAAAAAAAAAAAAAGCAACTTATAATTTGGGGCTTATTACAAGATTACAGGGGAAAAAAACAGGGCTGCTGAAAAAAGAGGCTATTTTCCATTCACAACAATAAATAGCCAATTGTAGAACATAACTTTATTCAACTCCTGAATCAGGGGTCCTGTGGAACTTTCTGGCAAGATTTCCATCTTCTATCTATTGTGACTGAGTAAGCAAACTATGTTTCATGTATCTGAATCAATGACAACACTGGGGCACAGTGCTTCTGCCAGTCAAAATGGTGTCCTTCACGCAGCATTTCATCATAATGCCCATATGATTTTTCTTTTAACAACAATGGTGAGCAATAATTTAAAAACTAGGAAAAAAACAGAGAATATACAAGAATAATGTATCTGTATTTGCTTACATCCCTACTATACTCACACTTTGTGTCCACTATGTCTGAGACACTGAGGCTGTGCAAGCTTACAGAGGCCAGGAATGTGTGAGATGTGTTCACTGCCAGACTGAATGGCACATGAGTCTCTCTTTTCTCAGTCAGCACCACAACATCGTTAAACAGAAACAGTCCCAGCTCCTTAATACACTCGTACATCCTGATAAGGAGAAAGATATGTATACATAAGATTTTATATACATAAATACACACACACTATATGGCCAAAAGTATGTGGACACCTGGCCATCATGCCCATATGCGGTTCTTCCCCAAACTGCTGCCACAAAGCTGTAAGCACACAACTGGGTACAACTGTCTTTGTATACTGCATCATTATAAGTTCCCTTCACTGAAACTAAGAAACAAACCTGTTCCAGCATGACAATGCCCCTGTGCACAAAGCGAGCTCCATGAAGACATAGTGTGTTTAAGGTTGGAGTGGAAGAACTCGAGTGTCCTGCACAGAGCCCTGACCTCAACCCTACTGAACACTTTTGGGATGAACTGGAACACCGACTGCACCCCAGGCCTCCTCACCTCGACATCAGTGCCTGACCTCACTAATGCTCTTGTAGCTGAATGAATACAGATCCCTATAGCCATGCTCCAAAATCTAGTGGAAAGCCTTCGCAGAAGAGTGGAGATTATGTCATTGGTCAAGTGTCCACAAACTTTTGACCATATAGTGTGTGTATATGTAATGTTTGCTGTGGTGCTTTTTGGGATTTTGCTGTGTACTAGAAAAGAGAAGACAGCTTGAAATCAACACTGGGGTGCCTTGAGGGTGTTGTCTGTTACCTGATCTGTGTAAGGAAGCTGGCAGTTGTACCTGAGTGATGGAGCAATGTCTTCATTAAGGCAACTCAGTAATGCCACATCCTGCATGGTGATCAGATATCGGCCTCCCTCTTGCAGATTCTAACACAATCAGTCAATCATTTTATTTCAGCATATCTGTGCATTTGTGTCAAAGCATGCTTGTCATGTGCTCTTTGTTTACACTTGTTTCAGTTACAGAACAATCTGAAATGCACACGACCTTTATAAATCCAGCAGAACCTGATCCCCTTCATGAATAATTATAATAGTGTAACTCACTGGGCAGCTCTGAATGATCTTCTGCACTTCCAGCATTCTGTCCTCCTGGTTTGAACTTTTTTTCAACTGACACAGGAGCAGTAAAAGATTTTAGTATATTTAATTCAAAGTTTGTTTGTTTTTTTAAATTTATGTACTTAAAGGAAAAGTCCACCTTAAAACATATTAAATATGTTTCGATTGAAATATTTGTGATGTGCTTATTGATTCTTGTGCTAATTTGTTGGTTGGTTGGTTGGTCACTCACCATTTTCCAGCAACATGCAATGTCATATTACTGAGAAATCTAATGGAGGAGTGGAGACAGCAAACGCTGGACTCAAACTTCCAGAATGCAATGCAGCTGTATGACGCAGTTGTGCTGAGTTACGGCTAGTTAGCAATTTACGATGGTGTTGATGCCATCTCTAAAGCTTTGGAAGCTGACCTGTTTCAGCAGAGTGTACAGATGAGGCGGTGATAGCTGGACAGAGTAAAGGACTAAAGCACTGCTGCATCACTCTCTTTAGGTAGAGATTAACCAAAGACTAAATCCCACTTGTACCACTATCATTGAGCAGTCGAATGGCATTGTGGATAATGTAGGAAACCGTTAACCAAAGTGAAAATAGACCAACATGTCAATGAAATCATTTTAAACTCAGAATTTTGTTATAAAACTATTTTTTTTCTCACTGAAGATCAATTGATAATTATAAAGATTAATATGCAAGTCATTCAGGGTGGATTTTTCCTTTAATTATGTATATGTATGTGATATGTATTTCACACATATATAAAATGAATGTAGATTAGACGGGTTACCTTGTGGATAAAGTTCCTATAATTCCACAGTGTGTTTAAGGCTGAAGATATGTGTGTGTGATCAGGGTGTTCGGGTGGTGTGTGTAGCATCAAAGAGTGGAGCAAAGTCACGTACTCCTCCACCCTTGTGGACGGACTTAGAAACAGCTCCTGGAGACTGGACGCAGAATATGAACACAAGCTAAGACTGTAGTTGTGGGCTTTTTGGTTCCAAAATTAGACTACTTTCAGCATTACCTTAACATCCTAGTAGCAAAGGTCCTGTTGTGTCTCTTTATAAAGGCTCGAAATACAGGAAGCATCTCTTTGCACTGCAAAGCAAGAAGTGATAGTCAGATATGATGCAAAACTGAAGTTGGTGGTTGCTTACATCAGAAATCATGCTAATAATTTAGGATCCATGTCATATCGGAAAGTGAAAAGGGGAGTTTCTTCTGGAAGAGAATTGCTTAAGTGACCTAAATATTTATTGTAGATGTTATGACCATGTTTTTTGGTTTATTAAGTGATTTACTTTCAATAGAAAGCATACATTCTGTGTGTTTCTTCTTCTTCTCTCTGTCTCTCTTTCTCTGCTACACAATTTAAGTAGACTATCATGAAGGTAGTCAGGTTTTGTGTTCGTTCTTGAGGTTGGGCTGGCATTTTGAAATGTATAGCCTTCTATTTTCACTTATATCACTCTAGTCATAATGAAAAGAACATTCAAGGCAAGTTTGCTTTACTGACCAAAGGTCTTTTTATTTAACCAGGGTCACAGAGCACTTTCCTACCTTATCTATGGTCCTGATAGCAGTGTGGTAGTTGTTGAAGAAATTGGTGTAAGCCCGTAGCTTGGCACAGAATCGGACAAACACGTCACCCACACACTGCAGAGGACTCCATTCCTCCGACCTCTCTGTAAGGTCCTGTAGGAAAACACTGGCATCCACACATCACATCAAAAAAGAGGTTTATAAGAAAAAGGCATAAAGGATTAAAGGAGAGACAACATTTCTAACTTCTAAGAAAGGTAAGTTTACTAATCTAAAATTTAAATAAAGGTTTTTTTTTTTCATGTCAAAGTCACACATACAACATGTAGGTAGATTAGACATGCTATGTTCATTTTCTCAGAATGATACAACCCTTCATTTCCAGTTACCAAGTAACCAATTATTAACCACTAACATAACTGGAAATATTTCAATGCTAAAGTTTTCATGTCTAGCCATGTTCTTAGCATTTCCTCAGGTTCTAAAGTCTACAATTTTGTCCTTACGGGCATTATGCATAAAAAAAAAAAAAAAAGATCTGACACCTGACAAAATGAACTAAACCACCCTATATACAACCTCAGTACCAGATAATGTACACTTCTAAATTACAAAGGTGTTTTTTTTTTTTTTTACTTATTGGCTTCCAGGATGTCCAGCATGGGATTAAAGAGCATCACAAGATTGGCAGAGCTAATTATAGCTCGGTTGGAGTCCAGAGCTGCTCGTAGTGGAATGTAGTAGACGCTGTGTACAGCCTGTAGCAGACGCACGTAAGCTTTCTCACTGTTCAGCAGCTCCATGAACACACCTCTGCGCCTGTCTGCTTCACCTAACAAACTCTAAATGAACAGAGAATAGAGAAACGCTAAAATGTGACTTATTTCAACCTTATCTCTCTCTCACACAATCACTGGCCACTTTAATAGGAACACCTGTACCCCTGCTCATTCATGCATTCTGTGAAAACTCTAGTACTTGTGTGTGTGTGAAAATCCCAGGAGGTCAGCAGTGTCTGAAATACTCCAACCAGCATCCATACCACGGTCAAAGACACTGAGATCACATTTTTCCCCATTCTGATGCTTGATGTGAACAATAACTAAAGCCCTTGACCTCCATCGGCATGACTGTATGCATCGTGGTGCTGCCACATGATTGGCTGATTGGATAAATGCATGAATGAACAGGTGTACAGGTGTTCTTTTTAAAGTGGCCAGTAAGTGTACACGCTTCCCTTTATATGTAGCGGTCTGGGAAAACTTGTCGGATATTGCTATGGATGAATTCTTGAAAACAATAATTGGGGTTTTCTACCAATAACATGCTTTGACCTCTCTACTTTAAGAAAACAGAAATAGTTTTTACTAATATAACGTTTTTATTTACTTTACAATCTTTCATATGCTTTCTGCCTGCGGAGATCATGTTAGGTGGGTGACAGGACAGGACAGGACAGTCAATGACAGGGTTGCCAGTTTGCCATTGCTATTTAAAATACTCTGTACCCAACAAGATCTTATTTTATAGCAAGAAGCAAACAAAGGCAAAGTGTAAGTGTAGTCTGTAAGTGTGTCTATAATATACAGAACCATTTCTATTGTAAGATATATTTCAAAGATAGAAATGGAGTGGATAATGTTTTTACATCAGAAATGCATGTTTTTCAGAAAAGCTGAGAAAAAGAGGGAAAATGTGTCCCCCTTTTCCAATGCCCGAATTGTTTGGAATAGTTTTTTTTTTTTTTGGAGCCTTTGGAACTTTCAAGTCTTTTATTCAATTCACTTTGAATTTGTATAGCGCATTTAACAATGGACATTGTCAAAGCAGCTTTACAGAAATAAATGGATTCACATTTTATCTGGTTTTGGAGATGTAGTTGGACTGGAAATTTTGCTGAAACCTGGCAACCCCGGTTAATGATATTAGTTTTTGTGTGTATGCCTCACACAACAGGACACTTACTATATTAAACACAGCTGAACCACTCAAACCAAGCTATTAGACTGTATGCTGGATTACTGCATGCCGTCACTCAGCTATTTATATTCATTAGATAGTAGCCTATAGCATGAGTCAAGCGTGATAGCCTCTCAGATTAAGTTTGTTTGAGTCTATGTTGTATTGTTTTGTCAAAATCTATGGTTACGAGCTGCTGCTGCTTTCTAGCTAAGTAAGTATGCTTTTCTACCGCTATCATGCTTTGATCAAGTTTGTGAAATGGACATATGCCTAATAGATTCAGTTTGTAAAGGTGTCAAATTATCTATGACACATGCACCTACAAATTTGCAATCAAAAAAAGGGAAATTTAGCCAACAGAACAAAACACTCTGAATTAATCGGTGATTATTTCAGCACTAATGTAAGAACCAACATTGATCAGTTGAGTCATCTGACTTTTGACCTCAGGGGAAGAGGCTAGTGAAACTGAGATGGATAATGCTTATGATCAAAGTAATTATATGTTTTCCGGTCATATATATTTTCATCTCTATTTTATTTATTACATACTGAAATAAGAATGCTAATTAATCAATAGACAGCAGTTGGTTTTAGACATGTTAGTGGTAGCTTCAGTGGAATTGAAATGCAGATTTCTCCATTTTTCATTTTTGGGTGTAAAAATTCTACGAGATACATGCATAAAACAAACATATTTCATTTTCAGAATGCCTGTCATTTTCCGAACCTCACACAGTAGAAAACGTCAAAACGTTTGGACTGACACACACATATGCACATACCTTTGGGACCTTGTGGTTAGAGCTGTAAGATGTGCTCACTGTTAAAATCTCAGATTTTTTCACAGTGCCATCCACACATTTCCTCAGTAGGAATTTCCCCAGGAACTCCAGTGGATTATCCTACAATATAATATAACCAGCACATCAGATAAATGGTTCCTAAAGAAGTTAAAAGGTTTATAAGTATACTGAGAACTGAAAATACTGTACACTACATACAGTATAAGGACTCTTTACTTACTGTTGTTTCTTTCATAAGTGCCACAAGACCCTCGATTACAACTTGCATAACTTCTGATTTAAGCTTTACAACAGGCAAGTTTATATGATCCCAAAGAAACAGACCTGTGGGACAAAAACACTGTAATTCTATATTTGTAATTATATTTACTGCAAGTGTCTCTCTACAATCATAATACAGCAAGCATGAAATATAAATCCTAAACAAATTAATAAATATGGTTTCAAATGTCATTTAATGAGATTAGCTATGGGAATATGAATGAAACACTGTACTGATGCTCAGAAGGCTGTTTCTTATGGTTTAATTATACAGCTCTTGCTTATCACATTCATCTAGATTTACCAAGTGTGCGGCCTCTTGTCTCGTAACTCAGGAGCTGCAGCTGCGGTTCTAGTTGTTTCCGTAGGACCTGCAGTGTCCGCTCTATCCATTCTGCCTGCCTGCACCATGAAACCAAGGGGCCTTCATTCAAGTACAGCAGCGGAGGGAAGTCACCATGCCCTAACCACTCACTCAAAACTGACATAGATACAAAAAAAGATTTTAACCTTGTATTTTAAGGTTCTTAAAACGTAACACATGTGTAACTCATTCATAAGGCTTCCATATACATTAATGAATTATTATTCAATTCAGTTGAATTCTATTTTATTTGTGTAGCACTTTTAACATGTAGATTGAGATCTCTAATGAGCAAGACAGAAGCAACAGTGGAAAAAGTGGAAAAACTCCCTGAGATGACATGAGGAACAACCTTGAGAGGAACCAGATTCAAAAGGGAATCCATCCTCTTCTTGGTGCCACCGGACAGTGGGACGGTTATAAACAAAGCAGGACAGATTTATTGTGTCAAAGCAGCTTTACACTGTCCTCAGCTTGTTTCAGGGTGTTACTCACTGTGCTGGTAGGAGCCGGTGCAGATTCCTGTGGGTGCACTAACGTTCAAACCAGTCAGACTGGACAGTTTGCTTAGTAGTGCCATCCCTGCAACTGAAGAGAGTCATTTTCAACTATTATTCTATATTATGACATTAAAAAATAGAATTGGTTTCATGTTTAATAGCTTTAAAAGGCATGGTAAACACTAAATTGTGCAGAGCAACATGGGGTTTGCAAAACACTGGCAGAAATTTGCACAAAAGACTGACCAGAAGCAGCCAGAGGCACAAAAATGTTGAGAGACCCTGCTTCTGATTCAGGTACCACCAAGCCACAGAGCTTTTCCCAAAACACCCGCACGTGAGGATTTAAGATGGTCTTCTCTGTGATGCTCAGGCCTGTGAGCAATGATAATATAAATCACGATTATTCTCAGTAAATTGAAAAGGTCTGTAAAGGTTAAAAAAAACAATTGCAAGGTGAAATGATTGTAATATAAGAAAGTCACTACTCGTTCAGCTCCATGTATATGATAAAAGCTATAACAGATCCTGCACCTAACATTGTTGTCACATAGGCTTCCCAGTCCACTTCCTGTTTTGTCCTACTCCAGCTCTCCTATATTATCAAAGGCATTATTTGTCTTATTAGTATTCATCTGTATTTATGCCTATATGCCTCTATGTGTTACAAGCCTGCGATTTCAAACCTGTTTCCCTTGAGCTTCTCTAGCTACTTAGTTATATATTTTGCCTTTCTTGACTTACTGCTTTTGGCATGTGCCTGTGCGGTGGCCATAGTGTTCCCCCCTCCAGAGAGGTTCCCTGCCACTGTCACATTTACAAAAAGATCTCCATCAACATTGGTGTAAAGCTTGCTAGCTTATTATCTATCCCTTAATAAGCTAGGTCCAGATGCGGAACCAGGATAGTGTTTCACCAACCGAACCAAGAACTTTAAAAAAAAATATTGTAGCAGAGCAGATAAATGTACAAAAAAAAAATATCTAAACATGAACCCGTGCTGCTTCTGTAGCAGATCCTCTGCTATGGCCAATCACATTTATGTGACAAAATGTTTAAAGATGACTGGACAGACAAGTACGTATTTATTCTGTCCATGTCAAATTCAAGACAGATGTCTCATCTGTTCAGAGTCTGTAGTCACAAGTAACTACAAAACAAAATATAGCTACTTTGAACTCTTATTTTTAGCCATAAACTAATTATTAATTGTTAGTATTAAAATCATTTAACGTTAGTATTAAATGGTGACTCTACCACCAGCAATATTACCCTATTTTATTTAATACTTCATTATAGTAGCTAGCTAGTCACAGTATGCTAGCTAATGTACTCCCATGGCAGCCCTTCAGCTATTTAATAGCAAGCAAATGCAAGATAGCTAGCTTTAATGAACTGCATACTATTATGATTAAATTTTATATTCAGTAAATTCAGTCATGTATGTGTGAGAGCCATGTGACCTCTATATAGTTAAGGTATTCATGTGGGTGAATTGAGTGAATTCAGCCAGTGGAGCATGTGTGTCAGGATGGACAAGTTTGCACAACATACATAATAACTCTGTTATCCATTAGAGCTAGACAAATAGCACCTTCTATAAGATGAATCTCTTCAGAGTTTCCTTCAGCTATGATGCCAATACTCTGTATCGCTCTGCCCTTCGTAGCTCTCTCAGCCAGACAGAGAAGCGCCTCTAAAGTCATTCCACTGTACTCATATAACAGTGGCACCACATTGACCAGAGCTCCACATAGCACCATCTGAAAAAGAAATAAGAGAAAGTCACAGTGGATAGAGGACCGTATTAATATATTTGTTCATTTATTCATTCATCATGAGTAACTGTTTTATCCTGATCAGGGCCTCGGAGCACTGGGCGTGAGGTGGGAATACACCTTGAATGTAACATAGGGCACTGTGCACACACATTTTCATACCTAAGAAAAAATTAATTTAGTGTAGCCAATCCACCTATTGGGAGGTGGGAGGAAAACAGACAACTCAGAGGAAACCCAGACAAACACATGGAGAACATGCAAAACTCCACATAAACAGTAACCCATGCTCAAGATTGAACCATGACCCTGGAGCTATGAGGCAGTAATGTTACCCTCTGCCCCAATGGATGATATTCAAGATTCCTGTAAAAGGCATGCACTTTTTTCTAAAATGTTTTTACCTCATAAGCAGGAAGTCTGGATGACAGAAGTAGCAGGTGGGGTTGAGGGTGATTGATAGAGCTGATGAATGACTTTAAGTTCGAACTGCAAGAAAGCACCTGCATTGAGCCTATTGTGATCATTTTAATTTCACTAACCAAAGATTCTGTGCAAGAGATCTGTTCTTACAATAGTATAAAATGCCTTCTAAAAATAGTATTAAAAAAATATGCAAATGTGACTCATGAGTGAGCTGATGCTGTTACTGACCTCATTGCTAAAGTTTTCATTGAGCTGGTAGCACATGATGTCTCAGTGGTTGAATTTAGCTGAGGTCTCTGCTGCTTCATGCTGAACAAGCATTCTAATCTGCATTTACCCTTCAAAATAAGCATATCAACTGCATTCATCTGCATGGAGCTGTGTGCTGTGTGTGTCAATCAATTTTACAGTATATGGTTGTGATATCTTGGTATAATGGTATTTGGTGGTGGTATCTTACCCCTAGTTGGACAAGACTGGTAGTACGACTCAGAGGTAGGAGGCTGGATTTCTGTCTGAAACTGCTTGCATATGTTCCTTTTGAGTTGGTTAACCATGCCCTCCTGCTCTTCAAATCAGCTTCTGTTGAGAAAGGCTTTGGTTTCCAAACAACCCCAACTAGTCTTTTGATATACTATCATTATGCACACAGACATCAATGAGGCAAGTTGCTCACAAAACATAGTATTCTGTGGATTACCTTTTCAGTGTAAAGTTATTACTATAAGAATTGCCTTCAGCTCACTTTTATGCTCCACAATCTTCTCGCAGATGGTTCGTCTGATTAGACATTCTGTTCGTTTCTCTTCCTCCTCCTCTGCTTCAGGCAAAGTTTCGTTCAGGGTACCATAGATGTCCGCTGCTTCCCGTGGGGACAAAAAATCCAGGTTGCAAGCACAGGCAATATAGTGTTTCTTCCAGGCACCATATTCGTTGTCGGATGTTCCATAGGTGAGGAACCAACCCTGTCGAATACACTTTGGAGTCCACAGGCAATCCTGAGGGACAGCACAGAGGAAATTGCAGTAATAGCATACTGTTCTTCTGTGTGACATTTGATAATGGCTTTTTTAAAATAAGAGAACCCTTATTTAAACCCTTTGTATCCCTTTAATTGCAATCATGGATCTGAATCACTTATATATTCAGATGCATATATAAAGCAGTGCTGCACTGCATGCTAGCACTAGACATTGCATGGGATAAGAGTGGGTTTTTAGGGTAGCCTTTATGTATAGCCTTCTCTGTTAATCACTGGCTTCTTCCAGATCATTGTTTATACCAAAGGTTCAGACTTGATGATAGAAGATGTATCTGTTGTCACATATGACTTAATTATCTGAAAACCCTCACCAAGTCCTACCTCAACAGTTCTGACTATGAATTACTATTACTGCCTGAATATTTTTTTTTCCCAGACTCAAAAACATATGTACTGTTTTAGAAAGTTAATCACCTGCTCTGATAGGAACCTCCAGTACCAGCAGACCTGAGCTGCAGCACACAAGTCCATAGGGCTCAGGAAGGACAGGATGTACAAAGAGAGTATGCGTGGCAGCACAGTGGTAAAGTCCAGTCTTGTAATGGGAGCAGCTTTAATAAAGTAGTCACTGATGGATCTGAGGTAGAAAAGAGGTGTACATGTTTGCTTAGCATTTAGCACCACCATAGAAGCAAATTACATACACTATACAGCCAAAAGTATACAGACACCTGACCATCACACCCATATGCGCTTGTTTAATATCCCATTCCAGAACATTAATATGGAGTTGGACCCCCCTTTGCTACTATAACAGCCTTCCATCTCCTGGGAAGGCTTTCCTTTAGATTTAGGAGCATGTGGATTTGTGTCCATTCAGCCACAAGAGATATAGTGAGCTCATGCACTCATATCAGATGAGAAGGACTGGCATGCAATCAGTGTTACAATTCATCCCAAAGGTGTTCAGTGGGGTTGAGGTCAGGGCTTTGTGCAGGCCACTCGAGTTCTTCCACTCCAACCTTGGCAAACTTTAAAAGCCTAACTTTGCAGGTTCGCACTCAGCCCCTTAGCTCTAGTAAATGGAAATTGTAATGCTACAGCATCCAAAGACATTCTAGACAATTGTGTGGCAACACTTTGAGGAAGGCTCACGTACAGTATAGGTGTGCTGGTAATGTGTCCACATACTTTTGGCCATGTAATGTAGCTTACATCTAAGAAGTCTGGATTGACTTACTTGAGCTGGGACTTGGAACATCTTCTTAACAACAGCTGAAGCAAATGTTTCCGCTGCCCGTCCGTCCATAGGTCAAACCAGTGGAGAATGAGAGTCGCTCTCTCCTGAAAAAGCTGTGCACTTTCTTGTCATATGCATGATCTTAACTCTAATATCCAGCTACATCCATCCACTTTCTGTACCACTTATCCTACACAGGGTTGCAGGGAGCCTCGGGCCTATCCCAGGGGACTTGGAGCACAGGGTGGGGGGGGGGCAAGCCCATCACAGGGCACAATCGTGCACTTTCCTGTCATATGCATGATCTTACCTCTAATATCCAGCTACATCCGTCCATTCTCTGCACCACTTATCCTACACAGGGTTGCAGGGAACCTGGGGTCTATCCCAGGGGACTTGGGGCACAGGGCGTGGGGCAATCGCAGGCAGGCAGTCGAGGGTGCAACTGCACACACACACACACTCTGGACAATTTAGAGAAGCCAATCAGCCTATGACGCATGTTTTTGGACTGAGGGAGGAAGCCGGGGTGCCTGGTGGAAACCCCTGGGGCAATGGGGGAACACGCAAGCTCTGCGCACACAGGGCATGGGTGGGAATCGAACCCGCAACCCTGGAGGGATATCATTATTATTATTATTATTATTATTATTAAACTTACCTGCTGGTTGGAAGGTTTGTTTGTTCTAGGTGTCCAGGCACTAAAGCGTGTAGCTGCTGCTTCAGAGCAGGACTCTGTCTGGTCTAGCTGCTGGACACTGGGACAGCTCCCTGACTTGTAAGCAGTCATTTTGGCAAAAGTTTCCACTTACTCGTGCATTCGCTTGAAACGAGGCGCATCCGCAAACTTCTGTAACTTCTTGTGGCGTAAACAAGAACCTGCAGCTGGACTCTGCTGCGATTTAAATGCACTCAGTGTGTTTGGTGTGTTTGCTGGTAGTTCAGTCACTACCTCCGCGTCCTCGCGCACTTTACAAGTCCGTTTCCTAAGAAACAGAGTAACACTGGGAAGTCTTTTACTCAGGCTGCGTCCCAAACCACTACAGCAGCCTACTAAATAGACCACATCGTTTAGTTTAGTGTTTAAACACATGCTTCGGAAATTCGGTGAGTCAGAACAATCGTGTCGACTCACCAATAAGGAGTCGACTCTTTCGGCTCTTTCTCCCATGGCATTTTTTTTAAAGCTCAAACAGTCTTAGTGTCCTACTCCAGACTCACAAAAACATTATACTTGTGTGTTTTTTTTAAATCTGGTTTAATAAATGTTGGGTATATAAATTCAGATATATTGAGAGTTCTGAATTTCTAAGTTATCTTATTTATCTAAGCTTTAAGGTTAGCATATCTAAGCTTTAAGGTTAGCATGTTTGCCTTGCACTTCTGTGGTTGGAGGTTCAATTCCTGCCTCTGCCTCGTGTGTGGAGTTTGTATGTTCTCCCTGTGCTTTGGGGGTTTCCTTCCCCCCAGTCCAAAGACATGCATTGTGGGCTTATTGGCATCTCTAAATCATCTGGTGTGTGTGATTGTACCCTGTGATGGGTTGGCAGCAGGCTCTGAAATTAACTTTTTCCTCCACTTGCCACAGTGGCTGGTAATTTTTTTTTTTTAATACCAGCCACTCAGAATTTCTACCAGCCACCTCACAAAAACAGAACCTACCAACGTTGGGTGCTTACACTGTAAGACAGTGCACTGGTCATATACCAGATCTGATTATCTATTTACCCTCAAACAAAAATGGCTATAATGTTATCTGGCACAACCAAGGCCTACTCCTTTATCTTGCAAAATAAATAACAATATAATAACTAACTCAGACAGCTTGTTGACCATGGTCTTAATTTCTGTTAATTTGCCTACGAGTCTACTCCATACTGTATCTTAAACAAAAACATCATTAATTTCATCATACTATGCATACACAAACTATCAATTAAGAAAATAGCACAAACAGGTTAGACACTTGTCTGAATTTGCAGAGTAAAAACCTACTGTGTGACAAAAACGACTAAAAATCACATCACAAGTGTTACCTTCAACAGTATGTTGTACTTGTTCTCACAGCTCTAGGGTCTTCGGTTCGATCCTGAGCATATGTTATTGTCTGTGTGGAGCTTTGCATGTTCTTTTTGTGTTTGCTTGGGTTTCCTCCAGGTTCTGATTTTCCTCTCACTGTCCAAATACTTGCAGGTATGTGGATCAGCTACACTAAATTGCCCCATTGAGTGTGTGAATGCATGCCCTGTGATAGATGGTCATCCCACCCCACCATGTGCACAGTTTTCATGAGATAAAGTGGTTACAGAATGAATCTTAAAGCATATTATCTATCAAAATACTATTAAATGTCATTATGTTGGCCCCTAAAAACATTTACCTGTAAGGTTGTAAAAAATGTATATACAGTTATAGCCTGAGAAGCACAATCCCATCAAGAGGCCATTAACCATATTTGTCACAATTATTTTTACAGCAATAAATTGTGAACTATAATTTCATGTTGCTAATGTCAGAGGCAGAGAAGACAAGGATTATGGGAGAGACGATTGTAATCACTCTCTTCAGGACAATGAGTGATCTAGGCAATACAGTTATTTATTTTTGACAACTTCTTCACGAGCATCGGATTGTTCAAGACACTGCAGAATTCTCTGGAAATGAAATATCTGGGATCTGTAAGAGGTAATCAGACAGAAGATTGCTGGAGGAGGATCATCTGATTTCCACTCCTCTGAAAGAGCAGTGCTAGTGGTATGATCAAAAGTCTGTCACTCTTCTTATCATGTGGTTTAGCACCTTTGGGAGTAGTCCAAACAAGGAAGATAAGAGAAAGATAGCCGATCTTTGTCCATCAATCATCAAAGAATATAATGAGCACATGGCTGGATGCTTACATATCTTTACAGGATTGCCATGCACTGGAAGAGACAACTTTGTGTCTGATTAAATTTAGACCGTCTATAGCAGACACACTTATAGTCTATCAACAAGACACCTTTCAGGATTGGTGGTGGACTCATTGTGCACTCCTCCACTAGTGAATGCTAAACATAAATGCAAAAGAGAAATCAGATCCACCCATGATGTTTGCTCTGACAATAATGGCAGCCACCTTTAGTACACAACATGGTTCCTGCCCTAAAAGGAAGTGCATAACATGTGGCATCTTTTTGTGCATTAATAATAAGCTACAGGGCTTTGTGCTTGTGGCAAACTACCTGCAGAAATAGATGTACCTGCAGAAATAGATGTACTTGCAGAAATAGATTGCCAGTGTCTCTTTTTTTTTTTTTTTTTTATTCATGATGAACACGTAATGAAATGTGCATTGAAAATAGGGCAGGTCTTCAGAAGCCTCATTAACTTGTTTAAAAATCAAATATATCTTCAATGGGCTTTCATGTTGAAAGATGTTCAAATCAATTACCTTTTTTTTTTTTTTTTTTTTACAGGTTTACCTTCCTTATCTGTATATCCATCAACCACCTGATTGCGTTTTGTAATTCATAAAATAAATGGCATGTTCAGGAAAAGGTAAACACCTTTTAATTATGTTGCTAGAAGTAGAATTATAGAAAGGTTTTTTTCCCCATTTCTAGTGAAGGTTAAAGGGTTTATAATATCCCACACTCATATAGCCACAAAACCGACACTGGCTCCATCCAAATGTTAATTTACAGTGTTATTTCTTTTTGTTTATCGAGCTAAGCAAAATTTCACTTTGCTTGTAAAATTGTTTGTAATTAAACACATGCTTTGCAATATAGAATGTATTGTTATCTGATAGTGAGATGAAACTTCATGAAGCATTGAAGCTTTCCAGCACAACTAAGTTGAACATTGGTTTCTCTAGTGTCCACTAGAGACCCCTAGTGGTCAAAATGATATAGGCCTGTGTAGGGTGATAACAGTGCATGTGTAACATTTAAACCATCCATTTATCCATCCATTCTCTGTATCGCTTATCCTACACAGGGTCACAGGGGGAGCCTGGAGCCTATCCCAGGGGATTCGGGGCACAAAGAGGGGGACACCCTGGACGGGGTGCCAACTCATCGCAGGGCACAATCATACACACACTCACACACACACACACCTATTCACACACTACGGACAATTTGGAAATGGCAATCAGCTCTGGACTGGGGGAGGCAACAGTGCTGACCACTAAGCCACTGTTTTGTTTTTTTTTGTGTGTGAAACTTTTGGAACTCAGACAAAATACTATTTTAAAAATCACTATATGTAATATAATAATCATAATAATAATCACTATATATACACAGCACAGTAATAAGTGTATGTTATAAGATTAGGCTATTCGTCTTAGTTATCCCACTACACTTTACACAGAAAAGAAGCACGTCAAGAAACGTATTTTCTCTGTGGAATATTGACGCTAGAGTTCTTTTATATACTACTATTATGGTAGTGTCTGATTTACAGTGTCATTCAAAAGCTTCTTCCATACAACATTCTTTCACACCAGAACACAGAGTGAAACAGATTTCCCTTATATCTTCCAACTGAAATGGGTTTTGAAAAACGTTTCATTCATATGTTTTTATAGTTGGGAATGGATTTCACTCTGGACACTCCCAGAAAGTCATTTCCTCCTCCATGTTCCAAATCATATGTAAATGTGTCTTTGTTTTTGTTTTTTTTTAACTCAACTCAACCCACGTATCATTCTTTTCCACTGAAAACACAGAGGAGAAATGATTTACCTGTGTAGACCTCTATCTTAATGCATTAGGCATCTGTCTCATATTTTGTACACGTTGCCAAGGTGTAAGTAACCCAGTAAAAGTAATGTAATGTAATGTAAAATAAATCTAAAAGAATCTCATGCACTCTGACATCCAGTTTGATACTGTCAAAAATAATTACATCCCTTTCTTGTTTTTATAAGATTTTAGGGTCCCTGGAGGACTAGTGGGTAGGCCTCGGTGCTCTCACCACCGTGGCCCAGGTTCAATTCCTGGCCAGGGAACCAACCCCAGCCACTGGAGTTGCACAAAAAAACAGTGCACTCCCAGTGCCGGTCACAAGCCCGGATTAAAGTGGGGAGGGTTGCATCAGGAAGGACATCCGGCGTAAAAACTGTGCCAAATCAAATATGTGGATTAATGATCTGCTGAGGCGACCCCTAATGGGAGCAGCTGAAAGAACAACTTGTTTTTATAGGATTTTGCATGTGTTTCCTGCTTACAAACTGAATATAGTTGGTGCCAAAAAATAAATGTGTTTGAAGGTCAAACTATGTCATTTGATTTAAAGCTGCAATAGTCAATGTTTTTTTCTTTTCATACTTGTTTGATTAACCTGAAAGATATGTAAAGCATGATCAAAAATAATGGTTTAAGCCATGGCCTGAACACAAGTGTATTAAGTGGCTGAGAAAACCCATTCAGAAAATTGATTTCTGGTCCACAATGCCTCCTGTCAGGCCACTGTACATCCTGGGGGCGGAGCTTTGTAAACATGGGTGGGAATTGTGGGGTGGAAAAAAAACACATTTAAATATCAAACACAACTGCTTAACCATTAGAGATCTAACCTTGAAAAACATGATTAATCTTACCTAATACACCTTTCAGACATTGGTGAATAATGCGCAGTGTGTAAATCTGTCATTAATACTTGAACTTGGATAGGAAATCTTTGGTGCACTGTCTTGTGTCACTTGTAATTACATCTAATTAGCTGAATAAATAAATAAACGTAGCCTGTATTTCTGAATGCGTGCAACATTGTTACTTTCAAGATGCAGAAGATTCATTATAAATTACTCAGATATTAGAGTCATAAGTAATTGAACTTTATTGATGGCATCAAGAAAACCAATCCACATAAACCACCAGAATTCAACCAATTATATTAGAATCGAAAGCCACTTCACTTTTAAATAAAATACATCTGTAGCATAGACTATTATAAAAAATAACATTTTACCAAGCAGTCCGAGTCACACAAACCGTTCCTCTGCATACTCTCAAACACTGCATTAAGGCAAATACTTGGCTTTACTAAAAAGCAACATGCTTCCCAAACTCTTGCCAACACCTTTCCTGTTAACAATGTCAAAACACAGTGTTCAATTAAAATATTTAAAATCTTTATTTATGAAAATTAAAAAAAAAAAAGAAAGAAAGAAATATGGTTATTAAATAAAGTGAATAGTGATATGCATATTGCAAATGTTCTCGTATTGCACAATTGTAAGGCAATATTTAAGATCCAACATTCTGATTTAGTAAAGATACAGAAGTAGTCTGGTCCTAAACTCATATTGGTAAGACATTAGTTGAAAAATGTAATAAAATGAGTTGAGTTATATGCCATTTAAGACTAAACTGTGAAAGTAGGCCCGTTCAAGAAGTTCACAAATGCAACAATACTGAATGATATGCTGTCTCTGTAACAGATATATGAACAGCTCTGCAACGGGCATCAGAACCACAACATTTCATACGTCAGAGGATGGTCTGGGGGCATCCTGGTTATCAGCTAGGTTTAGCTTTTGTCTGGAGAATCATGGTTGAGGAACTTTCAAAACTAAGAGCAGGTAAGACATACAGTACTGTGCACAAGTCTTAGGCACATGCAAAGGAACGCTGTAGAGCAAAGATGCCTTCAAAAATAATGAAATTAAATGTTTCTACATGAAAAAAAAACAGTAATAAATGAAACAAGTCAACATTTGGTGTGAGGTCCCTTTGCTTAAAAAAATAAAGTAGTCTCAGGTATAATTTGTACAGGAAATGAGCTGTAAGTGTTACTGAGCATCTTGCAGAAGCAGGCACAGATCTTCTGGAGACTTTGACTGTCACACTTGCTTCTTATTTTTGCAGCAAAAAAACCAGCAGCCTTCATTATGTTTTTTGTCTGAAAAGTGGTCTCTTACATAATCTGCTGCTTTCTTTACTGACATACAAACATTTTCCTGTAACATTTAATTTTGTGCTGGAAAACTAATGTTTGGAAATCTAAAATGATTTTGTACTGAATCAGCAATGTAGAAGTCATAAAATATGGAGCAGTCGTGGCCTAATGGTTAGACCTAGTAACCTGAAGGTCGTGGGTTCGAGTCTCAGGCCGGCAGGGATTGTAGGTGGGGGGAGTGAATGACCAGCGCTCTCTTCCACCCTCAATACCACGACTGAGGTGAGACCCTTGAGCAAGGCACCGAACCCCCAACTGCTCCCCGGGTGCCGCAGCAAAAAAGGCTCAAGGCTTCATGGTGTGTGGGTGTGTGTATGCACTTGGATGGGTTAAATGCAAAGCACAAACCCCGAATATGGGTCTCCACACGTCAATTCACTCACTTTATATAAATTTGTACTAAAAAAAAAAAAAAAAAAATAGGGTGTCTAAGACAGCACAGTCAACTAACATAGCTGAGTTTTGATGCAAGGAACAATTCCTGAAGGTTGTTTTTTCCTATAAATAGATTTACATTGAAAGGATACATTGACGAACTCAACTCTTCCAGCTGAGAAAAACAATACAAATGTTGTGTAAGATTAAACACTGAAATGCAGAATTGTCATTATCATTCAAATCAATTTCCTATTAAATGAAATTTGTGATAAAGTGAAAGACATTCACAGAAGAATATAAGAATACAAAAAGCAAAGTTACTGAAAAATACACACACTGTGATTCCTTAAATTTCTCAAATGCATGCTACGTAGTTGTTTAGTAATGTTCTATATTAGAATTCTATATTATAGTATATAATCAAACTAGTATTGTATACATTTAGGTATAAATGAAAAGAATTCCCAAAAAAGGGTTTAGACCCGAGAATCGGCTACTTCTATATACTTCACAGTTGTTATAAATAGTTTTACAGACATAAATTATTAGTACTTACATTCAGTAGAAGTTTGTCCATATTGGTATCACAGGCAAGCTTGCGCTGGTCCACAGGCATGTCATCCACTTCTGCGTTGAGGTCGAAGTGCAGTCGGGCGAGTTTCTCCTGCATCTCTCGAACATGCTCCATTTGATCAATGGAACACTCGTTGCCTTGTATACAAACAGAAAGTTCAAGTTTTTCTCTCTTTAGGAGGAATTAGGGCGTCAAGATATCAAGTTGCGGATTAAAATGTCAGCGTTACCAAAGGCCTGAAGTTTTCCAGAGTGGAAGTCATTGAGGAGGCTAAGCAAGCCTTTCTCCATCTCCTGCACGTCAGACACGTCTGTGAGGAAGGAGTGCTGAGTAGGGGCAGCCTGGTTACTCAACTGACTCTGTAGCTTCGGCTTATCTCTCACACCTCTGCGCATCATCAAAAGAGGAGAGTCGTCAGCCTTTGTTTTTGAATTACGCTTTGTTCATTTCCCATGTAGTCACAACATGATTCCCATGTAGTCACACATGATTATATAGAATGTCTTTGTACGCTTTAGTATTGTAATTTCTCTTCACTGGAACTAATGGGCCCAAACATACCAAAGAGAGACACAAAGCACAAAGAGAGGTCCATGGTTTGCCAAGGTTGGAGTAGAAGAACTCAAGTAGCCTGCACAAAGCCCTGACCTCAACCCCACTCAACACTTGTGGGATGAACTGGAATGCCGACTGCACACTAGCCCGCCTTACCCAACATCACTGCCTGACTTCACTAATACTCTTACAGCTGAATGGACACAAATCCCCACAGCCACGCTCCAAAATCTAGTGGAAAGTCTTCCCAGAAGAGTAAAGGTTATAATAACAGGAAAAAGGGGACTAAATCTGGAATGAGATGTTCAACAAGCACATATGAGTGGGATGATTAGGTGTCCACAAACTTTTGGCCATATAGTGTATAAACATTACTAAATGATACCATACCATTACTAGGCTTCTATACTCACCTAGAGTAAAAACGTTCAGCTCTGCCATGAGATTGGTTTATATGCAGGATCTGATGGTACGTTAACTCCAATTAATTAATATTAATAACAATGTGTGTTAAAACAGGATGATCTATGTTAATAAATTACTGATTCACAAGAAACACGTTCTTCCTGAGTCCACATTGGTTTCTTCAGGTTCTCTGGTTTCTTTCCACCTCCCAGAACTACGCCCATAAGCGGATAGGTGTAAATGAGTGTGTGAATGTGTGTGTATGGTGCCCTGTGATGGACTGGCATCCCACTCAGGGTGCCTCACGTCCAGTATTCCTGGGATAGGCTCTGGATCCATCACCTTGGCCATGATAACGAGGTTACTGAAGATGAATAAACGTTCCATTCAAGCTTTCATAAATTTTCCTTTTAAGCTAATTTAATATCAGTCATCATCCGAACAGGTTACTGAAATGCATTTTACTTTCTGCTCCTTTGCCACAGCTCACCTGCGATATTTCGTCTTCTGGTTTGCGTGCGTGCCAGTGCCAGTGATCCCAAAAGTCCTGCTGCCGGAGATGAGGTTCTTTCGGACAGTGACTGGAGGAGCAGCCTGGTTGGTCGAGGGTCTTGGACTTTTTCGTTTCATCTTCCTCTCCTCCATTCTGCGAAAGTCCAGCATCCAAATCTTGCATAAAGGAAAAAATTCAGAGGATTAACCACTAGTGCACATTACAGGATGAGAGGAGGAGTGATAGTGAGGGGTAAACTCTTTATACAACTACACGAGGAGATCAGAAGCAGTAAGTCTAATATTCATCTCAACAGAAAAAAAATTTGTTTCAGTAATGTTATTATTTCTATGATCTCCAACCCTGTACATGGAGGAACAGGGCTGGTGATCACTCTTCCTAGCTCCTGGAGCTGTTTTGTTTACAAGCGGAGCCTGGAGCTGGAAAGGGTTGGGGCCATACTTCAGTTTTCACCTTGCTCTAGCAGTAAGGTAATAAAATAAAATGTTTTAGTACCATGATCAATGATAGAGTATGAAATCATGTCAGAAAAAATTTTAGTCCTGTAGCCACAGCGCGTGCGTGTAGCCAGCTGTATTAGTTAGCAAATAATTCGTGTCATGTGTACAGTGACAGCTGTGCAAAAGTATTTACCTCCAACTGTACACCTCTCCGTTACACTGAAGAAATATATTTTCTGCAAAACATTCCTAGAAAGCCTGAAGCGAGTCTCTTAAAACGCAAGTAGCCTCGAAAAGTTTACAAACGCCACTTCCTTGTTGCCCTGTGTGACGTCACGTCCTGTTCTTCTCAGGACGAAACTATTATACAATATTATACAATACTATATACAATATACTATATACAACATGCTATATACAATATACTATACTATATACAATATTATATTATACTATTGTATAATATTATACATATATTATATATTTTTTTATTATGTTTCTATTTATTTTATTTTATATTTTAATATACATATAATATTATACATATATTTTACCATGTTTATATATTCGCAACATGTTTATACTTATTTTATATTTTAATATTATACATATATTTTACTATGTCTATATTTATATTTATAATATGTTTTATTTATATTTATAATATGTTTATACTTATTTTATTTTATATTTTAATATTATACATATATTTTACCATGTTTATATTTATATTTATAATATGTTTTTACATCTTTTAATTTACATTTTAATATTATACAATATATTTATATTTATTTTATTTTATATTTTAATATTATACATATAATATTATACATATATTTTGGGTTTTTATAAACAAAAAGCAAATCATACATTTGTCATATATGAACACGCTGATTTGTCTATTATAGGGAATAAATTTTGCCTTTAAGAGTCGTTTTATTTATACTGTTTAAAGTGAAGCTATAAACTCTGTGTTGACTTACTGTTCATGGGTCATAATAACTTTGGGCAGATAATTATATTTGCAATGACCAATCTTGAATACAGCTATGTTTTTGGGGAACAGTAAAGACACACAAAACCACTTCTTAGATAATCTGGGGATGCTGCTACCAGCAGGTGTGTAATCAGATTTGAGTGTAAATGAGACATAATGCAACAGGGCCTAATTTTGTAAAAGCGGTTGGTGTCAACTGATATTTCACCATTTTTTGTAATGTTTTATTTTGGGGTGAAATGCCTATCCCTGGGCGTGAGGCAGGACACACCCTGGATGGGTGCAGTCCATCCATCGCAGGGCACCATGCACACATTTACACACTCATAGGGGCCATTTATCTTAGCCAGTCCACCTACTGGCATGTTTTTGGGATGTGAGAGGAAACTGGAGAACCCAGAGGAAACCTACGAGACAAATAGTAACCCGAGCTCAGGATCGAACTCAGGACCCACAGCACCACAACACCACCTGATCATATGATAATAAATTATATGAAATCATGATAATATAACCATAAATATGTAATGAATATGATATTCGATGTGTTGTGCATTCTGAGATGCTTTTTCTGCTCACCACTGTTGTAAAGAGTGGTTATTTCAGTTAGCCTTCTCGTCAGCTTGAACCAACCTGGCCATTCTCCTCTGCCTGCAGAATTGACACTCACTGGATGGTTTTTGTGTGTTCTGCACCATTCTGCATGTTCAGCATGTTCTGTTCTGCATGGTCAACAGTTTCTGAAATAATCACACCAGCAGCTCTGGCACCAACAGTCATGTCAATGTCAAAGTCCATGAGATCACATTTCTCCCCATTCTGAAGTTTGATGTGAATATTAACTAAAGCTCTTGGTCTGTATCTCCATGATTTTTGCATTGCACTGCTGACACATTATTGGACACGCAGGTGTACAGGTGTTTATATATATATATATATATATATATATATATATATATATATGTGTGTATGTATATATATATTCACATCAGCAGGTCTTATATTTCGCTTGTTATAACTTCTAGTTTAATTTTTATTTTATGATTATTATTACATGTAATAAGCCCTTCTTCTTCATTGCTTCTGTTCCATCTTAAACAACAGCTTGTTTTGACATTGTGTTGCCTGTCGCTGGATCTCATTACTCCTAATCGACTATGGAGGAAAGCATGTAAACATAGGACGGGTATACTCCTCAAAGCTTGAATGGTTTGTCAATTCCCAATGTTTTTATTTTTTACAAGTTCCATTTGGCTTTTTGTTTCTGCCTTTTTTACTGGATAATGTCATTTATGATGGCACATTCATAATGCCATGCAGAGCAAATAAATATGAGCTGTTTTCTATTTTTGACTGTCAGTACTAAATTTTGCCTATATACTATTTTCAGCATTGTAATAACCATGGCATATTGAGATTGTTGTCACAATAAGTCATGTTGTATAGAAAATGGAACTCCTTTACTGTCATCATACAAAATTAGACTTGCATCTTCCGTTGTTGAGAAATATATAGACAGTGTACTGTAATAGCTACAGATTGTGAGCTTGGGTTACTGTCTGTGTAGGGTATAAAATATACCAAAAAAAATAGAGCATGGAGGGCATAAAGAGTTACCAGAAGGCAGTAACATTCTTATCTCTAGTGTCCAAATGATGTAGTCTAAAACACACGTTCTTAAAAAGTATAGGGACCCCTTTAACTGCTAATAATTATAATAGGCCTAATAAAATGCATAGAACCCAACAGTGTAGATTCATTTTACAAACAAACTATTTAAATAATTAGGCACATTATTTAAATGCATACAGTCATATTTTGTCTCTTTATTAGAGCCAGAGTTTTTTATTATTATTTCTGAACTTTCAACCCAATCAACACATTTTTATTAAAATTGTCATAAGAGTCCAGCTGACAATATTAATAGACATAATAACCTTGAAAATGGTCAGTTGTAGTTTCCATCACTGTAACAAAATTATAGAATTGCAGACCCTCCTATGCTTCATGGACCTAGCCCTCACTTTGAGAACCATGGGTCTATAGCACAAGTTCCCAGCCCTGGTCTTGGAGTACCCTCTATCCTGCACAGGATCCCTGGAGGACTAGTGGTTAGGCTTCGGCGCTCTCACTGCTGTGGCCCGGGTTCGATTCCTGGCCAGGGAACCGACCCCAGCCACTAGGGTGCACAAACAGTGCACTCACAGTGCTGGTCCCAAGCCTGGATAAACTTGGGGAGAGTTGCATCAGGAAGGACCCCCATGGGTACATCATATATATCCAGCAGTCCCTGACTGTCTCACTGTACTGTTTTTTTTTTTTTTAAAATATCACACACGGTGGTGGATATTACCGTCAACTAGTATTATTCCTGTTATGGTTATTATTTAATTAGCATAGTTGTAAGCCTAATTGACTGGTCACTTAAGGGGTTAATCTAAAACTACAAGACAAGTATAACCAATATGGACTTTAACCTAACTGCACTTTTACAGTTCCAACCAGGAAGTGATGTTAATATGATACAAAGGGATTCAATTGTACTAGATGAGTGGAAAGTTCAAGAATAAAAAGCTCTAATGGCTCAAATTAAATGCTATATAATACCATGATGGTACAACTTTGCAGTGGTCTTAAAAGTTAAAAATCTTTGCAGTTCTTTTTTTTTTTTTTTTTTTTAACTCAGGAAGGAGTCCCTGGTTTGGGATTGGGTTTGTGTTTGAGGAGGCTCATGATGCACATCAGGAGTAAGGAGTCCCATTCACGCATGCGCAGTAAGTAATGGCTGTCACATGACCGGACATGCGCACACTTATCATTTGTCTGAAGGAATTTTGGATAGTTGATCAAGGCAGATTACACTCCTAAACTTGGACTTTAAAGGGAGCTCCTATTTGACTCTACTGCAGTAAGTAGCGAAGTTAACGCTTCTCTGCCACCACAACCTTCATTAAACAGAATTTTAAAAAAACAGATAATATTCGACTGCGCCCTGAAGGTAAAGAGGAACTAACTTGGCTAAACTAGTAGCTAAACGATTATTAGCAATGCTAGCTTTCTAGCACAAGCTAAAACTCCAGGAACCGAGTGGTTTGCTTTGACGGTGTAAACAAACAAACAACCAAACAAATCTTTTTGCCAGTTAGAAAAAAAAAAGAAGACGGTGAAACACTATGAGCAAGCAGTAAGTATGAACATGTGGAGCAAAGCAGTGGTGATGGGATGAGACTCTCTGTGTCACTGTTTTTCCGCACTAACAAGTCGAGTCTGAGCTCATGGTGGTGTTGGGTTGGGTGTGGGCTCTCACTTATACACTGAGATCAAGACACATTTTATTGAGCTAGTTTGTTTACATTTGTTGCATTTATCCTCAGTTATTTAAAGATGTCGCACATTTTACACGTGTGTCCATGTAATAGGAATGCAGGAATGCACCTTCCCAAAGTTAAACCCCTCTGGAAATTTGATGTCTAAGCATTTTTGATTTTTCCCTAATCCCAGATTTTTTTTTTTTTAAATAAACAAACTGCCTAACTGATTGACAACACATTGGAAATGATAGATCCTATAACATAAAGAAACATCCTAGGACATCTCCTAGTGCATCATCATCATCACTGATGTTAATAAACAGTAGTTTAGTGAAGGCTGTGTTCCAATATGATAAAGTATCTTTACCCAGTACATGTAGCCTAATTTGTTGGTGATGTCATATATTTTTTTTTTTTAATAACTCACTGTTATGTTCAGTGCAGTGAGTGAGGTGAATGTCAGAGGAAGAGACATCTTGGGAAACCGGTTTATGTAGAAAAACCGGAAATGTTCTTATTTTGGTAACGTCTAATAAGTGTGTGTGTGTGTGTGTGTGTGTGTGTGTGTGTGGACTTGATAACATAATGAGTGATAATGCATTCTGAGTTGGTGTGAGAAATCTTGTTAGGTTATAGCCTAGTCCAGGGGTTCTTATCTCCAGTTCTCTGGGCCCCTCTGCTTATCACAGTTTGTAGCCCAACACGACAACAATGTCAAAAACGGAAAAGTTTTTCTCTTGCATTTTCAAAAGGTTTCACGTATACATGACAACGTTTTCAAAACAATTCGTGTTTACACATATCCGCAATAACGGCCAAAAACGCTGTATTACGTATGCCAGGCCAGTAGTTGGTGCTGTCACCTTGTTAGTTGGTTGTAATATTGGTGAAGTAAATCCACACTTTGCTGAAGAAGCGTTAGCAAACTCTTGAGCAGCAACAACACTACCATGTACTCCGCCATTGTTGTGTATGTTTGTTCGCGCTTGCCTTTACAATAGACACGTACTGCGCATGTCTACATACCTAACACGTACTACACACGCGCATGACGTCACCGTTTTCAAAGATTCCCGTTTTGGGTGTTTACATGGAGACGATAACGGCGGCGTTTTCAAAAACACGCACTTTGAAACCCGTTTTCAATAATATGCGTTTTCAGTCCCCAAAACGCCGTTGTCATGTAAACGAACAGACAAAACGTATAAAAAGTTTCCCGTTTTCGACTGAAAACGTTTGTCGTGTAAATGGCCCCTACATTTCAAAAACCACACAAAAAGACTTAGCCCTAAAAGTTTGGCCATTTGAAAAAGGAGGACACACTTTCTTGTGTTTCTTTCTTTCAGGTCACCGTGGTGTGCGCGCATTTCTGATATATGGTATCTGCAATATGCTTTTTTTTTTCTTTTTTTTTTTAATTTTAAAAATCATCGCCAGGTATAACCATTATCTGCTCCATAATCTGCTCTCTGCAGTATTTTCTTCCATATTGAGATGATTTACATGGTGTTCTGGTGGTATATATCAGAAGAAACAAACCGACACCCATACCCAACTCC
The DNA here is from genome assembly GCA_037576675.1 of Pangasius sanitwongsei. NCBI lineage: Eukaryota > Metazoa > Chordata > Actinopteri > Siluriformes > Pangasiidae > Pangasius > Pangasius sanitwongsei. The sequence continues at coordinate 22,919,764 of CM075012.1, forward strand.
ATAAGGGTTATTTAGCTGATCATTTGGATCACGGTACAGTTCTTTGTACATCTCATAACAAATCCAATATTAGATGATGTTTGCCAGATTTATTAATCATAATCATTCCAGATGGCTTATTTCAGTTATTCAAAAGCACCTGAGAACTCGATTAGTGTAGCTGGATTGAGCTTGACATAACTAAACCCTTCTATTTTATCTGGAAAGGGCAGATACTGTAGTTCTCCCAGGATCAGTAAGTAAATCAGTAAGTAAATGATTGGTAAATGGTACAGTAGCATGGAGAGGCCAGTAAAAGTTCTTTTTCCCCCCCCCCTTGTGCAGTGCTACTTTCTTGTAGTAGAACATGCACAGTTTAGTTTAATGTGGCCAGATAGGACTCAGGAAATAGGAAAAGGAAAAAGGAGTCAGGAAATAATAATTCTGCCCAGCACAGCCAAACCGACCATCTGCATAACACTTTTAGGTCACCACAATCTGGTTTCAAATTCCAACACCCACAAGGGTCCCACCAGCTTCGCACAAGCCGTAAATGAAAAAACAGTTTGAATCAGAATATTGGTACAGTAGTCTCCAATACGGGTGGAATGTTTTACAAGCCTAGTTCCGGTTCAGATCGAAAAGAAAATGGTTAAAAACCAATACTGCCAATGAAAATTGATGCATACTCTGTGAGAGAGAGAGAGAGAGAGAGAGAGAGAGAGAGAGAGAGCAAGCATGTTTTAAATATCAACACTTTGGAACTACTTTGGATTCACCAAAAGCTCAGCAGGAAGGCTTGCCAAAAGCATATGCAAAACATGAAAAACTGCATTAAAATACAATGGCAGTACCACAAACCTTGCTACCCACCTGTGAAGGTGGCTTGGGGTAATTTTACCCAAAGGAGAGCCTGTAGCTAAAGATGCAACATGTAGTACTTGCATTGCTTTCTTTCAGAACTCACTACCCTACACTTCTGGATGGTCAAAGGCAACAAAGCAAAGGAATCGGTTACTTTAACCAAACCTCATTTTGATAATATGAGCCAATAGATGTTAATAATATTAAATGAAAGCAAACTAGTCATGCTTCATGAAGGAAATGTATTTGTGTGAAATGCCAAAAAAGTAATAACCCATGCTTGATAAGTTTTGGTCTCAAAGATGGCATCTGTAATGTAACTTTAGCAAAAGAACATCCAGTTCAAGCTGCTCCAAAGAAGCGATTATTGCCTTTTATCTAATTTGCGCATAGCATAAATATGTGACACAAAAATGTTACATGGTGTCAAACACTGGACTGCCACAGCTGAAGAGGACTTACTGGCTGAAATTATTCGTTCCCAAAACACAAGTGCTAAAGCCAAAGATTCTGTGGTTAGATGTAAGTAAATGCAGGGTAAGCCACCTACAGAGAGAAGTACTTTTATAACTGAAATGTGAATTTATTTATAATTACAATCCATATATTGCATCATGCCATTTTATGCTTGCTATCAAATAAACAGAGCCTGCCAAATACAGCGCTTCTGAAATGGCCGCTCCTCAATCAGCTAGAATTGCACAGTATTTGATTACTAAATAAATCTGTAAAAAAAAGAGTATCATCTGTGAATCACAATATATTTTTCTGTCACAGAAAACTAAGTGCACTCCTTTTCTGTCACACTGATTCGCTGATGCCACCTTTCACTACACCTAATAGGTTGAGATACCTCTGAACCTCCAGGCCTCTACCTTCTCAGGAATCAGGCCCTAATCAATATCGGAACAAAGTTGTTCTGTCTTGGAGGTACAACTGAAAAAGTAGAACTTGCAGTTCAAAACAAGGTTCTACTCGGCTTACCTCCTTGTTCAGAAGAAGGACGACAGTTTTCATTCAGTTTTAGATTTGGCCTGTGCTAAGGCTCTCAGATGTATCTCCCCAGAATGCATATATTTCTTAAAGTTTTCCTTAAGTGCAGACATACTGATTTAAAGTTTGGCCTCCCGCTTACACCAATAGTAATGTTGAGATGTATGCTAGTGGCCTTGTCCTGGATGATGGCCAGTACTTGGACTGTTAGCTCCTGTGTGCCCCCACCACGAAGCAGACCATTCAGGATACGTCCACCCTCCTCGCACATAATGGTGCACTGAATAACTCCCTAACGCTGAAGCAGGTCACACAGTTCATTGGCATGAGGTGATCCACTGAGAATGTTTTCCACCCTGTTACTCCAACATATCACACATTATTATGCTTGCCAGATTAACCCAGGCCACCATGTGCAGTACCGGTTTTTTGTTGCAGATGCTAGGACTGATGATGGCAGCTGCAGCAATAATTCCCATAATCTTGCTGGCGCTATAAGCCTTCAGAAGTGGGTTATCAGCCTGCAGCTGGACCCCAAACAGCACACATACAAATGCCACTAACAGAAATACAAGGGAGATGGGCTCAGGCCCTAGCTTGCTGAAAATGCAAAGCTTTTCTAGTGACAATGGTCTGCTTGGGATAGGTGTCTTCAACCCCTGGATGCTTCCCTTACAGACTGGGGAGCAGCAAGGTGACACTTGGACATAGGGGCATGTGGCCCCTGAGTGTAAGACTTCAGTCAGCTGGAGCTGAGGGTGGTTCACTTGTCCCTCAAGTTCTGAGACGTTGCCGTGTTGTTTCGCTCATAAAATGTTGTGGTCATCAGTTAAATGAGCCAACAAGGTGGCAGAAAATCAAGTGGCTCTTCCTACCTTACACAGGTCTATCCATGGTTAGCCTCATTGAGGGCAATTAATTTGCCAGAACTGTACAGGTTTCCAAAGAATGCACTTTTGATGCCAAGGGGAGTGGTTTCCCAGATCTGGGAAAGGTTTGGCAAGTCAGCACATTTTGTGATTCTTCCTGGCAGAGGTGTCCCCACTGGGACAGGATGCAGTGGTCCGCAACTAGTCCCACCCTCACACTTCGCTTCTTTATCACTGATGTTCCCGGGTTGCACAAAAGTTAGCAGATCCCAAATGGGCAAAAAGATTTGGTACCCTGTTCCTCTGAGCTTGGTGCCCTCGACTGAATCAACAAGGACTGCAACCTAGCAGACCAAGAAACACTCCTGAACGCAAGAGCCCCTAGTTGCATGCTTTTAAACCCACCTTACTATGAATGGTATCTCTCTGGGAGCTCAAACATCTTACAGCTCATCCACTAAGAGTCCCAAAGAGCCTTGTGTAGGATTCCTCTTGTGCTGGAATTTCTGAAGGCCCCTCATTATATGTGCTTTTAGTGTCTCTAAAAACTGCCTTTTAAGATAAGCTTGCCTTGCATGTGTTTGTGGCCAGATGACTCTGGGGAGATTTCTGCCCAAAGTCATACCGCTGAGTTTTGTGAATTGGACGATTGACAATGCACTTTCTTTCAGTTTATACAAGGTTTACATTGCACCTGTCAGTGGTCTGAGTGCAGCAGTCAACTCTGAACACTTTTCCAGTTAGTTCTAAGTTGAGTACTGCTTTTCCTGACATTGTTTGCATATGTTGTCCAGGTAATTGTCAACACTCTTTGCAGTTAGTAGGGGACAAATAGAATACTAGTTACATAATGTAACTGTGGTTCTATAAACCCTGGATGACTACCAGGGTTACTAGTCATTCGGAACCTGCACTGACTCTGCGTGAACTTTCTATGGAATGATTGCTGTATGACGATGGTATTTATTGCAAATACTATGTCATACATCACTGTGTGACTTTGTTGAAAGATTTCGTGCCCATGCTCATTGGAAGGTATCCAGGCGATTCTCATCACTTCTGGCAGTTATCTGGGGTTCAAAGAATTTAAATTCAATAAATTGAATTTATTTAAATTTAATATTCCAATTTATCCCTAATGAGCAACCCAGAGGCAATGATGGCAAAGAAAAACTCCCAGAGGCGAAAAGAGGAGGAAACTTTGAAAGGAACCAGGCTCAAAAGGGAACCTATCCTCATCTGGGTTACACCAGAAAGTCCAGTTACAAATCATTTCTCTTCTATAACTGTATATTATAAAGTCAGCAGTGCTAAGTGTGATAAAAGGAACTTGAAAATGAGCATCATTAGAGTTTTAACTTTTGTCTCAAACTGACATTATCAACTATTTAGTGATGGAGACTTGAGTGTAAACTGTTCTTAACAGTTGCTGTCATCTTTAGTACCATCCTCAGTAAATTCGTGGTTATAAGTAGGCTATCTATGCAGGGTGTCTGCAGTAGCAGAGAGTGATTTTCTGATGAAAGAGGCTCCAAGAAGAAGTGGGGCATCAGGAAGGTCTGGGGGGCAGAAGGAATCAGGATCACTGGTATCTCGGGAGTATCATGTGTAACAGTTACATGCATAACTAGCATTTTCTTTGGAGATCAACATTTACAGCTTTACTGGCAAGCTTATGTTTGTGGTCAGTGTGGTTTGTGGTGATTTTGATTAATTTAAGAAGCCAAAACTTGAGATAGCATTACAAAATGAATCTACTTGCCACTAGCTTTGCAGTCAGATATATTGGTTTACTCTGGTTTTTGTGTCAAGTTGCAGTCAGTTTTGTTTTGAAAATGTGACAGAGTTGATGCTACTAAGTGCTAGGCTAATGTAAGGAATGTGTCATGAAAATAACAAAAGTTGCAGTAAATTTAAATTGAAGTAATGCCCTGTGACATGAAATTCAAGGGACTGACTTATGTTCCCGTTATTCTGCTAAATCCTTCAACCAAGCTTTCATTCTTAGTGCTCTTGCTTTACTATGGTGTATCTAGTACACTGGAAGTTATTACAGATGATGGCCGTGTGACATTCACGTTCTTATTCACTCTCACACACACACTCCCCATATAACTTCTTAAGTGTTCCTCATGAACACATGTTCATTAAAGAACATACAGTATATCTGGCCAATGATAAGTGTCAAAGAAAGTGTTGGGTGTGTGTCTGTGAGGCTGATATCTTTTGGTTTCCTCTTCAATTTGTCACATTTGTCACCTCCTTTAACCCTGACTCTTCTTATAAATGTATGAACAAGCATCTGTGTAACAGTCATAAGTTTTTTTTTGTTTGTTTGTTTGTTTGTTTTTGGGGGTGAACTGACCTCCTACCTCTTACCCTCAGACCCCAGAGTATAGAGCTTGGTGCCAAAGGCAAACCACCCAATTTCGACAGCAGCAAGATGGCCGACATGTCGGTGGAAGATATCACAATGAGAGCAAACCAAGTGACTGATGAGGTATGCATGTCGTCTTTTACCATGTTGCAAAGATTATTCAAATCTGATATGTCTTTGTTTATATATATATATATATATATATATATATATAACAGTCAGCTCTGGTTTTTAGATGTGTGGTGAGAATGTGCAATCTCAGTTTTAATCACGGCCTTGATGAATTTCTTTTCTTTTCTCTTATACCTTTTCATTTTTCTCTTATGCTGTTTTTTCTTTGAGCAGTAATAGTTGACAGATAATCACTGACAGTGTGTAACCACATTATATGCAGATCATTCCATATAGTGCTTCTGTCCTAAAATTTTCTAATCTAATATCTATAATCTCTTGTTCTTCTGCTTTTTCCCCCCACTTTGCTGCATTTCTGTGCCTTTTGAGGGACTGAGATGAGCTTTTTCTGCTGTGCATAACCCAACTCGGGTACTAACAGCATGAAAGATGGTCTTTGCCCGTGAAGGACAGCTTGGGTAAACTAATAATGTCGCACCTTTCCCACCACTCATGGCGAGTTTTTGTCCTCTCTGTATTACGCCCTAACAGTATTGTGTAACCAAAGCACTTGAATCATATTGTTTCCACATACATTGGGTAGTGAGTATAATGTGGTCTAATTTTACACTAGGAACTGTTTTGTTTACTTCTTCCTCAATATCATGTTACTACATTGCAGAGTCTCTGTTTTCATTTTGCTGTATTCAGTCCTAGATAGAGCTTCTCGTCCACCCCATTTCCACTTCTTCTTCATATTTCTATTGGTCATTCCATGTCTGCTCTTTGGAGGAAAATACTACCTATTTGGAGATGTTAGCGTAAATGTTATCGCATAGAAAGAAAAAATGTAGCCATATTCCAGCCATAATTATCTAAGCAGACTTATCAGTGCCTTCTAGGAATTCACCATTGGGCCTGTTATTTCTTTACTGCTTATTTCTTTCCAATAATTCTAATTTCTAATGTCAAAATAAACACAGTATCCAGCTGGACGTATACCAACATTTAATTTTCCATGTGTTTCTTTCTGAAGATCTGATATTTCACTGGATTGCTCTTTCTTTGCATCTCCTTTATTAATCTCTAACTCTCTTTGTGTGCAGAGGAGACTCATTTCGGCTTTAAAAAAATGATCGGTTTCTAGATAGCATCATAAGCTTGACTTTGACTAGTATTTTTTTTTTTTTTTTTTTTTTAATCTTATGTCCTGTGAATATTTTCAAAACAAAATTCACAATCAAAGCTTTTTATTTATGATGTAGTGCCTAGTGAGCTGACATGGAATGATCCAGTTATTCACATATTCATCTGTACATTCGTCTCCAGAATTATTGGCACCATTGGTAAAGATGGGAGAAAAAGAGATTTTGGGGAAAATGTTTAGAATAAATTTGCTTCAATTAAATGTCCAGTTTGAGATTAAGCTAATTAATTAATCACAAAGACATTTTTCATAACTTTTTTTTTTTTTTTTTTTTTTTTTTAAAACCTCATGTTTTCCATAGGTGCTAATAAATTTGCATCTGTGTGGGTCCACTGTTGCTGTATTTACCCCATTCTCGAGAATATGTGGATGATTTATTTCCTCTGACCTTGTTATGTGGTTACATTTGCATTTCTTGCATTCTTACACCTCTGTGAATGCCTTTATTGTGGTAGGGACAGATATTGTGCATGTAGGAACAAACATTAGATCTTTTGAGGAAGGTTACATACACATACATGTGCTGACTCACTAATGTGCATTTCAGAATTCAGAACAGTGAGGCAACAGTCATACCCAGCCTCAGGCCTCTCTTTAGCAACAAAGAGTCTTACTGAGAGCTTGACACTTGATCTCTTTAATCCTGTGTATTTGCATGTGATCTCCCCAGGATGGGAATGGGGTGCTGTGTTTGTAATGCTGACTCAATTTTTTTTTTTCTCCCTCTAGTCTCTTGAGAGCACTAGACGGATGCTGCAAATGGCAGAGGAGGTGAGAGCATTTGTGCCTCAATTGTCCTAACTATCCCAAGTCCAGTCAAATAAAAATGTAGATCTAAAACGAAGTTGGGTGCCTTGGTCATTTGTTTCAAGAGAATTGATCCTTTGAGCCAAGTTGTCTTTTCACACGTTTTTCACACTTTTTTCAGAGCAGGGAGACAGGAGTTAAAACCATAGAGATGTTGGATCAGCAGGGAGGTGAGTGAATCCAGCGATTCATTCTGCTTTAAATTTTTTAAGTTGCCACTCTGTAGACTTGTGCTCATGAAATCCTTTTAGATAGGTATACATCAATGCCATTTTCTTCAAACTGAGTATGAATACGTACTTCTTGACACTTATCGATACCAATACTGATAACAAAATAAGCAACCTACATGGCATTAAGCAATCATGGGCCTCATGTCTCTCTGGTGTACATAGTGGCCATGAAGAGTGAACATGTGTCTAGGCTACTAGGCTCTTTCTTTATAAGTTTAGCTAGTTAGTTTTAAATGAAGTGCATTAGCTAGCTACATTAGTTACTTGGATCGAGTACGGTTGCAGCGTAGAAGAGCAGGATTTGTTCCACTTTGATTGATTGATTGTCTCATCGTCAGAATCCCTCACTGTCAAGGACCAATAGTGGCTGATGGTCTTGAATAATATACTTGATAAACGCTTCTGTTATTTGCACTCATCTAGGGTTTTTTTCTAGACACTTTTCTCACCTAGGCAGCGCTTGCTGCAGTGTGGTTTCTGCCATGTGCTGCTAACAGCGAACCCCTGCTGAGTTTTTAAGATGCTTGAGAAGTCTGAGTGTTAAGATGTTTATTGTATACATGATTATATCAGGTTACTCGCCTGCTTTGCTTCGATTGCCTTCATCAGTTGTGAAATATGACCATGATTGCTGTCATTTTCATGTCATCTTTCCTTTGGCGCAGCAGTGTACACTAGTCTCATATTATTATGTATTGGATGTTAGTATTGGAGTATTTTTTCATGTGTATGAGTAATGAGCAAGGTTTTTGGATAGATACACGATACCTTCGATATCCATCAACGCGTCCCTAGTTTTGGCAAATGTAGAATTCTACTCCCCTGCTTTATGCTTGTCTCCTCTTGTGACATTTACTCAGAACAACTTCGGCGTGTGGAGCAGGACATGGACAAGATCAATCAGGACATGAGACAGGCTGAGAAGAACCTGACCGACCTGTCAAAGTGCTGTGGCCTGTGTGTCTGTCCCTGTGATAGGTATGAGCTGAGCTCTGTACCTTAAAATGTAGTGCTCATCTTTCAAAAAAAAAAAAAATTCTGATTTGAAAAGCTGTATTTCAGAACTAAGACTATTTGCTAGTCTTGCTTAGAAGCTTATTGATTCTGTTTAAAATGAAGCACTTGCATTCGAATGGACGGTATCATTGGATCTTACTGCTACTCGTCTTTCAGAGTGAGGTCTGTTGAGAGTGATGGGCGGTACAAGCGCACTTGGGGCAATGGAAGTGAAACTGCCAGCACAGAGGGAGGCGATAGAGGCGTGGTTTCCAGCCAACCATCCAGCCTCGGCAACGGCCAGGCAACAACAGCTTCTGGTCCCTACGTAAAGAGGTACACAGATGACTGTTTATACTATTAATTAGTACAGCTAAAAATGACACCTATAAGGACATGAAAAAAAAAAAAAAACATAATAGTAAAGATATAATAACTACTATAAACATAGTACGTAATATAAACAGTGCACAAAACACTGAACTGATTCAGTCACAACCCCTAACTAGTGTATTAGATTTATGATTGACTATTTACTTTAAGCTTGGGAAACCCTGGCAGCAGTACCCAACCTGCTTAACTGACTTACTAATGAACAATGAAAGCATTATTCCATTGGCTTTCTCATTGGCTTTTATACACCTTTTATTGTGTTCAAGTTTATTCACACAGTACACAGTACAAAATGATAAAATAAAAGTGTTTTTGCCCAGAGTAATGAATGATGCTCGTGAAGACGAGATGGAGGAGAACCTTGGTCAGGTGGGCAGCATCATTGGGAATTTGAAGACCATGGCTCTGGACATGGGCAATGAGATCGACAAACAGAACAAGACCATTGACCGCATTACTGATAAGGCAAGTTCACCGTACATTAACGTTTTTTTTAATCATTTAAGCATTTATTAGGTCTAGGCTTTTTGTGTTTCAGGCACTAAGAACGTAGCTGAGCATTAGATTTATCCCATTTATATAGTGTGCCATGTGGTCCAATGCAAAATGAAATTAGTTTTTAGGTTTCAGGGCATATGTTTGTCAGGGAAGGTGTCTGCCGGCACATCTTAGGAAATCTGTCACGGTTTCCACTTTTAGTATTTTTGGTTATATGCCCATGATGCAGACCATCAAGTGGTCAAACACAGCAACAGATTTTGATAATTTCTCTAGCTGGAATCTTACAGCAGTCTTCAGTAGTATTACAGTGAATGTGATTTTATTTATTTTAACTCTCTTTAAATGTCATTTTCCTCAAGGCTTTAGGAAACAATCGCAAAGTGATATCAAAAAATCGCTTAGCTTATTTGTTAATGGTTTGATTACTCTGCCACGAAGCAGTTCCACAGAAACCTAACTTGCATAAAGAGAAAAGTTTTCTTTCTGCTTGTAAACATTATATGCATGTCTATATAAAGTATCACCTAATGTTGTCTTTTCTTTTGTTCAGGCTGACATGAATAAAGCTCGTATTGATGAAGCCAACAAGAGGGCTAACAAGCTCCTGTAGAGAAGCAATTTTGACAGATGTGAACAAGCAGCTTCTCTTTCTCCCTGTCCTGCTCTCTATCACGTGTACGCATACAAGCACCTATTCATCTGAAGGGCAAAGAAGTTCGGCCTTATGTTCTTCCAGTGCCACCTGTGCCTTTGTGTCATTGTTTAGATGCTATTTTGTAAATAGAACTGTACACACACTGCCTCAATCAGGTCTTCATCACTAGATGCAAGATAGATGCTGGACACACAGCGTGTAATTATGCAATATGCTCTGGTGATTACTGTCCTGACTTTCTGTAATATTCTCTGAGGGGTACTGTTTTAATGCCCTCTCCTTGCCTGCGTCAGCATGGCTGTTTTTTTTTTTTTTTTTTTGTGTCCATAAAGGGACCAGAGACGTGTCTAATGTTTCCACATTTTCTTGTAGGCTGTAATCGTGAGTTTATATTAACCCACTCTTTTTAGGGTTATTATATAATTGTTTACTTGTTGTATCTATCTGTCTGTCCTTGAGTGTATCCATATTTAATTATAAAATGGCAATGAACCTGTGAATTAACTTGTCAAAGAATTAATGAAATTATGTTTAACGGAGTTATCTCCCACCGGCCCTCCCGGTTTTGGTTAAAAATGACTTGAGTGTTAAAAAGTGTGCACACACCATATAGGCATGCATAAAGGAAAGTGTATGGTTATTTTCACCATAAAATTAATAGATCTGCTAGGCAGGATTATTGCAGTTAAATATCTCTTTTAATTTTAATAAAGCAGTGCCTTTACACTGATTTGATTCATCCTTGTTTCAGACTCGTTTTGGATTTTTTTTTTTTTTTTTTTTTTTAAACCAGCAGGTGGCAATGTTAGTCCTGTCTGGAATTGTCTCATTTTGAATTTAGAAATTACAGACTGAAGAGGTGGGATCCTTGAAACAATTTTAGGCTATGGAGCTTTTCAGCTTTAGGCTATGGCATTTTTTTCTTTCTTTCTTTTTTTTTTTCTCTTGAATCTACTTTTTCAATCACATTTACACTAGGACATATTAAGCTGTTGAATTTCAAAGAATTCCAAGGAAATTATTTCAAGGAAATTATGGCAATGTTACACTGATGAGTATATTTAGAAATCTTTACTCCTCGAATTCACACATAATTATTATCTATATGATTGTACTTTGTAGATAGTTGTCGAACTGAAATGATCTGTTACACTGGTTCTACAAAACTCTTCTGTCACTTTCTCAAATAAAATTGCAGCACAATTTAAGAAGTTGCCCCTGATTAATTCAAATTCTCATTTCTTTTTTAAGTTTATGTATTTAAAAAGTCATTATGTCCAGTGGAAGCTGTCAGATCATAGGATCTAGAAGCCAATTGGTTGGAAGGGCAGCTGTGATTTAGGGGGTGGAGTTTTAGCTGACCTGGCAGTAGCCTTGTAGAAGGAATTGGAAACTATGACTGGTTCAACTGGAAGAGAAAACTGAGTCAAGCTTCCCTCCATTTTCCTTCCTCTCAAATTCCATGATAGTCATCAACAGCCTTTATACTCTGACTACATGATGACTTCTGTCCCACTGAAAAAAAAAGCTTACATAAAGGGTTTTTTGTGTGTGTGTGCATGTGTGTGTGTTTTTTTTAACCAGTTGAAATGGATTTTGCATTTAATATTATTTGGCAAAACTTACAATTTTTTTATTTATTAACAACCTTCAAGTGAGCCTTCAGTGTTTTAAGACTTTTTTTTTTTGCAGTATGGTTTTCTTTACTCCCTCCTCACACTCAGTTGAGTGTGAAGTCACAGTTTGCTAACAGGAAACATCTGTAGGCATGGCTTTTGTTAGAGTGTAAGGAGGACCCCCTATAAAGTGACTACATTAACTACAATTACACTAGTGACAACTACTTTAACTAAGCAACACTACAAACTGTTGAAATAATGAAACGTACTTAATGAGTAATTACATAAGGCACACATCACAAGAATAACAAGGAAGCGTATTATGCTGGTTTTCCAGTTTTACATACATTAGGTCTTTACATAAATGGAGCTTATGCAAAGGATTCTTCTCATAAAAATCCCATAGCCATATGAAACAACAAAACAATGTGTCACTCCCTTCTGGTCAAAACCCCGAACATTTGAACATGCTCAGTCATGAGCTGAAAGGGATGGGCTTCAGACCTTGCAGTGAGACTTCCCACATGTGCTGCATTCTTTGTGGAGCACTTTAGAGTCTCTGGCGCATCTGGAGCAGCTTAACTTTAAATAGACAGGGAAGAAGTTAACTGCTTACAAATGGTGTTCATCCTTTCACATACACGCATAATTCAGGTCTGCTGAACTGACTTCTAGGCCATCTGGAGATCATGTTTATTGGCAAGTAGTAAAGTTTAAATGTTTATATGTGCATCTTTGAGTGTGCATATGTCTGTGTTAAGGGGTTGGCTGACCACTCTGGACAGCCCCTTCCTGAGAACACTGCTGTTCACAGACAGGAAGTCAAGACCAAGAGAAGGACGATAGAGAAAGAGAGAACTTTTCTCTGAAATTTATTTTCTGGTAGGTGAAGAGAAATATAGGTCTGTTAAAAGAAAACGGGAGAAGAGAAACGCAAAGGGCGAAGATGGACGAGTTCAGGCTGCCTGTATGAGAGGTAAAGGGAAACACAAAGAAGCAAGGTCTCAGACGGGAAGAAAAAAAAAGTTCGTGGTGTAAGAAACCCAACAATGAAGAAAACAGCTGTTGCAACCAAGAACTCTAAAGCATCTCGTGGGTGAGTTGCTAAACACATTTAAAAAATTCATTGAAATATACACCATTCAGTGCTCTGTTTTTGTTGTCTGGAGTTCTACATCTAATCCTTGTCTATCCAAGGGTTGGTTATGTATGTATGTATTTATGTATGTATGTATTTATTATTGACATTTCTCTGTATGCTTTTTATTTCTTTTTATATTTTTTTTTTTTTTTTTTATATACATTTCTCTCTTTTCCTTATATATATATATATATATATATATATATATATATATATATATATATATATATATATATATATAAAAGGGATCGCAAAAAACAGCACCAGTGTTTCAACACTATTGACATCATACCCTTGGGAGGCATGTTTATGCAGTAGGGAAGGAAAAGGCTTGCCAAGAGAAGGAAAGAAAAAAAACATTTAGAGAGCAGACTAGGAGTAACATCAACAACCTCATGCTACACAAAACCACTGATCAGAGCCTATCAGATTCTCTTCTCAGTCATCATGTCACTCATGTAATGACACAATATCATGACTTCATTTTCATGGAAAATGCACTTCATTTTCCACCAAAACATGCAAATACTGTTGACTTCTTTTATACAGAAGTGATATTGCTTTGCCAACGTGCTTTCATTTCTGCTTCTCTGCTCCACATCATGAATTCCACAACAATTTAGTTGCAATATAAACTCGTAGCAGAAGTGTGGTTTTTATTTGATAATCTTTTTTTGTCTCTCTTTTCTCTCAGGTTGTTCCTCAGATCCCTCTAAATCACTAAACCAGAGATCCCTTGTTTCATTTTCAGCCTTATCTCCTTACACTTAAATATGCACCATGCTGTCCTCAGCTACTGCCACATCACCTACTGTCATCCCCAAACCTACAACCCCATCTTCTTTGCTTTCCGACTGTTCTTCCTCACCAACATCTACAACACCGGTCCACTTGGTTGACATTTCAGTTAACCCAGCTCCACTAAATCCTCAAAAGTCCACCTCCCCTCCTCTGCCTCTGTCGCCTCCTTCCTCAATTCGAAAACCCCAAAGTCCTCTCCCACCTCTCAACTCCAAACCTTCTGTCCCTCCTCATCACAAAACAAAGGCTCCTAAGCCCACATGCCCACCGCTTCCATCACAGCAGCCATCAGCAATCCCCAAAGCATCCTCGACAGCCATGTCCAAACCCCCTCCACGGCCAAGCTCTAAACCCTTATCACCACCTCTTCAGAGACCCCCCCCGCCACTCACTGCAAAAACTCCCATTGTATCATCCCCACCTGTCCAAACCAAGAAATCAGCCCATCCCAGCATCAGCATCTTGGAGAAGCTGATCAAGACATGTCCAGTGTGGCTACAGCTGGGAATGTCCAAGGAAAGAGCTACTCGTGTACTCAACAAGGAGCTGCCTGGGGTGAGCGTGTGTATATATAAATATATATATTACCCTTAATCTTAAATACCCAATAAATATATCTGCTGGCCTAAATCATGGCTTCACCATGTTTACACAGATCTTTTTAGTGAGGAGAGACCGGGGCCAGTCGCTGATGGTGGTGTCAGTTCGTCTTCCAGACCAGAAGGGAGTTCCCCAGATCCAGGACTTGCATGTGAAAGAAGAAAGGGCGAGTGAGTTGAAGCGTACTTTTCTCTTTGCTTTCTCTGAGTGCATTTAAAGAATTTATAATTCCTTAAGTGTTTGTAGAGCTAAAGGTCATAGGATTGAAGAATCAAGAAAACATCAATTAAGAGTGTCAGGAAATATCCCTAATGGTGGATAACATGACAGCAGTTACAAGATTAACCTGACTGGCTGCAATTTTTCACCACACCCACAACCATATAAGTGAATCATTTCAATTCACGTGTTGACTGAAATGACTGAAATGTCATTTCAGTTTACAAGTGTAACTAAATGCAGTAACAGTGCATACTGCTGACATGTAAAGTATAGACTGGCATCAAGCAGGCAACCAAGGTCACTGTGCATACACTGGATCCAACTGTATTCTGGCATTTATAATTTGGCCAACTTTTTGGCGCTTTACAGTTTACCATATATGGTCATTGGCAAAGAGCTGCAAATTGATAATTAGAAATAGATAGTACAAAATACAGTTTGATTTTGACTGACTAACACAAGGTAGTCTGTGGAGGAGGGGCGATGACCACAGGTTTCCTGTCCTCAGCACTGAACTGCTGTTAACATTGTCCGACTTCCTGAACTCCAGCTCATGTCTGTGTGTTTGTGCTGCTGTGGGTGTTTGACGAAGGCAGATCTTTTCATTTATCTTGCTGTCGTGTCATGCTAGAAGCTCTACCCTATTTGGGTCTGCTAATTGCTATTGCTTTATCTAAATATGGATAATGTTTAAAGCCTTTGAGAAAGTTAGTATTACATCAATGTATAAAACTGGTTTGCCATTGTATTCATTCAGCAAATGATCTTCGAATTCAGACTAGGTCTTTTTGTATTTTCGTATGCGGGGATAATGCAGTTATATTGATAAAGTACTGTTGGCTGCTTGTTGTTTAAAACTGTTGAAACAGTGTAGCTGTGGTATGCTTGGGATGAATTTTATGCATTCATAACCATAAACAGCTTTGTTTCCCTCTTCTCTTACAGTGCTGTATCTTGAAGGTTCTGTCCTGGTCTTTGACAACATATTTAAACTCATTGCATTCTACTGTGCTAGCCGGTAAGCTAAGCTAGCCCTCCAGTCCACCATGCTCGAATTATGGCTCTCAAATTGAGCATGTTTTCAGTACAGTATTTTTTATCGTTATCCAGGGACATCCTCCCCTTTACCCTGAAATTACCTCAGGCCATCATCCAGGCAATTAAATATGAAGACATGGAGGTGATCTCCACACTAGGAGTAGGTAATGCAACCTATATGAGCCAGAGTCTCCAGATTTTCAAACACTAATTTCATTTTATTACACTTTAATTATGCGTCCATGTCTGAGTTACTCTGCTATTCTAACAAGTACTGAACTTTGTTGATAGAATTCTGGGGCTCAGAGCTAAATAGTCACATTCGGGAAGATCTGAGTAAATCTGCAGACCACAGTGTCTCTGGAGAGATTAAGCATTCCTCTGGAAATGACCATCTTTGGTACATCAACCCCATCTTCATTGAGGAATACTATAACAGTCTGCCTCCCAACTCTCCTACACCTATCCTGAGGTCCCAAAGCCTCAACATGCCTGTTCAGGCTCTGCCAAAATTCAAGAGGCCCCCACCACTACCACCACGTCCACTCACAATTTCCGAAGATGCACTGACGCAAGTGTCAGCCAAGGTGGACAGAGAGAAGTTTACGTCAGAGGAGTCTTCACTTCTCTTGCTAAGTTCTCTTCCGCCTGCTGTGCAAAAAGAGGAAGGAAGTCATTGTGGGTATAAAAAGGCAGAAAGAACTCTATTACCCAGTGCGGAGGCAGAAACGTCAAACAAACAAGATGCAGCACAACCATGTCTGATTGAAGCAACAAAACAAGGTATTAGTGCCCTTTCCCACAAGATTCCCCCAGTCCCACTCCGTCGCCGGATATCAGAGAGCCAACCTTCAGGAGAAGAAGTCCAGCCGGAAGCTTTAAAGGAAACTGTCTGTGCATCTGTAGCAGCAGAGACCAATGAGGATCCTAGTGCTGCTGTGTCTCTTATTTGCCTTGATGACAGTAGCATGGACCAGTGGGTGAGTGGACAGTCTGGACAATCTAAAACACCACAAGAGGAAGATCTTGGTGATCAATCAAAAATTTCAAATGGAGATTCCACTGTGAATATGCTTCCAGTAATTGACATAAAGAAGCCTGGTGCTCCAGTGCCACCTCCTAGGAAAAAACGTATGTCTCAGACCACGACAACTATTTCCCAAGATGCCAGCAACAACTCTGAAGGTGTTACCCAAGAGCTCATCCACATCACTCCACAGCCCACTCCAACGCTCCAGAACCTTTGTGTCAATGCAGACCACCCCAAAGTTCCGGATGTGTCATTATTTGCCCCTGAAGGAGGTGCTCCCCAGCCGGATCATGACTCCTACTCC
Source organism: Pangasius sanitwongsei (assembly GCA_037576675.1). Classification (NCBI taxonomy): domain Eukaryota; kingdom Metazoa; phylum Chordata; class Actinopteri; order Siluriformes; family Pangasiidae; genus Pangasius; species Pangasius sanitwongsei. The sequence continues at coordinate 22,936,504 of CM075012.1, forward strand.
ACGAGCAGCACAGAGGAAGAGGCAGAGCCTACCCCGATGGGTGCCTTAATGAAGAGGACACCCACTGTTATGCTAGACCGTGCTAAGCAGCGGCTCTCCATGGTGAACTTCTCCACCGTCTTCACAAGCTTCATGTGTACTGACCGCAAGCTTCAGAAACGGATTGTGGAGCTTGCTAGAGATGGGAGCACATACTTTGGTAACCTGGTACAGGACTACCGGGCCTTTACGCTGGACACTATGAGGAGGCATTCCTCCAGTACAGAGATGCTCCAAGAGATCAGACAAATGATGACACAGCTCAAGAGTTATCTGATCCAAAGCACAGAGCTTCAGACTCTACAGGAGCCAGCTACTTATTCTGAGGAGAAACTCGGTAATTTACCTACATACTTCCATGACAGGATGCATTTATCAAGTGATCTAAGATAATCGCCATCTAATCAGTATAATTATATGTATTTGGAGATGAAAGTGTTTTGGATGAGCCTCTGACTTCAAGTATAATACATTTCTTCTTATTATTTAAAGCAATGTTCTTAATCTGCTTAGTTTAGCGTGTTTCCTTTTTATATGTTTTTTATTATAATTTTCAGACTTAATTATTCAAGTATCAAAAACTCATTATTATATTATGTTTGCTCTGGTAGTGGTTTACATTTTTTATGGCTGTTTAAGTATATATATATGTACATCTCCTTCTCTCCAGAGATAATCATTGAGGCATCACTTTATAAGAGTGTTCTGAAGCCCTTAAGAGAGGCAATATATAATGGGCTGAGGGACATCCACTCCCGTGCAGGCACTCTAAAGAAGCTCAAGGAAAATCAGCAGATAGTCCTGGGCACCACCACCACAGATTTGGGTGTGACCACTTGTGTTCCTGACTCACCTGTCATGGAGAAGATCCAAGTGAAGTTAGGAAACTTGCATCAGGAATACTCACCTCAGAAGAAAATCGACCTGCTCCTCAAGACATGCAAGATCATATATGAGTCCATGTCTGTGGGCTGCCCAGGTCAGACAGAAAAAGAAAGAAATTGTGTTCTTTACTGTGAATATCTTGGCATGACTAAAGCCCTATTCAAACTGAACTAGTTTCACCTGGAGAATGGGGAAAAATGTGAGCTCAGTGACTTGGACAATTGGCTTAGTTGTTGGTTTGAATATTTCAGAAACTGCTTATCTCCTGGGATTTTCATGCACAGCATTGTAGCCTTAGATTCCTGTTCTTGGCTGACAGGAGTGGAACCCAATGTGGTCTTCTGCTGTTGTAGCTCATCTGCCTGACATGAGGTTTGACATGCGTTCTGTGAGGCTTGTGCATTCTGTGAGGCTTTTCTGCTCACCACATTTGCAAAGAGTGATTATGTGAGTTACTGTAGCCTTCCTGTCAGCTTGAACCAGACTGGCCATTCTCCTCTGACCTCTCTCATCATCAAGGCATTTCCACCCACAGAACTGCTGCTCACTGCATGTTTTTATGCTTTTTTCACCATTGTGTAAACTGTAGAGACCGTTGTTTATGAAATTCCCATGAGATCAGCAGTTTCTGAAATACTCAAACCAGCCCATCTGGCACCAACAATCATGCCACGGTCAAGGTCACTGAGATCACATTTTTTCCCTATTCTGATGTTTGATGTGAACATTAACTGAAGTTCTTGATCAGTATCTGCATGATTTTATCCATTGCACTGATTGGCTGATTGGATAATTGCACGAATGTGCAGGTGTAAAGGTGTTTCTGGTAAAGTGGTTGGTGAGTCTTTGTTACAAAATATCATCCCATCCAAATAATATTTAAGTTATTAACTATGATCTCAGACTGTCTGTTTGATACTATTCATCCAACCATGATGAAAGTCTATCAAGTATAATGGTAGGTAGACCTACACCAGTAATGATATTCCCCTTAGCATGCTGAAATAGACTTTTTTTATTTTCTATTTTCTTCGTGTCTACGAATATGGAGTACATCACACAGCAGGCAGCCTATGTTCTTAACTTCCTCTATGCTTAAAACAAAACCATTTTGGGTTTGGATGGAGAATATGTTCCATGCTGTTTACACATGTAATCTTAGAAGAGTGTTCCGTTTTTGTCTGGTTGTGGAGGGAACAGAAGGATTTTCTGAGCTGCTGCTTCTCTGCTCCACCCTTTCCTTCTTACGCCAAGATTAGTCCCAGTGCCACAGATGTTCTCATTACCCATATCTAATCAGGAAGTATAACAATTGCAAAACACAGGCTACAGTTTGTTTGTGGGGGATTAGATTCTGTTTATTATTATTCTGTGTATGATTCTGTGGCTCCTCCCAAGGCAGTTGTCTATGCTCATATGTTAAATGTCGTAACTACCATTTATACTTTGAGATGTCTTATCTATTAAAGATATGTAAAATTATATGTTGGGCTCTGTAGGAAAGCCTCATGGTGCAGACGACTTCCTGCCTGTACTGATGTATGTACTGGCTCGTTGCAACATGACTGCACTGCTGCTGGATGTGGAGTATATGATGGAACTGATGGACCCTGCACTACAGCTTGGAGAAGGTGAGTACATAAACACACACAGATGCTATAGTGCCTTATTTATAGGAAATCCCACAACACATATAAAACATTAAATACAGCCAACTCCAGAATTATTGGAATACTTCATGAAAGTAGGCAAAAGCAATAACAGATGGAATCAGTGATACCATTTTAAACATAAAAACATTTTCCTAAAGCTGACAGATGTAAGACTTTGGTAGAAAAGTGGCTACTTTCATTTCATAATGTGGGTTGTGCTGCACCATGTGGAAGAATCTTACTCAGAGCCAAGTAGTATACATTCAAGGACAATTCAAGGTTGTTTTCCAGCATGTCTAAATAGTAAGGACCACAATGCTGTATGACATGCTATTTAGTATTGTAGTACATGGTTTGGGGTAATGGTTCTACTTAAACCATTTGCTTACTTTGAATAAATAAATAATCTGCTACCGACCGGTGGTGGCTGCACAGTTAGCTAGCCAATGCTGCTCTCGACTCAACTAGGACGTGGGAAGTCAGCACTGGGAATTACATCATTTTCGACTTCTGTGCATTTGAGCTACAAAGCTGGGGTAAAAACATGGACGCCTGCTTGTTTTGTCTTTTATTAGCAACAATCTAGCTCGCTAACTGTGATAAGTGATGTACCTTAAAACAGCAAACTGTATAGTCTGTGTTACAGACTTAATAAGCTAATATGTCTGTATGTTGATTGATCGAAAGCAAATATTAGTATTAGTATTAGTGACTTAAAAAGTGCTACTTTGTTTACTGTTGATCCTGTGAGCAGCCATGTTGATTTAATGTCACTTGCTTTACTCTGGGTTGTAGCGACTGTCCTGAGTTTCTGAATACGAATTCTGAGTAGAGAGGGCATATTCTTTGGTTTTTCCAAATCAGGGGTCGGGAAAAATTCTGAGTTACAGTCAAACACAGCATTCATTCTGCTTCAAGGGAAAATGGTTGCTCCACTGTAATCTCACAGCATACCAGTTTGAAGTATTTGTGTTATCTGTATTGTTAGTTAAAACAATGTTGCAACTGGGTAACAATACAAATTCCACAAAAAGGATAAATCGGTTCTCAGAGTTGTTCATTAGCTTCCCACCAAATTACAGAAAGTATAAATGCTTTAACTGTTCAACAGAAAAAAAACCCCACAAAAACACCGTCACTCCTAAACCTGTTTTACTTATTGACTATATTGATTCTCTCACACTCTCAATCTTTTATTCTTTCACTCCCTGATTCATCTGTCTGCCACTGCGGAGTCAGACTTGTGAGCTGGAGTATGATGTATGAATACAAATTTCCTAACCAACACCCTTGACACAACACTGTTACTACTATTACCAGATTGTCAAGGTGAATCACGGCAAATCAGAAACATCATATTATACATATTATTGTCCGCTGACTCAATAGCCAAGTTATAACAATCCTACACACTGTAGCATTAACTAGCTTTAACACATGACTTCAGTAGCTTTAATGATGCATGTTGAAGTTCAGGCATTGCATTTTGTGGATTGTCCTGAGATACGGCTTCTTTTGTTAAACCCCTCCAAATAGTTTGTTGTTACAGAGTTGACTATCTAATGGTTCGATCTTAAAAATCAGCTAAATTTTGCAAGTCTGAAACTGTGATCTTTGGGCTCTCTTTGCATTTCTCACCATCCTGTTACTGTTAAAGTAACTCCACGAACTTTTTTTTTTTTTTTTTTGAGCCCAATACCTTCACCAAGGGTGTGTTCAAATAGACATTGTTCAATAGGAATGTCTAGCTTGTCACAGTGTAAGAATTACTGCTACTTCACTGTAGTATTCCTTCAGTGATGTATCATTTGTATTCCTAGGCTCATATTATCTCACCACCACATACGGAGCTCTGGAGCATATCAAAAACTATGATAAGCAGGCAGCTTCCAGGCAGCTGAGTTTGGAAATCCAGGACTCTATTCATCGGTGGGAGCGTCGCCGCACTCTTAATAAGGCCCGTGCCTCACACTCATCCATACAGGTAGGGTACACCGAAACTTTCCGCCAAGACCCTATAAATGTCTAGGATTATTTAAGCTTATATATTGGATAATTGTGAATAAATGCATTATTATTCATAAATTGTGAATAATCTAATTGTATGTCTTCCTGTGGAGGTTTTCTAAGAATGGTGGGAAAATTCCATAAATCAAAGTCAGCCATTGTCAATTTTTTATTGCAGGATTTTATCACTGTCTCTTTCTTGGAGGCATGTTCTAACACCAAGACTCTGGGTGTGGATCCCAACACCACTGCTCAGGACCTTAGTGCCCAGTGTGCAGAGAAGTTTGGTGTAATGGAGCCTGACTCCTACTGTCTGAGTGTGCTAGTGGATGGCAACTACCGACCCCTGGCTCCTGAGGAGTTACCACTTTCTATCAAATCCAGCCTGCACCACAGTGAGCCACGCAAAGAATATTACTTTGTGTACCAGCATGGACGCTGGCCAGGACAGGAACCTGACAAGCAAAGACCACATACCCCTGAACCAACACCTGCCAAGGAGGAGAGTTTGATCTGAAGGAATTACACCAAACCAACAAGCCTCATAGATTAGTGACAGATTAGTTCACAGATTATACAATCTGTGCGCTCTTATTACAGAAAATAAAACAACCTGCAATAAATATCACTATCTCCAGAATAACAGAATGCCATTAATGAACTGGGACTTGTTTGTAATTCCATCCTGGCACCAGGTCTACTCCAACATTGCACTTTGACCTATGGCAAGAATGTAAGAATGTTTTGGATTAGTCAGTCTTTGCTTTAAAATAACCCATAATGTCAATGAGTACAATAAACACCAGGAGTATCTTTAGTCTGTACTGTATATCTGTACTTAAAGGTACAACAGACACAGTTTGTTGTCTGTACTCTATATACCGTACGTACTTAAAGATTAGGAATTACTGAAAAACCCCTGGAGCAAGTCAATCATCACCTGATTTTGACTTCATAAGGAGGCTTTAAAAGTGTCTTCTGTTTGCTAAATTTGTCATTAGCTTCTCCTACACACAGCTGAGCAGTTTCCTAGAACACACACACATACACACACACCCCAAAAACTAATTTGGCACTGGTTTGATTAATTGAGCAGGAATTCTCCAGGATCCAAATAAATGACTTTTTCGAGTCACCGTAACTCCTTTTACTATAACAGATACTGACAAACTCCCTTACATCACTCTGGTAAGGTAATGTTTTAAGACATTAAGTAAGACAAAAGTACAGTATCTTTTTCAGAAATCAATTCAGACTCTTAGATAAAATAGCTCATGTTTAGATTATAGCTGACAAACCAGAAGTCATGTCTTTTTCATCTTTATTTTGCATATCCTGTTATTTGCATGACACCTTTACCTGAGACTTAAATTTTGCTATTGCTACTTTGTATTGGTTACACTTCTTATAATGTTTCCTCCTGAATTCAGATGTTCTGGATAATGTTTCTAGTTATAAAAAACAGTGAGCACATGAATAATGCTTGTATGTATGACTCAAATCGCTTAAACATTTGTATAATGACTCAGGGGTGATTAATTGCATTTTCAGTATGTGATGTATCACAATTTAAATCCAGACAGAGCAAGCAGGGTTTTTTAATCTGAATACAATTAAAGTATCCTTTCTTGACGTGTTGTTGACTATTTGTGTTTGGTTGCTAAACTTAAATGAAAAGTGACTAAGACAGTACTATTCATTTACAGTCTATTTATAGTAACACATTTTTCTGCATGGTTATGCATGCAATAAATGGATTTTTTGTTTGTTTGTTTGTTTGTTTGTTTGGTTGGGTTTTTTTGCCTCCTGAATCTAATATCCTGAATCTAAGCCTTAAATAAGCCAATTAGCTGATATTTCTTCTTGGTACATCATATATCTAATTGAAAATACAATTATATACAATATTCTTTTCAAATTTTTTTTCCTTTTTTGAAAACCTCTGTAGAGTGATCTAATGTCACAGGAGCAACTTTGTCACTTACTTAAGACTTAAACCACTATGTTGCAGTTCTACGCACTGGGCTCTAACGTACCAGAAGTTAAGTTTCAAGGAAATCAACTCCTGTTGCAACTTTGGGGTTACATGCTTACCCCATAACCAAACTGCGCCAGTTGCAGAGTATATACGCATGTAAGAAATTATATATAGCCATGGTATACGGTAATCATATTGCAAAATAAGAACAAGTGATAATAATGAGTTCCTTATAAGAGTAAAAGAAAGGAAGCATAGTAAGCAATGCATTACAATGACTGAGCACATTTGCTTAAAAGGCACAAAATCATATTTTCTTTATGCAGTGAGGAAGAACAGTAAATGGTCATTCAAAAAGAAAGCTTTGTATTGCCAGCACAGTATGTGTTGAGAGAATATTTTTTCTTATTATAATGAAATAAGATGTCTTAATAAGATGCCTGAATAAAATTAACTTTACCAGAAAGCAAAGTCATATGTCCTAGGCTGGTATCTGCTTAAGGTCTTGTGGAACACTGGGTAACAAAGGAGGTGTAGAAACTCATATGTGCTTACTTGTAAAGTTAATAAAACAATGAAATAAAGGGAAACCTGTACATTAATTTAGAGCGTTTCATCTTTTCATAGTCCATGGCAATAGTCAAAAGGGGTAACAAGACGTGCCACTACGCACTAAATTAAGTATTAAAAGGTAACTGTTGTCACTACTTAGTCATGTCAGTTGCTCATCCAGACCTTTCTAAGCAGGGAATTTTATTTAACTGGACCTTTGCCAAATTTTAGTTGAATGCTGGTCTAAAGAGTGAAAATGTTTTAATGCATGTTAAGAAGCTAAAATTAGTATATCCTAATGGGAAAAAAAAAACACAGGAGTGATTCTTATTTCAGTGACAGAAATTATAACCTTCCTATAACAGTAAAGCCAAGCATTAATCTGATAGGGAAGTTGCAAACTTAAAACACATGTTCTGTAAAGGTTTTTTAATAACAGAAAATGTTGCATTTCCAGTAGATTCCATCATTTATTTACTCTTAACATGCTAAACATGATAATGTGAGGAGTCATTATCAAAAACTGAGAAATGACAGCAATGTGAGATAAGGAAATGAGAAAAGCGAATAAGTGGACAAAAAGTGAAATAACAGTGCTTGCGTGCTTAGAAATATGTATGACTAATGGCTGTATATGAGTATCACTATGGCATAAAGCATCCTGACAGATCACAGCCAAGGTCTGCTCTCGAGCACAAACCCTCTTAGCACTCTTTGGCCATACATGTCATGGCCTCATCTGTGTTACAGACCCTTTTCTTCCCTTGTTCTGTCCATTGCTTCATCTTGAGACTGGAGCATGTCACCGCTGCCTCGCTGCATAATGAGTGTTAGGTTCCACTTGTCTGATGCTTACGCACTTCATCGCTGCCCATTATTTTAAATGAGGGCCAAATGAACTTAACCCACACTAATGAGGACTCTCTGGACCCTACCTGAACGAGTGTGTTGTCCTTAAGGAAAAATGTGCTGCTTTTACAAGATAACAATGACCGTGTCTTTGATTAGTCTTCCACTCCTAAGTCTGACAGCATCATCAGGTCCAAATAAAGAGAGTAGGCACAATAGGCTGTTCCATTTTTGTTTCAGTTTTGTTCTGAGCCTTTTATATATAAAAAATGTTAATTGTCTGTGTATTTTTGAGTCATTATTATCACCACATTTCTGTCAGTTTAACGTGTGCTGTGGGTGATATGGTGCATGTGACAGGTGACGTAAAGGGCCTATCAAATTTAATGAGACTAACATCTTGCATGGCCTAGAATCCCAACATGTGTGTAGGTTGCCTGAAGACACCAAAGACTAATTTGGATTCTGGATGCTTGTTACACATTTCCTATTCCATCAGAGATAACCTTATATTATGCCCTCTCACTGGAAAGTTGTAAGGTTAAGTAAACGAAGGTCAAAGGGCAAAGGGGTCCACATAGCACCAGCAAGAAGATCCATCTAGATCGATGTTTCATCTCGATGGCGATCATCCGATGATCACACTTGCCTCTTTCCATTCGTTTCTCGTACTTTTTCTGAGACATCATTAAGCACAATGACGTCAAAACGGGTTCCATCTTTCCTCTGATATTCCTCTCTATTTTAAGTCTGTGGCTGAACAGGACATTTAGGGGCGTGTGACACACGTCTTTTCATCGTTCGTTCATCTCTATACACTTTCTGACACAGTAGGGCTGTATATATAAGGCTGTAAATGTAAGCTCCAGCACATTTATTCCAGCACTTGAAAGCATGCTACAGCTTTTCCTGCACCCACACCTCAGGTTATGCTAGCTCTGAAAACCCTAGCTTTGCTGATTCAATAAAAAATAACATTTTCAGCGGTTATCACTGAAACAACATTTCGAAAAAAGAAAAAAAAAGCAGGACAACGCAAAAGTAGTTGGGGGAAACGTGTACCTACCAGTGTATTACCTTTAAGAACTGTACACCTATTTGGACTCCATCAAACAGAGCATTGTATTCCACTTCAAGACCAGCATCTGAAGACGGCACGGCAGAGAGTCACTGGCAACCTGCAAAAGAAGGTGAGAAAGATATCCGTTTATGCATCAGATATAAAGATTTTATTTTTAAATGTAGACTAAAAAAAGGTAAGAAATTCTTATGAAATACATTCCAAATGCAAAAATAATTTTATTTTCCAATGAAAGAAGACTTATTTGACTTATGACTGATGTAATTCTGTCACAGAATTCTGTTCTGGTTCTCAATCACATTGCAATAAGTACTTAGTTATATTTAAAATCAAAGCTAATTTAACTTAATTTTTTGTGTTCATAATATACCGAGGCAACTATGCATCTATTTATATGTTAATGCAATTTTTGTTTGTAAGAGAAATCTTAATATTAACATAGTTGACAAGATTTTACAAAAAAAAGAATTATAATTGGATTAACCACCTCTATTCCTGGAGATATACCTTCCTACAGAATTCTGTTCCAGCCCTAAGTAGGAGCTCATCCAGCTGACAAGATGAGAGATTATCTGAAGCAGGAATACAGTATTAGGGGTGTAAAGTTGTACATTTGAAAATTGTACATTTATGTTGTTTAAATTTTCATATCATGACTCATAAATGAAGTTTATGAAAAGAGGAATTCTAGGCAGCATTAATACCTGCAGATTTACTTTTACACATCCTGCAGATGGTGTCTCTAACTCTAACTCCTCGCCCTGCACTTTTACTCATTGTCCTGATGTGTATCAGCTTGAACACTTCGGCCTTCCCCCAAACTTTCCAGAGGTAAATTCCTAGACTTTTAGACTATAGCCTATCGCCATAAAACCAAAACAAGAAATATAAAAGCATAAACTATTTTTTTTTACCACAGAATATCCCCTTCAGATGGCCAGGATTCTACACAGGAGCAATGGAAGGTCCTCTATCCTTCCATCTCACTCCGTGACTGGAGCGTCCATATGTTGTCCAGCCCAGACTTCGGTGGAGCAGAGCCCAGGACGGAGCAGCTGCCTGTGGATGAGTGGATCCCCCTTAGCCAATCACAGATGGAGGAGAAACTGATGAAAGGATGGCCAGGAGACTGGCAGCAGCGGGTGGGCAACCAAGAAAAGAGAAACATTGTGGTGGCAGATGATGCAGCATTCAGAGAGAAGAGTAAGCTTCTCACAGCCATGGAGAGACAGAAATGGCTAAATTCGTACATGCAGAAACTGCTGGTGGTTAACTCAAAATAAATAGCTTCTGTCTAAATAAGTTACAAATGGCATTATTACTAAAAAAAATGACCGTTAATTAGGTCACAAAACAGAAAGTAAGCTTGATCACTGTAAAATATCTGTTCATCATTGTAAAGAAGCCAGACATTATTTAGTCTAATGAAAAGCACCTATATGTATATTATGTAGTAGGTTGTTTGTTTATCATTGTTAGCTTTAAGTTGTAAATGAAATTGCAAAAAGAGTCGCTAATTTGTTTGATTTCTACATTCCAATTGTATTGTATGTTCCAATTGTATTGTATGTTTATGCTTTTATATGTAGAATTGTATAATATATGAACCAGACTGCTTACTCCAAATAAAAGTCTGTTGAGAAACTCTATTAAAACATTCTATACTGTAGAATAACTAGGGTTAGAAAATAATATAGTACTTTGTAAAAATACAAACAGGGACAATGCTGGTATAGACTGAAAAAGGAGAAGGAGTAATTTTCTCTGTTGGTCAGCTCTACACACTGCCTTCCAGTTTGAAAGGCATAAAATGTCAGAATGTAGAGAATGTAGAGAATGTAGATGGTATGTAGGAGTTGCAGTTGGAGTATACGCTAACCATGTGATAATAAGTCTCAAAACAAAGTTTATATGTTCTTAAAATTCATTTAATAACCTTTTTTAAAAGTTGAGAGACAAGTGAAATAATTATCATCATCATCATCATCATCATCATCATCGTCTCACACACATATATGAACATGGACTTTGTTCCTAGACAGGCAGCTCAATACTTAATTTTCTGCAAACATTCTGAAATATGAATGGCAAAAAAAATCCCCATTTTTCAAAATGTAAACAAGCCACAGTTTTATATGTTTTTGAATCCCAAAAAAATTTTGTATTTCGGAACGTGCCACTATGTGACCAGTCCAATCTGATTTCACTCGGATGTTTTCTTCAATTATGGCTTATCATCTTTCTTTGTTTTGTCTATAAATCAGATTTAAGAAGCAATTCAGATTCACACTGCTGTGTGAACTAAGTCTTAATCAGCTTATATTTGTTTGGAAATACATACTACCATACAAGCCTATTTTGAATATCCATATATGATACAGCCTTATAAAAGGAAATAGTTTGTCAAGTATAATGCGTTTACAGGTGGCAACAATATTCCACCTGCATTTATCACACATCTAGTAAACTATTTTTAATTTTCCATAAATTTGGCAAGTTTAATTTTCTGCAAATTTGGCCGTAAATTTATGGATGGATCACTTGATGGGTTTTTTATGTGAAGGTACAGTACTATAGAGGTTCTGTAATGAAGCATACAAATGGGTTAAACCAAAAGGCATCAAATCTGGAGAATTCTTTAAATGGCTATGTTATCATTGCTATGGCACATTGTAAGGAACTGTTGAAAATATACAGGTTTCAAGCATCCCCTAATTAACACACTAGTTATGGTTTTATGTCTAATTGGCATGCCAAATATTAAATTATATTATATTATCAAATTATACAACTCTTCTATTCCTGTCAACACAATCATTCTGTCCCCTTTACAACTACAGTATTAATGGTGCATATGTAACATATGATCAAAACTCATTTGAACGTCCTGAAACTTCCCCAACTCATTTCACTTTTGTAGTGCATGGCCACTAATCATTAATTTGCTTAGGGCATACTTTCAGTTTAGAGGAGTGAGATAAAAATACATTTTAAAAAGGAAGTTCAGCGTCAAACCTGAAGCTGTGTAGTCAAAAAAGGGTGAGGAGAGAGGAACTCATTCAAACAACCAGTATTTAATATTCCTCAAGGACCAAACTCACGGTCAAACCTAAAATTCAGGCTGGATGTGAAAAGTACACAAGAAGTGTGTGTAGTGGAAGTAATCTTCTGACCAGCCCACGCAGACACCATTTGGTTGGTTATACCAGCAGGAGTAGAGCATCAGCACACTTTGGATTTATAAATAAATTTAACAGCCATACATACAACAATGTTGATGAAGCATGAGGGTGGGAACAGCTGGAGTTGAGCAAGCTGAAAATAAATTGCAATTTACTTAGACTTATGACATAAGAACATGGGAAAGTGAATAAATAGTGTACATTTGTGTTTATTCTATTCTAGTGTCTTATGTTGGTTTAATTTGTGTCATTCCCACATACTTTGCCCTGCAAGTACATTGTTCGTACTATAATGTACTGTAAAGGATGGACACGTGTGGATTGAAGCTTGAGATAGACAACTTTAAAAACACTCCAAAATGCTTACAGTGGGAATTGACCCAAAGACATTAGTCTGTGTCAGCATTGGTCATGTGTCAATGATCTCATGGGGGGGTGATGGCTCTTCTGGAAAGCTAGTTGTAGGATTTGGCAGCTTTCGATTGTGAGGCCCTGAGTTCTGCTGTATCTCCATAACAATGGTTACAGGGTCTTGTGGCGGGAACTCCTTAACCTGCCGATTATACTCCAGGAATGTGCAGGCCTTGGTGGCTATAGCCACTACATTCTTGCCGATAAAGATGGTGGAGACTCGGCTGTCTTGGAAAAGCACCATGTTGACCCCCCGGATGAGAATGGTAACAATATTAATGGTGACTAGGCTGAGAACAGAGTAAAGCATCATCTTCTTTGGGGACATGTGCTCAACCTGCATACTGATCTCACTGAGAGATACACATGGCAGAATCAGTAGAAGAATGTAACAGTAGAAGAACATTAGTCCCTCAGCCCAGATGGGCAGTCCTGTTCGCTGCGGTTCCCACAAGTTGGCCTGGATGTCCAGTACATCCAGCAAGTCCAGTGCCACCCAGAACAATCGACCTCGCATGTCTTCTTTTTTCCGAAAAGTTCTCATGTAATCCATGCTGTCCAGGGCCACCAGGACAAAATACAGCCCTGGAACACAAACTGAAAGCAGCAGAGTCAAAGCTTTCCGAGCGACAGTTTCCACAGTCTGGCGCTCGGCCTTGTAGTTTTGAAAAACAAAGTAGAGTTTTATCTCCAGAACAAAGATATAAAGGAACCAGAGGATCATGGCATAGCCACGCTTTGCAGTCCTCACCTCAGCCCCTACCCAAACAGCAACATAGCGCAGAACTATGAGGAAGCAAATGTCGCCTACTAATACAATGATGCAAACACCAATTTTACGTGGACCCTGGTTCTGCTCCACCAGGTAAGCGTCCATGACAGCCATGCTGGTCATGATGACGATAGTAGTTAGACACACGTGCTGCTTGTCAGGGGGAGGCAAAACCATAGTGAGGATTCTATTGCTCCCACCTCACAAAAAAATAAAACAGGAATAGTACTCCTGGTAAAGAAAAAAAAAACATAAAATATTAAATGCTTATTTCATATTTAGCAAGTTCTAGCAATCCAAGGATGCTGATGTAAGTGTCTTATTACAATGCTTGTAATGAAAAAATGGGAATATCTAAGAATATCATGGAGTCTGGTGTGTGTTCAGTATTTTCCAAGCTTTAACAGCCTCAATGGCTGTGTATTTCATATCAATCAGTGCCTCTATGTTTGTGTAGTGAAATGTTTGCACACATATCTTCTTTGGCTGAGGCAAACCCTTGCCTGATAGACAGAGATACACTCATCTATGTCAGCTGGACCACATTAACGCCATGGCAGAGCTGGTTGGCCCTGGCTCCATGTAGCCACAGTAAGAGCACGTTTCAATTGTACAGGATGCTTACAAGCTTAAATTCACTCTGATTCAGCTACTCTGGTGTTGATCAAAGCTGTGACCTTTGGTGTGTGCTGGTTGTTGTGTGGCCTGGATATGAAGCCACAGGCTGCCTTTTGGATTTGCTGGTCCATGGATTCTGTCAATAAGAGAAAAGGAAGTCAGTCAGGTAAATAAATGGTGCAGAGGAATCATCTTATTCTGTGTAATGCACTTGTTCATCAAAACAACAGGGGTCACTGGTGCAATATGGTTTCATCTGGTTCAGAGAAATACCCATTTTCAGAACTCGTATGAATTATTTTCACCCCAGCTTAATCTTAAATAAAAGGAAACAATTTTAGTTTAAGATCTTTTCCATTTCTTCTAAAAATGCTTATTTATTAAGATTTTAAAAAATCTGCATTTTTTTAAAACAAATTAACTAAATTCTTGCCTATTCTACTCATTCAACTTCAGTAACTTTATCTTGGTCATGGTCGTGTTGGATCCTGGGCATATTCCAGGAACACAGGGCACAAGGCGAGAATACACCCAGATGGGACACCAGTCCATCACAGGGCACCATGTACACCCATAAACCCACTCATTCACACCTGGGGCAATTTAGCATAGCCAATCCACCTACTGGAGAACCTAAAGGAACCCACAAGGACACTGAGAACATGCAAAACCTCACACAAACAATAACCCAAGCTGATTTTAACAATACACATGGTCACAAAGCAGCTTTAGGAAAAAAAAAAACCTGGATGTAAATTTATATTTAGATTCTTCATGAGAAACACTGGCAAGGAAAAACTCCCTAAGACAACACCGCCACTGATCTTATGGAACCTTCCCCTTAAGTGTTTTATTCCAAATGTTTTATTGAAACTCTAAGTGAAATTCTTATTGAAACTCTACCCACCTGACTGTCCCATTCACATGCCTCAAAAAGCTAGACTAAAGGTGCGCCAACCCCACAGAGGTAGGTTATAACTGTGTATGAGCAGTGGAAGAATTACGGTGCTGCCGTACACAGTATGGATACAGAAATATCTCTATCTAATATTCCAGAGCTGCTGGCTTCCATAGCAACCGTTTATATTAAGAAGGCCATAATAAGGGATGATGGGCCCTAAGCAGTGGGAGACTTGCATACCTCTGAGAGGTGTGAGGAAGTGAGAGAGCATTACGGTGGTTATAATTGCTGTACAAGAGGGAAAAAGGCAATGACATAAATTTGGTTCAATGATATACATTAAATCTACACTTGTGCATGATGATTATAGTATTTTCCTATGTAAAGGAAAAAGGAAAAAGCAAAAAGAAAATTTCATAAACACTGAACTCAAATCTGAAGTAGAACAGGATACAATAAAAAATGCACAATAATACTGCTATTGACACACAGTCTCTTTATCCTTAAACAAACACTGGTACACCAGATTACTAAACTAGTGTATTTTTGTATGAAAAGTATAGCAAACTGAGGGAAAAAATAAAACAAAATGCTAATTTTGGGTGCATCAAGCAGCTACTGTGATGTTTCACAATATAAGAAAGCATGTTTCCACCCAGGTTACACAACCTGACAGAATTTCAGACTTTCAGATATATCATTAATGGGAACTACACAGTTCCTGTAGCATCCCCACTGCACTGCAGGAACCATGGGAAAGAAATGATGCAATCTGCGTGACAGTTGCATAATTTTAGTGTGCAGTAATTCACCGAACATGAAGGAAGTTAACATCAAAAGTATTTTTCCACTTGTGGCACTTGTGGTATGTTCTAAGAAACATGTTAAATTTACATTTACATTTACAGCATTTACAGAAGTGCTTTGTAGTCTCCATCAAAAACACATCCTAATCCGAGTACTAATAGGGCTAAGAATACTATCAAGCTAAAAAAAAAAAAAATGCTGTTAAAGAGGAGTTGTTAAAAACTAAATAGTGCAGCAACAACTCATCATGTCTCACTAAGGGACAACTTTCCAACTACAGCTTAGAAAGTCAGCCATGGTTCCGCTAGAGGAAATCTGCCTTATGGTTCCTGTAGTGGTAACAGATAAAGAAAACAGGTGCACATACATAAACATATAAGGCTTCTACATTCATGATGCAGACATCTATAGATATTTTCTTGCCATTCATTTGCTCTGTTTCACTCTCACTCACACACACACACACACACATTAAGTACTTTCCACTGTACTATACTCAGTGGAAAAGGCTGTGGAGTTGCAGTTTTAAATCAAGAGCTTAATTAAAATGGCAAATCACATGGGGTAATATGTGGACTGAAGCAGTACAGAATGAGCTCATCAGGCCAATCAATGCACACAAAGGGCACATTAACTTCTACAGAAGTGCGGTGAGAGGCCTCTGTCTTTAATCCCTTCAGCTAATTCATTATATTAATATAGCCAGAGTATTGCACCATGTAGTATCTTCTTTGTTTTTTTTTTTTTGTTTTTTTGTTTTTTTTATAGATCCAGGCTATTGATGTTTCTGGCCTGCCCCAGAATTAGATATGATTCCTGGTGCAGAGCAGATGTAGGCTACATATTGTCCATAATGGGCACTAAAATGCTAAAGCTTCTGCTGTTACAATGGAAAAACTGACATTTTAGTTTCTGATTGGAGTTTTAAGAATTAGTCAGTGGAGAACAAATTCCTCTTTTAAATCTTGGCTCCTCTCAAGGTTTTTTCTTCATTTTATTTTGACACTCTTTCCCCAAGCCTGGATAATTTTACTGTTTGACTCAGACACCTGGCAGGGTTTGTGCTTTCTAGTAGGAAGGGGAAGGGGTAGCACAGTTGTTGATTACATGGAATGGCAGATATTTATTTAGTACTGATATCTTTTGTGTAGTTTGTCAAATTACTGGGATATAATCATTCTAATTAGTCTGTCATACCAGCAAGTGATTTAAGAGGCACTACTGGTCAATCAATTCTATCATATTAACACTGCTTAAAAACAGGGGTAACTTATTTTGCATGCCTTTAAAGGCCAATTCAATGTCAATTCAATAACAGACACATTTCTGAAGCAACCTGTAGCTGAATAGAAAATTGTTGCTACTCATTTTTACCCCATGATGGGGACACAAACATACTAGTTGTTCACTTTCCCATTGCCTGGTGTCACATTTTTAGGGAAGTGCAAGTACAGCTGACTCAATCCTTCCGTATCAGTAGTAACACTGTATAAAAAGGATTTTCATTCTCCTGTGTGATCACTGGCTGGTGAATCATTGCTCATGTGACACCAAAAACAGATTAAAATGGAAGTGTGCTGTTGCTCTTGCTTGTGCCAGTAGCGAGTACTTCACTTCATGCTCTGTGTGACATGCTGATTCTTACAATAAAATTATTATCTTCACCTGCTTGTTGTGAGTTGTAACCATAGCAGATGACTGTTGGTCAGCTAATTCATTAAAAATGGGAACATTTTCTCAAGAGAGCAAATTAACCAAAACAGGGGCACAATTTATTAATTCTGAGTTAAAATGGCACAATACGAGCATGAAATTGTACATAATGTGCAGACATTACAATTTCTTAACCCCACATTTGTATCTCATTGTCATATTAAATTGTGCAGCCAAATTACTATTGACACACAGGGTCATTAATGTGCAGCCTTTGTTTGTGCATGCCCTCTAAGTCTGTGAGGCAAGAGCGTGTCCCATATTAGGCTTCAAAGCCCTCAGGGATTACTTCTTTACCCCAATCTTCAGCCTTCTATTATAATACAAATCTTTTCTTTGTGTATCATATACTTCCTAAACAATACTTGAAAATGTCGTATGAAGTGCTGAATTGTGAACACTACCTGGGCCAGCATGTCTATGTAAAAAAGTCTGTTAAGAAAGGTGATGGTATCAGAATGTTGAGTGCTTCTTATCCTCAATTATAAAAACAGTACCACACAAGCGCTGTGTATTATTGTCTGGCTAGGTGCCCTATCAAGACATGACGACATTACACACCCTTGTGGTGGTCTGAAGTAAAAAAGTAGAACTATCGATCACTCAGAATATGTAACCATGGTTGTATCACGGAGTGTTTCCTTACCAGTTTCCTCACCAGTTTCCTTCAGAAAGTGCTATATTCCTGTTTGCTCATTCAACAGCAAAGTCACCACTTCGTGATTGTAACCATGACCCCATGTGCATAACCTATGAAAGGTCTCTGTTACGTCCCGCTTGTCCTCTGACTATTCTCATCAACCCTAGTGATCCAGGTGGCCTGACATGCATCCTCTCAGTCATATAACCATAGCTACACACTTACCCTTAAGATATGGCAATTTATACCACAGCTCAGTTGAATTTTCAATTCTGATTGGGTAGAAGGTGCTGATAAATTTTTCATAACAGTTCTAACAGTGCTGTCTGAAAGGCAAAACACAGGTATATACTGTCTGACTGGGCTAACACACCATTTCTATATTAATAACTAATTCAAAGGGACTTATATAGAAGATGCTCACGTTATTTAAGTCTAAGTCTAAAAAAAGTTGTCATACGGAAAAACATAATGGTGGATCTTTCTGTGAGGAAAACACTGATTTAACATTTAAGAAAGGAGATTGTAGTTATAGCCACAGGTGGGACCAAGTCATTGTTTTGCAAGTCACAAGTAATTCTCAAGTCTTGGCATTCAAATCCCAAGTCACGAGTCAAGTCCCAAGTCAAGTTACAAGTCCTTAACTTTAAGTTTCAAGTCCAAAACAAGTCATAATGTGCTCTTTACCTAATTTAAGGCCAGAGTAATAATTATTATAGTAAATTTATGCAAATCATTCAGGCTTTTTAAAGTTAGGTTCATCAATAACTTTATAACTCAGTGGAAATATATGTGTATTTCAGAGACACATAACTATGACTATATAAGGTGTAGATATATTTTCAATGAGGGTACCCATCTATCTCTGTTCAATTTGGCTTTGCCTTGAGATTTACATTGTGGAACTTCAAATGCCAAATGAAATTTGAAGCAGTTGCTTCTGCATCAAATTTTCTTGAACTACATGTTGCAAACAACATAATCTTTGTAGGTGAAGGCTACTCTCTTGGGAGCATGCTGGCTGTCTCACTGGCTGAAGGTTGACCTTGGAAATGATGATTGATGATGATTTGCTGACAATGAATTGTTTGTTGGGAAAAAGAGTAGTTGATTCACTGCACACTTAAATGTATAATTTTTAGTCTTTGGCTTTAAGAATGTGTAAAGTCTTTCCAAGTGAAAGGGCTCCAGTCCAAGTGAAGTCACAAGTCATTGATGGCAAAGTCAAGTTGCAAGTCTTCTTTGATTATGTCAAGTAGAGTCGAAAGTCAGCAAATTTGTGACTCGAGTGCAAGTCAAGTCTATGTCAGGTGACTTGAGTCCACAACACTGGTTACAGTGCTTTTTAGCCTGACGGATGTAAAGCTGATCCTTTAGAAGAACTCAGAGAATTGCACACTTTGTGGTTTTATAGTAACATGACAAGCTGCATTTTTTTGTTGTTGTATTAACTTCAGAGTAAGGTCCAATCCCAGTTGGGCGGTAGGCATGAAATGGACATCCTGATGACAGACTTGACCCTTGAAATGGAAACTGGCTTGAGAAAGTGATATGTCACTTTACTTATATAGAAAGAGTTTGAGTTTGTGAGATGGAAAGGTATGGACTAGATCCCTGGATCCCACAGAATATAGGGCTCAGGCAGGTGTAAGGACACTCACCAGTCCCAGGTACAAGGTATTGTACCTTACTAAGACATTTTATGTTGGTTTTTCCTTTAATATATCACCCCTCTGCCAAAAAACCTCTCATATCCACCCAGGTATATGTCAGATCTGTCAGAAATACTGATAAGCATTAGTATTTAAGGTGGTTGATATTAGTTGAGCCTTCGTTTAAGTGTATGAGTGGATTACTTGTAACTAAGCAACAAGGGGTTTTTCAAGGTGCTGAGACATGTATAAATAGATTCAATTATTTGCATGTGCATTCACGCTCAGGCTCACTTTACCCAGTCTGGGAACCTAATGTGACTTATACACGTGCAAATTTGCATTTCAGATGCTATGTAGTAAATACACAAGTGAGAGAGCATTGTAAAATATTACTGTAATATTATTGACACTCATTCAAAAGGATACACATTATTAGATTACATTCTGTGAAATACAGAAAGAACTTATGTAAATGAACTGAATGCAACCATTTTTGTTAGTATGACAGAAAATAATAAATGCGTTTCATTACTGGTGGCACAATAATATTACATCCCTGAAAATGTGCTCTCAATAGGGGAAAAGTGTCATATTTTGAAAAGATTCTCTCAAATGTTGTCTTTTCAGCCTAAAATGACCCCGAAAAAGTTGTTTTTTATCTTTTCAAATTACATTTTACAGAGTAAAAATACCAAACATTTTGAAAAAGATAACATTTGCATTTGTAAAAGATTACACGCACACAGTATAAACAGATAATCATTTATAAATCATTTAATTCATGAAGAGTATTAGAAAAACTGTCTAAAGTTCTTCCTTCACTATTCTACAATGGCCAAAATAGCAACAACTCCGATTCACAACACTGCATGATGTCCTGTTCACAATATGAAGGTCATTACTCTGATATGGTGAAAGAGCAGTGTGCCCTCAAAGTGATCCAGGCTCATTTCGACCAAATGGAAGCTTCAGCTATTTCATGGATACAGAGAGAGCAGCACAGACAACAGAAATGAACTATCATATTATGAATAAAATGGTATAGCTGTTAGGAGTCACACCGGTAGATGGACAAACAAATGGGATCAGTATAGAAGAAAACTATTTGGTGATTTTTCATTGAATGAATGAATGAATTCATTCAAATGTATACAGTAACAGTACAAAACAGAAGCAATACAAAAGGATAATAATAATAATAATAATAATAATAATAATAATAATAATAAATTATTTTATATATATTAAAACCAATATTAAAACATTTTTCTATTTTCTCAAAAAAGTCTTCCCAGATAATAAGCCCTGGGTGACTCCAAGGTTTAAAGAAAGGAGAATAACAACAGACAAGTAGAAAAATATGCAGAGGAAGGTTAAGCAAAAATTAAACAATATAGAGCAACATACAAAGATAGACTAGGACAAAGTCTACAAATTTTTAATGGATAGCATAAGACGAAACTGGTATGGTCCCTGAGCTATGGAAAAAGTCATGGATTGTGGAATTATCCAAAAACAGCAGACTAAAGGAGCTACATGGTTTTGCCCTGTTGCCCTTTAAATCAGATCAAATGAAATATTTGAAAAAAACTAGTACTAAATTATTTGGTTTTATATATATATACAGTCAGGTCCATAAATATTGGGACATCGACACAATTCTAACATTTTTGGCTCTATACACCA
>CM075012.1:22958031-22994020 GCA_037576675.1 Pangasius sanitwongsei
TCTGGCCTTCCTGTTTTTGGTGGTAATGTCATGGCGTGGGCATGTATGGCTGCCAATGGAACTGGTTCTCTTGTATTTACTGATGATGTGACTGCTGACAAAAGCAGCAGGATGAATTCTTATATGACCTGACTGTACATGTAGACTCTTTACCATTTGTATATAAGAAAGATAAAATAAAGAGGGTTGGAGGATGCACTGCTGCTGCTGATGAACTGTATTTGTGAAAATTTGGAACAAACTTGTTAATCTATTTCAGCATTACTTTTAATACTATTAAGTCTCAGGTACTGGTTATGAAGCTGATGGAGCTTGGGGGTCAACAACTGCTTCATTTTATGGATTAATGATTTTCTGATGAATCACCAGATTATCTTGTACTCTGTGAGAACTATTTTATATTACTCTTTTATATAATTTGTACACAAATGAATGTCAAGCTTGTCAACCAAATAATATATCTTTTAAGCATGCAAGTTACACAGCATTGGTGCTTTTTACAGTCTGGTGTTTTTACAGTCGTTAATCAGATTTTATAGAGAGATTACAAAATTGTTCAGTGGTTTCAGTGCACAGAAAATGCAGGAGCAAAGCATTCACCTATTATCATTAGATCATAAGTTCGAATTCACAGTCATCTGTGGCAGGGAGCCAAGAGAGCAAAATTGGCCGTCTATATGAAGCACACCATCTGATCATGTCACCATCAAGTCACACAGCTATTCATTTATTAGGCCT
Organism: Pangasius sanitwongsei; assembly: GCA_037576675.1. Lineage (NCBI taxonomy): Eukaryota > Metazoa > Chordata > Actinopteri > Siluriformes > Pangasiidae > Pangasius > Pangasius sanitwongsei. The sequence continues at coordinate 22,958,770 of CM075012.1, forward strand.
ATATTTTTAAAGGGGTTAATTTAGAACTTCTGGTCTGACAATTTAAATAGAGACTTTCTTTTTTCATATGTGACATCAAATGACACAGAACTTGAAAAGGTTAAGAGCTTAAACTATATGATCAACAATCAAAAAACAGAGTATTTTTTTTTCTTTCTATACAACCAGTTCTCTTAAGCTAAGTAAAAGGTTTTACAGTGCTTTTTTGCTCCTTGCATAGTGTAACATTTCAGTTATTGGTGCTTGAGATTGCTTTAGAGGAAAGCATGTGCTTTGTTTAGGTTGGCCTCACTTCTCTTTGATGACAAATCATTTATTCATTCATCTTCACTAAACACTTTTTGCTGGTCAAGGTTGTGATGGAACAAGAGAACCCTGGGCACAAGGAGGGAGAATTCCAGTCCATCACAGGGCACCTTGCACACACATTCACACCGTGGGGCAATATAGCATAGTTGATCCACCTACCTGCATGCTTTTGGGAGAATATGGAGGAAACCCACACAGTCACAGCAAGAACATGTGAAACTCACCACAGGAAGTAACCCAAGCTCAGGATCAAACCATAGACCCTGGAGCTGTGAGGCAGCAACGCTACCCACTGCACCACATTGCTAGCCAAATAACAAATCTTATAGCTATTTTGATAATGGCAATCTGCAGTGTTTCTGCTGCAGCTATCTTTGTGCTTCCCTAAAGCTCTTCGCTTTCGCAGTTTCTGTTTCACACTTTTTAAGAACTAAGAACATAGAAGTTCTCGATCTGCATTCCGTGTTCAATTAACTCTTCCATTGTTTATTTGTAGCCATCTGGATTCACATAAGCACTGTACTTCACACCGAGAGTGTTAATTAAACACTGAAAAGTTTATTGTGCATCCTTTATAGCTGCACCAACATAATGAGTCAAATGCCCTGCTTCATAGTCTTCACCACCTGACAGTACTTTGTTACAGTAACTGATACCATAGCGATGGTGAATTCTCAAGTCTGATTGGTCAGAAGGTGCTGATTGTATTGTCTGAAGGTTGTTGTATTTTCTATAACAGTAGCTCTGACAGCAGCACCTCCAGCTCATTCCAGTTCTTTATTGTTCCTATAGTAACAGTACTTCAACATGAAATTTTATAATCTAAGACAAATAATAAATGGATTAATTATTTGTCTTATGATTAGTCCCGGTTTGAGTCTGAGTTCGGGTTACTGTCTGTGTGGATTGGCTATGCTGAACTGCCCCTAGGTGTGTGTGAATGTGTGTGTGCATGTTTTGCCTGCCTCTCTCTGTGTGGCGTAATAGGCTCTGAACCCTGGCTGCTGAAGACGAATGAATTACTTAATTCAATAAATAAGAATTATTGGTTGCATAATGACAAATATGTTACCAAGAATTCTTATTTATTGAATTAAGTAATTCATTCGTCTTCAGCAGCCAGTAGTAGTAGTTCACTGTAGCATGCAAGAACTACAATGATGTTCACACGCTGCAAGAGATGAAAGAGATTGCTGTTTTATTGTGGTTCTTCTGACTTTTCATGCTTAAAAGTGAACCAACGGAGAAAGAGTTCTATCACAGACTCCAGACGGATGCCAAGAAATGGTATATGGATAAAATCTGCCGTACTTACAATGTGGATCAATGCAAACTCCAAAACATTGCTTCAATTACATTGCTTCAGTTCCTTTTGAGCAATGTAAACATTTCTAGTCACGTAAAGCACACGTAAAGTTTACACATGAATGGGCTCAGGACCTGAAAATCTACAAAATGCCAAAATGTGATAACAGTCATTCGAACCAATATATGCAGCTAACATTACAGTTACTGTGATTTTATTAATGTTGGCCTTATTGTGTTACTGACAGTTAAAATATGTATATGTTTATGCATATAAGGACATATTTAAGCATTAATTTGACATATATTACTTCTGAAATTTTGCTTCCCTCATTTTGCCCCCAGGATATTGGCAAAATCCACGGTAGATTTTTTCCTTTTTCTCACATTTTTCTGCCTAATTTGTTTTCCTGCTAATTCCCAACTACCAGCCAGCTATCATTTTGAACTCCTTATGATGCTGCGTAACACCCTTGGAGGCAGAAGGGAGAAGGCCATCCCTCTTAGCCAGAGAGCACAGCCAAGTGTGTTCTGTTGACTCCTGGTCACAGATGGCCTTGGCATTTTTGCAATTCGAACTTGTGATCGCCCAATGATAGGGTGAACTCTTTTCTATTTCACCACCTGGGAGCCATTGTAGATTTTTTTTTTTTTTTTTTTTTTTACCACAGCTGTCTGTGACACATAACAATACCTTCCCACCATTGTAAGACCCACTGTGAGCAGAAAAGTAGAGGTACTCAAAGTACACAGCATTTTGCTCTTTCCCTCAGACTGCCTTCATCAAGCAACAAAAGACTTTTTTGTGGTAACACTTACATTCTGCTTTATTTAAACAGAGCAGACTAGTTTATTACATGAGTTATACCACAGCATTGCATTTACTTCTTGGCTAACTGCCATGGAATTTAGCCCTATCAGCAATGAAGTCAAAAGAGTCAAAGAACCAAGCATATTATGTCTCTGTTTTATTTGTTTGATACATTTGTAATTTTAATAGTTCATACAAGTTAGTCAGTTTGGTTTTGACATTTAAATACTGAATAAATTTTACATTTTCTTATGCATTACACCATTATAAAAGAGAATGGTTTCCATCTTTGGAAAGATGCAGATGCAGCTGCTGCAAGAATATACACTACACTTGTTTTGTCCTCCATCATTTTATAAGCTACGGCATGGTCTATACAGTGTGTGTCAGTTCTTGGAGTGAGCCACACAATCATGCTTCTCTGTAGCTCAAACACAAATATTCTATTGGGCATGTAGCCTATGATAGCTGTACAATGCTTATGTTATACCTTATATGATAAGCATATAGTGTACATGTATAGTGAACAGAAAGACATTTGGGATTTGTCTTAACTAAATTGTTCCTGTATGCAGATAAAAGATGATGGATGTTAATGTAGATCACAGTTTGGAATCTAAAATGTAAAAGTATCAGCAACAGGATATTTTGTGATTTTCAATTTCTTTCATGCAAAAGGCGAACATAGCACTACTGCTATAGTTCTGTCTATTAGAGAAAAGAAATTACTGGATAATTTCTAATTAAATGTATTTAAATAACAAATCTGATGTAATTAGAACTTTGACAAACCCTGGCAGAGAGTATTTTTTATCTGAGATAGTTGGTACTATTGACATATTTCAATTAAAAAACATTTATTCATAAGCCTAAGTAATGTAATTTATAGTTTCTATAGTAATTCAGATGGACTTGTGTGGCAGACAATCTGCAAAATCTAAGGCTATTAATAAACAGATTAGAAAATGTGCTATTATTTAACAGAGAAAAACATATACTTGTTAATAATTAGAATCTTTGTGTAAGGAAACATTTATTTAACATTCATGGACAGAGTCTCGGTTGTCAACACACTATATCTTGTATCAGTAAGTTTTTCGCTATGGGAAAGACTTCATGACAGAGTGCACTTTCTGGTTTCTTGGCAACAAGCTGAGGTTTTTTTTTTTTTTTTTGCCTTATTAACATCAAGAGCGAAAGAAGAAAAGAGAGGCTGATGAGGGAACAGCGGTTTATGGCTGCTATAATGTAAGTGATAACAGGAACCAACTTGTCTCCTGGACGTTCCACAATATTACATGTAACTATAAATGCATGCATGATGTCATTCATAGCTGTGGTATAAGAGGAATAAAACACTTCGGGAAATACTTGCTCATTTTCAGTAATCATTTTACCCTGGTTATTGTCATGGTGTATCCAGTGTCCTGAGTATACACCCTAGATGGGGCATCAGTCCGCACCGTGCACACATTCACACACTCATTCACAACTTGGGGCAATTTATCTTAGCCAAGCCACTTAACTGGTAACTTTTTTGAGGTGGGAGGAAACCGGAAAACCCAACAGAAACCCACACGGGACACAGAAAGTCAGCACAGACAGTAACCTGAGCCCAGGACTGAACCGGGGACCTGGAATAGGTAAGCAATAAAACACCATGCATGAGGTGTGCTGTTATAGGAAAACAATCCATTTCTGTTTCATGCTGAGGAACATTCACACCACACAGCTGTTGATTATTTTCCTATAACAGCAAGCCTCATCTGTTGTGTTTTATTCCTTATCTACTAAACAAACCACCTGCTAAAATAAAATAAAATAAAATAAAATAAAAAATTTGTTTTTTGTTTTCTTTATGTTTTAGAAAACATCAAAACATTAAAAAGGTTTAGCTGGCCACTTATTATGCAAATGAACCATGATATATGAGTATATTTTGCTTACTATATTAAAAGTTTCATCATGGAGTTGTCAGTGTATGTTTTTTTTAACCCCCTTGGTGAAGCAGAGGTTCTCCAGCTGTGCACAGTGCAGCTTTCCTAACTGTACATTTCACATAATTTGGCACTTGCACGAGTTGAAATTAAGCAGAACACAGGTTCATCATTTCATCACACAAGAAATAAACGCCATTCAGAGATAAAGCTCCTACCACAGACTGCTGCATGTTTCCGTCTTCCACAGAGCTGATCCGCACTGACGGCTCATTTCAGCTTCTAATCCTGATCACGATGTCCAAATCCCACTACAGAAAAGCGGCAGATTCGAGAAACACAACAGCAATTTCCACCCAAACCCCTGAACATCAGCTGGAGGATAAGGGAGCAAGCACACGCGCACCAACAGTCTGCCCTGTCCAATCCAATTCCTCTCTCCTGATTCAGTGTCTCATTCTCCTCTCACGCCCTCGGCAGGGAGCCTAATTTATTGGCAATTTGCTTATGTCAAGTGTCAGCCCCAGCCTCCCTGCCTCTTTTTTCCATGATCAGTGAATGCATAGGCTAACTGATCTAAACCCATTGGCATAGATTTCATTTCAACTTTGGGACTGTGAACTTGATGCAAGACTCAGGACTCAGCACATAGCACCAGACCTGAATATTAATAAATAAGAGGGGCAGGTGGACTTAAAAATACCAACCTGCTTGTCCCTGGGTTGATCCTGACTTCAGTTCACTGTGTGTTTCATTTCAGTTTTTAACTTGGGGTGTAATTAGCTTTAATTTTTACTATCAATTACCATCAATTACCATCAATTTCACACAGGTGCCCCTAGCAGAGTAACCACATGGCGTAGTTCATCACATTAACTATGGATTAACTGTGACAACCAGAATAATCTTAAGTGTCTGAATTTTTTTTTTTTGTCTAGTAATGACCAGTATATCAATTATTTTTTACATTTTTAACCATAATAATTTTTTTGGAGGAGGAAGAGGAGGAGGAGCTGGAAGAGTTGTTGCTTGCAAAGTGTGGTTGTGGTACCTTTCTTTAAAATAAATGCCACTTGGTTTGACATGTTCTTTTCTAATGCGGAGAACACACACATCTGTAAGTATTGCAACTGTCCAAATACTTTTCGGGACCAATGTATATTTGGAAGATAGTTCAAAACATATTATTACTCTTCCAGAGTACTTTCAGTTTTTACTGACCTTTGGGAAAAAGTTATTTATTTAGTGCCAGTCAATGGTTATTGACAGTTATATACCTGATTCCTGCAGAGTTTTAGAGGTATCCAACAAGTCTACGAATATATACCAACTTAGCCGGGTATGTATTAGGTTATTTATCTCCGGAATTTATATATTTCTGTAAAGCTGCTTTGTGACAATGTCCATCGTTACAAGCACTGTACAAATAAAACTGAATTGAATTGAACTGAATTGAATTGAACAGTTACATGCTTTGCACACTGTAACATACGGCATTGATGCTTTGGCGCTGCTCTGTGTCTGGTGATACAGAAATGGTTAAAGAAATACAAAAATCAGTGTTCTGCATTGACATTGATCTCAATGTCTGTCTCTGTGTTTATGTATTCATATACATATAATGTTTTTAAGCTATATCTTTATACTTACTAATACCTAGCTGACATAATGGACATTATGCAAGAACACCTAACAAAAATATTTTGTTTTAGAAACAGATTTAGTCTAACTATGTTGAGGAGATGGCAGCTTTGGAAAAAGAACATCAAGAGGAATACTTGTACAACCAGACAGGATTTAGACTGTATGCAAAGACCAGTCTGTGAGTCTGTGACATCAGATTATCTCTAGTTATAATCTCCTTGCAGTATTTATCTCATACTTATTATCTCCTTGCAGTATTCAAATAATGACATTGAATCATCTCTGATTGAACATATCCTTAATCTCTTTACACTTGCTCAATTATTTGCCTTTCTTTTTCTTAGCTGTGACCTGATTAGTCAAGAGATAAATAAGAGCCTGACATCACTTGGTGCTTTTCTGAAAAGTTTAACTTTTGTAACTTTTGGAATTGCACGGCTGTGACAAAAAATACAGGCAGCAGCACTTTTTAAAACTGGCCACATTCCACTCACCTTGTAAGGTTGCGTGTAAAATTTGTGCCGGTGGCTGAGTAAAAAAATGACTATTGTGAAAGCAGCCTATGTGTTTTTATGTTATATGGTTTTGCTTTTTAATTTCACATTAAATTAGGTCATTCTAAATGTAGCTCACACACTGAGTTTGGTTAAACCATGTCCATAGACGTCCATATCTTTCCAGTACATTTATATTGATCCCCAGCCATTCTACACAAAGTTCTATGTATTTTCTCTCCACAAGCACTGGGACAGAAGCAAATTTGAACAAATATTAAGAGCTCCAGGGTCTAAGCTGGCTTTATTGTTTGTAAGGAATTTCGCATTGGTCTCAGCGTGTTCACATGGGTTTCCACCCACTGTTCAAAAACATGCAGATCGGTAGATTGGCTGTGCTAAGTTGCACATAGTTTGTGCAAGGTGCCCTGCAATGGACTGAATTCTCCCACCTTGTGCCAATTGTTCCCAGAGATAAGCTCTGGATTCACCACAACCCTGACCAGGAGAAAGCAATTACTGAAAATAAATGAATGAATAATTGTATCATGAATTAATTACTTTTGTGTGCATTTTACCAAAATACATGACTTAATTAATTTAGGACAGTGTATTCATTATTCAGCCATGAATGCTTTTTCAATGTACTTTCTTAAATACTATTACACACTTTGACCTGCTAAAATACAAAAATGCACTGGTGTCTAAAAAATTATATAGCAATTTGCATTAACCGCAAAACGAAAGGTCTTACAATAATTTACATTTACATGTAATCATTTGTCAAAAGCTCTCATCCAGAGCAGCTTACCAACAAGTGCGAAGAGCTTGCACACCAAAAAGTGTGCAATATTACAAAATACTTGAAGAGTCTGTAAGAAATTCATAAACTAAAAGACCCAAGGCTAATCCTGGTTTGTGCAGAGTGATTTATTTGTTAACTAAAAAATAAAACCCGAGTATGCACAGATATTGCATGTCAAATTAAAAAAAACCCATAGATGTGCATAAAAATCAAATTAAAATGGAGAAAAATATACAGTAATGGTGTCCATATTGTCTTTTGACAATAATGGAGGAATGGAGTCATGGGATTTTTTTTTTTTTTTTTTTAGATTTGGTGTGGTGATGTGTTAATATTCTCTCTATTTAAAATATTATTTGACTAACTTCTATTTCACTAAATAACATCGAACTTTGCATTTTGTTTGTTATAAAAGCTGTTTAAATAAACACAATAAAAGCAAGGTCCTGCTATAAGAAAAGACTAAATCCTTAGCATGAGAAAAGTTCACAAACTCACAAAAAACACATAAAAAGACTAAGATATATAAATAACGGAAAGGTTATATAAAGGCAGAGAACTATGTACTGAAATGTTATCTCAATCATAGTGATACACGGAGTAACTTAAAAAGTAATGGCTGTATTCAGGATTTAATACTGAAATTGCATACATCAGTATTCAGAACTCAGGTGTTCCGAATTAATCAGACAGTTGTACAAATGTTGTGTGTGGTGGAGTTTGCTGTACACAGAGGTGTGTCTCAGTTATGCACAATCCTGACCTTGAACTTAATTAGATTTTTCTTGAGGGATATCGACTCAGCGAGGAGCAGTATTAAGTCCAGCACCACTGTCTGACAGTTTGATGTAACCACAATATGTCATGCTGAAATTTATGTTTTGGACTGTAAATACACTAAATAAAAACCCAATGAAATACCATGAGAAGCCAAAATTAAATATATAAATATGATTGACTGATTAAGTATCAAATACATTTCAAATGACATACTACACAACACTGGGTGCTTCGAAGAGCTTGTTTGCTTCATGTTTTTGACATTTGTTACCCCCCCAACACTCAGAACAACTTTTACTCCTCTTCAGCCATCCTATATCTATTGCTCCAAAATAAGTATGAGAAAGAGATGGATTGATTCAGTCATGCTCCACCAGAGTGTTATTTAACAGATATAATTTGTGATAGAAAGAGGTTAAAACAAGGGTAGGTCAAGGCAGTGAAAAGATTAGGATTAGGGTATGGCGGAGACACATAGAGACACTGAGGCCTTGAACACAGCGCAGATGTCTCTAAGCAACATGCACACTCGGCTAAACTCTATCTGTACAATCTTGAAAAGCACTGGTGGCTACATGGGCAATTAGATTAGACAGGCTGATTATCTCTGCAGTCAGGGACAAAGATGAACCAATAACAAGAGACAATTGATAAACAGCAGTGTTTTTTTTTTTCCGAGCGGATTGGGACAAATGCTTCTGTGTCAACGACATTTGTGGCTCCCTATTTGTGAAGTCATATTTCCTAATTAGTTTCTTTGTCTTCTGGCGATGCAGAGTTTGGGGCACTGGAGTGGTGATAGGCAAAATCATGGACAGACCAAGATAGATTGACATGAAACCAGAGACAAGATCAAGGTCACTTTATAACCAGTCATAAAAGTAATAGAAATATGATGAAATCATTGAAAGAATTGAAATTATATACAAAAATGAAACAATAAAAGTAAAATAGTGAAAATAGTCAGAGACTGCAAGATAAACTAAGAAAATAATGGTAATCCTCAGAGATTATTTCTCATCTCCAAACCTTCTAATAAATACAAAGTAGTATTCTTCCTGTCTTTCAACAGATTGAGTAGTGGTAAATCTGAATGTAGGAAACTGAACCAAAACATTGATATAATGGCAAAATATTGTTGCATTTGGGGCTGTAAAGTCAAATGTGCCCCAGTATATAATAAGCTGCTTAAAGAATTTTGAATCAAAATATTTGAAAAAGAATGGATTTTTCTTTTCATACATAGTGAATAAAAGTCAGGTCTTAAGTGAAGGGGGGAAATCAAGTACAAATACATGAAATTCTTACAGAAATCCGGCGACTAAGTCATTATAATTTATCACTTCCCACCTCTGGATGCCAAATGAAGATGGTCTGAGATCTGACCTGCGTGAACGTAGATATAAATACATATGTTCATCCCATCCTTAACTATTTTTGGTGCAGTCTATTTCAAGTGCAGTCTATTTCTGTTATTTATATCCCACAGCAAGAAGAGTATGCCTTGTCCCACAAAGGATAAGATGAAAAATAGTACATTGCTTTATCTTGTTTTTCTCCATGCCAGTATATGACAGTATATTTCCTGTATTCATTTTTTTGTGGGTTAGGTGGAAGAAGAGATGGAGCACCACAGCAGCAGCACACATCAACCCAGGAGCTTCAGGCTTTGCTGGAGGGTCTATAAGAGCTTTTCGGTTCATGAATCCAGCCTAAATTCAATTACAAGTAAGTGTGGTTACCATGTTATTTATACAGCAGAGCCCCATGTCTGTAGACAGATAGGGGACGAAGAAGACAGAGACAGAACAAAGGACATCATCAGGAAATGTGTACTCACTGTTGACCAACAGGATTATCCACCTCGGTGTCTCTAATTGTACCACTTGAAGTAAAAGTTGGAGCATTTAAACTGTTCACTCTTCACTCTTATATCCAGACAGAAATAATTGCTGATTGATTTAGTGAGTTCTGGTCTGTTGGCTAATTTTCCCATATTTTCATCAGGTCATATAAATACTAACATAACACAAATCGTTGTTTGCTGTCATCTGTACAGAGTGTGTAAGTACTCTTCTCTGGTTTGATGATGATGATGATGATGATGATGATGCGACAGCACAGGTGCTTCGCAGACATTTTGACAGCCTATAACTGATTACAAGCTGAATTACAAGGCTCATGTCCATATCAGCATGGCACGTAGCTTTCCAAGAAGTGTGAAATTTATGGTGTGAGGAATGCACATTTAGCTAGCAATGTTTCCAACATGTTTAGGCAAACTGACTGTTTTTACTACTGCATTTGTTAAACTGGCTCCTTACCCAACTTGATCTTTGCAGAAAGCATAGGTAAGATTTTCATTAAATATACTATATTAATGTTTTTTTTTAGCAGAGTAATTCATCTTGCAGCATTAAACACTGATCTCCTATTTGCTTTGAGTTCTGATTACTTTTATTTTACTTTTATTTTACTTTGCAGAAGAACAACTATATGCGCTGCATCCTATTTGCATGTTTACTTCAATCCATAATTCATTTTGACATAATGCCAGACTTCTTGGCATGTTACTTGAAACATTAAGAACGATAAACAACCATAAAATTAGTCCAGCCAGAGTTGTTTTTGAACACAGGAGGAAACAAGGCGAGGATGATTCATATGCAACTTGGCACATGCACCCAAGAGTTACAAGATCATGGTGGCAATCAAATACTGCAAATATTAAGAGCTAATTAACAAATTTCCCAGCAGGAGAAACAACAAACTAATGAGGCTGTTTTATGCATTAGATTGGCAACCACCCTAACTGAACTACACTTGCTTCTATTCAGTACTGTGAGCATTCCCGGAGAGTATAATGAAGAAGAGCGCTTTGGGATTAAGAAAACTGAAAGTGGATGCAGTAGTGCTTTTCAGCTAAATTATGTAACTTATATGATTTTTATTTATTTTTTAACTAGCTTGAGAAGTTGATTGTTTTACAAGAAGACCAACTGAACATGCTTTAGTAACCAGTAATACCCCATTCTCTTTGCAGTGGCTGAATCCAGGGCCAACACATAAACACACACACACACACTTTTTTCTGATAAGACATTATTACCTACAGTATAAAATAAAGCCAAAAGATGTAATTTGAGGGATTTCAAGACCTAGAGAAAGTCATCAAAGGAATTCAGAGTTGACTCGGCCTCAACTTAATGACAGTACAAAAAGCATTCAAGGGTTCTTTGCATAGCTAAGTTTGAAAAACCTTTGGTAAAACTTTGCAATACTGTTCAACAACCTATAGGTAACTATTCAGGAACTAAGCAGGAATAAATAAGGAGTACTTCACTAACACACATTATTTGTATTAATTACTAAGAGCTACTATTTAATTACTCAGTATGTTAGCAGGAGTTCATTACTAACTAAGCAGTAATTACTAAGTGTTACATTTCTCCTGCAAAGCTACTAGCTAACTATGGCTCTTTTATAACAACTACTGATTAAATACTGATCACATCAACATTAATTTCCCAATGGCTAAACTTTATCCTGGAGACCTACTACCTGATATACCTTAACCTATACCAATACCACAGTGTCTAAAATGTAAATGTGAGTCTATATGAATTATTATAGGTCTCCTCAGAGGAGCACGGGATCGGAGTGTTTTATTTAGCCACTCAAGCTTTGAAGAGAGAAATTGACAACAATAACCTACAAAAGTACAAGGCTGTAATGTACCAATAAGTAAAAAAAAAATCTATTAACATACTATTCTATATTAACTTACTTTATTAATTTACTTAATTTACTCTTAAATAAAAGAAGAACAAAACAGTAACACTTCAGTCATTAGTAAAGAGTTTCATTTCATTGTTTAAACTCATACTAATATAGCTGCAATACATCCAGAAGCATCAGATTAAAATTAAAAACTCCCCGAGACAACATGATGAAATCTCAATACAGAACCCATACTCTTCTGGGTGTAAAAGTTTGTAGGAAACGGATCTGCCTCCTGCTGTAATCTTCATTATTCTAGGTACTGATAAAGAACTTGTACCTTTTAATCAAAGCAGATGTGGATGATCACAATAGACCAAACATTTACTCAGGTAGCAAGAGGCGAGACCATTCAGTGCTTTATAGGTTATTAGTAGTAATTTATAATAAATGCAAAATGTTACTGGGAGCCAATGTATCATATACTATATAAGGTGGGTTAACTACTTAAAACTAACTACTGTGAATTAAGTGTGAGTAAGAGGAGATGTGCTTTTGCATTTTACTATCAAAAGATCATCTTTCTGCCATGTCTGCAGACACACACTTTTTGTGCGAGCTTTTATTTGAAACAATTTTAACTCTGTTTTTTAAAAGGGCCCTGAAGATTTTTTAATTTACTTTTAAATAGCTGAGGAAGGGAAACACTAGCCACATATTCCCTCATCCTGCCAGCCCTCATTCAATAACATTTAGATGCACTGTACACACTGTCAATAAGGATAATTAATTTCTTGCCCTCTTAGTAGTGAAAGAGGCAAGATTAAAATGGTCCACACTCCTAATCTCTTTTGACAGGACACCATTATTTCTTTTTTCTGCATTCTGTATGCCAAACCAGACAGCAGCTCTACCTGAATGACTACACACAAACAGGAGCGTTATGGAAGAATAGGTACCCACAAACGCCAATAAAATAGGTTTATGCTGTGTTCTGAGTAATGTGGTGTGACTAAAGGCCACAGCTGTTAATTAAGTACTACAGAAGGATGCAGGGGTCTGGCTGTAACTGCCAGAGAAGTCTTGTTAATGTCACCCAGCGTGTGCTTCAACCTGGACAAATGAGGCTATAAACACTGTAAATCCTCTGGTGTGTTGTCTATAGCTGCTAGAATGCATTTATTGTTTATGATCAGGTGCGAGTTTGCTGTCCTATGGGCCAGGGGTGGCATCCTGCCTCATGAGACTGCAGCAGTAGTAAATCCTCTGGGTTTCTATGTGGACTAGACAAGGAGTTCAATTCAAAGAGGATGCAGTTTTAGACTAAATCATTATTTTAGCTTTTGTTAAAAGCTAATTAAAAACTATTATTTGAACTGTCTGTATTTTTTTTTTTCTTTGTGAACAAGTCTCACAGAATTTGTTTGTTCTAGTTAACTGTAATTCTCAGGGCTAAAACTATTTCATTTGCTCCAAATTGCTCATTTTTAATTAGTAAATCCTCAACTCCATTTGAACAGCTAGCAAAATAATCATTCTGATCTAATGTAGCAAGATTCACCTCACGTGCATTAGGATTCCTTTGGACAAGTGTGAGTAAAACTGACGTGGATGAGCTGAACCTGAATTGCACATATGTTCCCATCAGCTCTGTAGCTTGAGAAACTGACATGAGCAGACAGGCATGTACACTGATCCAGGTGTCACAACACACACACACACACACACACAGTTACTTGTCTCTTCTTCCACCTTTGGCTTTGCTCTGCTCATGGTCAAACCTACACACACTCAGCTCACTGCTCAGAGAAAGAGAGAGAGTAAGAGGGAAAAAAAAGGTCACATAAATATACATGGGGCAACATGGTTTCCTGCAATGGACTGGTGTCCCATTCAGCGTTCCTGGGATAGCCTCCACATCCATTGTGACCCTGACCAGGATTAAGTGGCTACTGAAGATGAATATTCTGTGCTCAGCAGCAAAGACCTAGATAAAGCATTTAAGTTTATCTTAGTCTCATAACTTTCTGTCTATTATGTGGTTGTCTTTTTTTTCTTGTCTTTACTCTAGGTAATTCTCCTCCATCTAGGTGCTATTTATGTAGAGTCAGGCCTTATGTTTATGTGATGGGCTCCTAATGCAACTTCAATATAACTGCAGTGTGAGTCACGTCTATCAAAAGAACAGAGCACAGTTTCCTCAAGACTGGCTTCTACTGTTGGGAATCACAGAAGTGTGAATGGCTCATATACATAATGTAATGTTTAGAGATAACATTATGGCTTTCTGTATGGCCAGAGGTATGTGGACACTTGACCATCACACCCATATGCACTTTTTGAACATCCCATTCAATTCAATTCAATTCAATTCAATTTTATTTGTATAGCGCTTTTAACAATGGACATTGTCAGAAAGCAGCTTTACAGAAATAAATAGATTCAAACCAAACTAAATAAATTAAACCAAAATAAATTGTAAATATCTGAATTTATCCCGAATAAGCAAGCCAGTAGCAAAACTCCCAGAGACGATATGAGGAAGAAACCTTGAGAGGAACCAGACTTAGTCCCCGCTTTGCTGTTGTAATAACCTCCACTCTTCTAGGAAGTCTTTCCACTAGTTTTTGCAGCATAGCTACGGGGATTTGCCCATTTAGCCGCAAGATATTAGGCAAGGAGGCCACGGGTGCAGTCATTGTTCAGTGGGGTTGAGGTCAGGGCTCTGACCTTCTTCTTCTAATATAAGAGGTTACTTTTTTGTGATACAACATCAATAGATGATGCTCTTCTGTTCTGTCTTTCTATGTGAATAAAAAAGAAAGTCACTACAAGTGTTTGCAAAGCTTGCTCCTTACCCAGTATGATCTTTGCAGGCTGAGGAATGGTTAAAAAGTCACCTAAATAAAACATTTCCACATCATTTTGGTAAAACAGATTTATGTTTTCTTATAGATATTATATTGCCAAAAAATGTCATTTAAATTTTAATCAAAACCCAAATTTTTATCTTTTCTGGCGACATCCAATGGGTTTTCCCAGACCAGCACATACACACAGACCACATACACATTAACTTCCACACACGCACAAACACATCAGCGCAATTGGTCTGCTTCTGTGTATTCTATCTGTCTTTTCTCCCACCGTACCCAACCTTGTAAGTTCAGCCGAGAAGGGAAAACTTTGAGAAGGCTATTGATGAAGTGAATGAATATTTTCAACAGCTTCATTGTAATGCATTTAGATAACCAACCGGAATGCATAAAGAATAAATGATCATTACTGATCAAAAGGATTGAACAGGAACACACATATTATATACTGGGAGTGCATAACAATTCTCTACAGCTATTTAGTTTCTTAATAAAAATCAACTTTACACCTCTAGAGTAGTGTTGGGAAAGTCTTTAGTTCTACAGACAGCCTGCGTTCTGAAGGGTTTTGCAGCATTGTGTGTGTATGTGCATCATCTCTTGAGAGGCAGGATAAACACCAGTCCCTCCAGGGTATCAGCCTTTGACTGCATTTCCTCTCGCTGGCTCTGTCTTAGCAGCTCCATCTCCCACTCTAGTATGGCCTTTCTGTGCCTCAGCTCCTTTATCACTGATGAAGCCTGGAGCATTCCTGAAGTCTGCGCTTGGCCTGAATCACCTCTCTGGTGTTTGCTTGTTGACCTGGAGGTCTGTGGCTCCTGGAAGTATGGTGTGAAGCCTCTGTCTATGGCTGTCAGAGTGTTGACTAGAGAAAAGCCCTGCAAGTGGGCAGCCACTCTCCTCTCCACCTCTTCTTTCTGCCTGGGGCTAAGTCGGGTTGTGTCTGTGCATTTGTCCTAGAGAGATTTGACAGGACATGAGCAATGTTAACACTAGAATTATATAGAATTAAGGATATAACCAGGATTCAAAAGTAGGCTAGAATCCACACAAAAATGTGTAGATTTCTGCTGTGTCTGTATTCCCCATGCTAAACCTCTATTTATCTGTTAATAACGATGATCATTTAGAATTTTTATTATAGAAAAATTTCAAGTGATGATATAACAGCCTCATATTATGTAAGTTGGTAATAAGTACTAAAATGTTCTTTGTTACTTAGAAGCCATGTGAAGCACAACTTTAGCACTGCTATTCAAGATACAAGCCTTCAGATACAACCAAAGCCTTCAAAAATCAACCAAAGACCCAGCAAGTGTTGGAAATGCAATGCGGCACTCACTAAGAAGTTTAGAATTTAAAATGCAAGCTACTGTCCTTCATAGATAACATTTCGAAGTACCTGTATCTCTGCTAACCACAGACCAACTAACTAGCAAACACCTGCAAAAGTCTAAGATGACATTATGCCAGTTCAGAATGGATTTATTCTAGTGATGATCTAGGTTTTTTTTTTTTTTTTTAAATCATACTCTAAAAGCACTAATCCTCTTCCATTATCAGAAATAATACTGCAAATCTGAGAATGTCTGAGACACAGGTAATAAAACATACTAAAGTTTCACAATCTCCTTGTTCTGATTTTAAGATCATATTGTAGCCTGCTCATGGAAATAAGAGATTTGTAATGAGCTTTTAGAGTGGGAGGCACTAATTAACAAGTCTATGGAGTAGGTTTGAATCAGTTGACTGGCAGAATGACAAGGTCAAACATTCACATATTAACATATCACAAATATGGTGTAGACCAGGTTTCAAGCTCTCCAGCCTCCAAATCGAAGCTATTATCGGATGAATAAAGAAGTGCTGATTGATAGGTCACACTGTCATCTCCAAAGAAATCTAGAGGCAAAAAAAAAATCCTGTGTTATTATGACTAAGCTGCAATACTGCCAAATCTATGCTAAGTTTTTCTGTTCATCTAGGCAGGCTTTACTCTGCAATATCTCACCGGTAACACTCATTAGCACCATGTTTAAAGAGGGAAAAATATTACTTCAGGGTTATGAAAGCATCTGATCTCGTATTTTCTCATCCCAATAAATGCAGCATCACCCTCAATAAAACAAAAAAAAAAGTGCCTGTATGTAGTGAATGATTTCTTTGCAGTTAAACCACTAATTCTCTGGGGTTTAGACAACAAATTATAATTATAATGCTAAGACATTAATCATTTAGAACAGAGATACAGTCAATCATACACTAAAAGGGAACATGGTCTAATCTGTACATGGCCAGGTAACATTTTAAATAGACTGGGCATGATGGCATAATTGTCTTTAGACTACAGCTCACCAAAAGCCATACCCTCCATTTTACAAAGTTCATATAGTTTTATACACTAATGGGATATCTGATATTTGGCTCTTATACTGAGATGCTATTCCTTCCTTTCACTGTACATAAAATTTACTCTCACAGGGATTTTTTTTTTTTTTTTTTCTTCAGGTAGTGATTTGTTAATTCTGATCATCGTCCAATGTTGATGGCACATACAGTACCAGGTCTGGCATACAGTAACTGTAAAATTGTGATGTGTCATATCCCTGTGTAATACAGTGAAATTAATAGAAGCTCTCAGCACTAATTGAAATGTCTTAATATATCAAAAATATTTTTTGGGGAAAAAAAAAATCTCTCTTGGTAAGCTTTAATTTGTTTGCACTTTACAAAAACTTTCAGTCTTACTTGTATGGTGTGTGTGATTATTAGATATATTCGTGTCTTAGTGTATGGTCATTACCAGTCTGTCCTCGTGCTTAGTCTGTAGCCTCAGCAGCATCTTGTCTAGACGCCTCACAGATCTCCTAGCCTTGTCACCATGGGAACAGCTCTGAGTGACAGCCTGGTCTCTTAGTAGCACGTCCACAGACCCTTCTTGATACCCATCTGAGAGGTAGCCATCAATCACACTGTCCTGTATAGGGATAAATGCAAGGTCTAAGGGGTTTGTTTCCATATGAGATATGAGTGACTGGCTACATCTAGATATGGACTTAAATGTGTAACAGCTAAGAAGCACCAAAAGCTTAGTAAAACAATAGTAATGTGCCTCAAATGTGTCCTTTTTTGTGAACATGAAGTTAAACATCTGTAGACTTGTACCGATGACTTACTACTGTAATCCTAAATGTTGTACTGTACTTATTGCAGGAGTTTTATTCACAGTATGTTCACACTGATCATCCTTAACACACTCAGTATTGTTTGACTATACAGAATACAGTTGGAGAAGAGTAATGATTTATAATCCCACTATCTGGTGTCACCTAGAAAAGGCAGGGTTCCCTTTTGAGTCTGGTTCCTCTGAAGATTTCATCCTCATGTGGTCTCAGGGAGTTTTTCCTTGCCACTGGCACCTCTGGGTTGCTCATTAGGGATCTAAATCTACAACCGGATTTGAATGCTGTACAGTCAATTCTTCACTGGCAATGTTCTCTTTACATTAGAACTATGTTCTCTTCCATGGCATTTTCCAGCTGGATTAAAATTCTTTCTTGAAAATGAATTAATTCTCCATATGTTTAAAAATTTCAATCATTCAAGCACATGTTCTTTTTTTTTCTGCTCATTCTCATCAAGGATGTTAATTCTGGAGTTGATATATGCATTGTATATTCACAAAATATCTGAATACTAACCCTAACCCTAACTTCAATTCACCCTGCTTACAACAAGCTCACACAGAATAAGCAGCTCCTATCTGACTTGAGATAAACAAGATAGTTCTGTATAAACCGAACAAAATGCTTAAATTGCTTAAATGGATTTCATTAAGGGCTGTTGTTTTCATAGTACTGAGATGGTTGTCTTGCTATTTACCTTCCCTCTTTGTTTGTAGTACTGGGAACACTTGCATTTTAAAATGCTGGATTGAATTCAATTTCCATTTCTCATAGTAGCCACTGAATCAAAATGACATCTATCAGAGGTACTTTAAGCCCAATCTCAGTACTAGAATATACTTGAAGGCCATAGACTTTGCATTTTATAATGAACTTGAACCGAACACCTCTGAAACACTTCATTTGAAAACTAACTATAAACCAGCATCTGCCGCTTGCAGAGAGCATAGAACTGTCCTCCACTTTGCTACCTCAAAAAAACTCATAAAACTTCTCCTTCTCAATGCATAATATCTCAACACCCATCACACTTTTTTTTTTTTTTTTTACTTCAATCTGCAAGCTCAAAGCCAAAATAAGGGACTCCTGCCAAGAGCTCTAAGACCACTCCTCTTAGCAGGAGGCTTCTTAATAACTTCAGTGCAATGTGGATGTGAACTGGATGTCAGCACAAGTGAGTGCTTCATGGTTACAGAACACCTTAATTAACAAGGCAGAGTTAGTGGGGGAGTTTGGAAAGTGCAATGATTGAGTCAGTATCAAAAGCCTCATATCCCAATATGGCTCAGAGCTAATACCTTGTTCTTCCTTAATAGTATATTGCAATGCTTGAGATTAATCTAATTGGATATGCAAAGCCTGTAAACTTTAAGAACCACTGATTGTAAGCACACTCTTTTCATAGCAAGTAACCAGACTAATAAACCAAGTAGAAAAAAATCTTATAACTGAATTATGAAATTATTGCAAGACACACAAGAGTAATATACAGCTACACTCACTGGCTGTTAAATCAGGCACACCCATCATAAAGGTACTCTTTATAAGTATAATATTACTCATTATCGCTATTTGTCACTGATCATAGGACCACAGCTGACCAGATCGATTCTCTGCACGGCATGGCAGTGGCACAGCATTGCATGCCGCACTGGTATGAGTGTATCAGGCACAGCTAGGAGTTGTAAACACCTCAGCAGTGTCACTATAGTCAGAAATGAGTGTAACTCCAAGGTACATGTGCTTAATAAACTAGTTACTGAGACTAAACCACTCTAATTTGTTCTCAGAATTGGCATGTAAGATATCCTATATACAGTCCTGCACAGGAGGCATTGCACAACTACAATATGGTGCACAAACAGCAAAGTGAAAAAGTGTGTTATAATATTAGGAAAGAAGAAGGTGTGCATATATCGTGCCCTCCAGAATTATTGGCAACCTTTGTAAAATGAGCAAAAATGATTGTATAATATTAGAATAAAAAATTGTTGGACTGTGTATAATAACAATAGGATTAACTATTTATCTTTGTTATATTGTGAGAAAGAAGAAAGGACACTGCATACAAGTATAATCACCTGATACCGTACTGTAAAATGGTGCTTTAGGGGCGTTTTGCAGCTGGTGATTCAGGGGATCTTGTGAAAATTCATGATTTCATGAATTCTGCTAAGCACCAGGATATCTCAGGCCAAAACCTGGTTGCCTCTGCCAGGAGGTTCAGACTTGGCCATAAACAGAGCTTTCGACAAGATGATGACCCAAACATATTTCCAAATTATGTTTTGCAATCGATCTCAGTCTTCAGACTACACATCTATATAATGTCCATGTGTGTTTGAGTTCAAAAGATCACTTACTGCACTCATGTATTTATTGCATTTTGATTAAGAGTGTAAATAATTCTGGAGGACACTGTCTATGCTGTCAAAACAGACTTTACATAGAGACCTGCATACCATCCAGCACCAGAACAGTGGCTCCACATTTTTCCATTCTAGATATGCTTCAAGTATTCCATTCAGGGACTGTATGCGCTCTAGATCCTAAAACACAATAAATGAGTACATTCAATTGTGAATCAAATGCATTGTAACTTATATACAGTTTGCACAAAAACATGCAACGTGCATTAACGTCACTGGAGCAACTGTCCAACTGTCTACCAAAAAAAAAGAAAAAGAAAAAAAAACCTACAGCATGGAACATTTCCTCAGAAGGATCATCAGCCTTCAGACGGGCTAAAGTGGGTTCTTACGCAGAATAGCACTAGGAAGACTGAGACTTTAACAGCACTCGTTCTATATTTGAAAGCATCAGTCACTGCCGTAGTTAGAAGGTCTTAGTCATCTTTCCTGGTGGATAATGATACTTAACTGCATGTGTTTAAAAAACTACTTCTGCATAGGTGATATATGTATCAGTTATTGCAATAAACTTTCAACCTGGCTTGCGATATTCATATAAACTGACAAGGCTGTTCAGTGCTCCTGAGCATTGGCACATAATGCTGTATTCAGTATAATCTGTCCTAGGTCACCTTTTCAAGTGCAGTAGATCCAGTCAGTTTAGGAACATGGGCAGTGCTGGGGTAACAGGTAGGTGGAGAGCTCATGTGGGAGCAGATCTGGAGAAACACATGAAAAATCTTTTTAGTCACCATTTCAGCCAGCAGATGAAGTTCATGGGGCATGTGTTGTCACTTGCCTTGTCAGTAAGTTTGGCCTGCTCTTGCTGAGCTGTTAAGAGACTCCGCCACTGCAATTTCAGTTTCCCATACTGCCACTGCAACCTCCCGATGTCTTTTCCTTCACATCCATTTAGGTCCAGCTCCAGTTCTTCAGGTGGACCCTGACGATCACACACACACACACACACACACACACACAGTGCCACAGTGGGTATCATGAGATGTCTGTTCCTGATGTATCTTAAGAACACACCCACCTCTTGCAGATCATCAGGGTAATACACAAGTGAAACATGTACAAGCTTATTACAAGACAACTGACTCAACACTGCAGCCTAATGGTTGTAAATAACCTAGCTCTAGGTTAGATTCCATAAAAGAAAGTCCTGCAAAAAATCCTAATGAATTAGGATGTGTAAATAACTATTACCTTCTGTGAGGCTGTACGTTATTTTGATCTAGACTGATCAAAAATTTACAGCTTCACAAAATAGACTGAAGGGAAAATAAGAAAAGATGAACGTTCTAATCTGCCATAGAAAAAGTTATACATACTCAGTACCGTGCAAAAGTCTTAGGCTCATGTAAAAAAAATTCTGTTAAGCATAGACAGCTTCGAAAATAATGAAATTAGAAATGAAACTAGGAAGATTAATATTATTAGAAACATTTCTACATGTAAAACAGAGGAGTAACAGGAACCAACATTAGCATTTCACATCAGCAGCCTTTGCCTTTAAAACTGTGTTGAATCCCTTAGTTACAATGCCATGCAATTTTATATTGAAACTGTCTGGTATGTTTGTCCAAGCTTCTTTGAAAACCCGGCACAGTTCTTCCAGAGACTTCTGGTGTTGCACTTGATTCTGTTTCTGCAGGTACAATACTAGACTGTCTCCATTATGTCTTTATCTAAAAAGTGAGCTATTTAATATGTTACATTCTTTAACGACATACAAACATTTTTTGTGTAAGGTTTTTTTTTTTTTTTGGTGGGAAAATTAATGTTCGGAAATCTGAAACTTGTAAATTGTAGTGAGAGAGTTGGTTCTTCAACCCACAGCACTGTTTCGTTGCTGCTAATCTGAAGTGCACTGTTTAGTGGTTTCCGTGTGGTTTTGACCACTGTGAGCTGTTTAAAGCTACTGCTAGTGCATGCTTGCATGTCACGTAAAAATAAATAGAGCCTCCTCGTGCTTTACCTGCTCAATGGTTCGATGATTTTTTTTTTTTTTTTACAGGACTGGTCTGTGTTGAAGTGTTGGTTGGGTTGTTTGTATCACTGTGCTATCAAAAGCTATTGGAAATGAGCATTTAAATACTATTTTTCCAAATCCTGCCTGACTCAAGCTTCTAAATTAATCCTACTAAATCTATTAAGAAGGTAATCCTTTATGAAATTAATCACTGTGACTTTATTAGATTAGATTTAGAGATTAAGAGGTTAAATAAACTGGAATTGTTATTTAAAGCTACAATGTGTAGGATGTTTTCATTAAAAAAAGAAGAAAAAGCATCAAAACAGAGAGATGTCTTAGCCTTCATCTGTCTTTGAGACAGATACCTCACAGCCACAAAGACACACAAAGCCCTGTGGACACCTTGTAAACTCACTCCACAGACCTTGTGTTTTAGCTAGTGCACTAGCATTGGGCTTTGCTCTTTCACCTAATACTCAGTAACTATGATGGTCATACTCATGTATAGAATACTATTTTTATTCTCATTTCAGTAACCTTTGGGAGACCTCAATAATGGCATCAGATATAATTACATCTTTATGGGCTGCATCCCAAACCACATACTACTGTACTAAGTAGTACGTCAATACACCAGTGGGGCCTACAGTGTTTTGGTATCGTGTATGTGGTTTGGATTGCAGCCCTGGATTTTCATTGAATGCATATTCGTTGTCTCTCTCAGCCTGGAGGATGAGTGCTGCAAACCCATGTCTTGAAATGTTCTTCTGCAAGTAAGTCACAACAGCATTTTTGTAACAGAAGAGGCACAATTCCAATAATCTTACATCCTGTAGTTTTAATAATCCACAGCAGAAAGCCAAAGTCTCAAAATGTTATGAAAATGGTACTGAATGGCTGCAAATTGATCAATACATAACACTGTCAATAAATGCAAGTTATATACTAATAATTTAGCTCCAGATCATGTGGGAAGTAGTAGTAATTTCAGATACCAAGAATTCTGCCGTGGCTCAAGGAGCCAAAACAACTTTGTCATTTAGAATGTGTGCATAGAAAAAAAAATGCCTTTCCTCAGAGTACTGAGTCATGGTTCTTTTGGGCCCTTTTAGGTAAAATTTTTCATTACAATTCAGAATATTTGGAAATGTAAATGATAGCATGTCATAATGGTGATAATAATAAATGTGGCTCGTGAAACAAGCTAGACATTAAGAAATTTGTTCATAAATCATTTGCAGGAGCATTTACAAGAAATGTGATATTCATGAAAATCCAATTACTTTGTTTGTGTGTATACATGCACATATACATACATTATATATATATATATATATATATATATATATATATATATATATATATGTGTGTGTGTGTGTGTGTGTGTGTGTGTGTGTGTATATATATATATATATATATATATATATATATATATATATATATATATATATATATATATATATATATATATATATGTGTGTGTGTGTGTGTGTGTGTGTGTATATATATGCAATTTTTTGCTTATTTATTTTATTACAAATGTAAAGAATATTTTGTGAAACTCAGTCATTTCATATTATTGACCTCAAATAGAGAAAAACAAAAACTCATAAACTAAGACAAATAAATTAGTCACTCAATCAATACAAAAGAAATGGTGCCATATAACGAGGAAGAGTTAGTGTGTGTCTATGGTAGTGACACACTGTAATGGCTGAGCTGCATATAGATTTGGACATTAAACTGAAAAGTTTATTTTACTTGGTTATTGGTTTTATTGTATCATGTATCCTTGCCTGAATCACAAGACATTTTCATTTTTAGTTAATCCTTAGTTAAACCGAGTCCTTGACACAGAAAGAGATATATAAATTATTTTACTAATACTTCCCTAATATCAACATTGAGAATTACAATCCCAATTTAACCCCTGACTAAAACTACCAGGAAGTGAAGTCGGTTATTTTGACTAACTATGTATACAATATGTGCACTTTACCAGATTCCAGAGACTCACCCCTGCTGCCGATGAGAGGACATCTAGCTGCAGGAGTTTCTCTCGTAGTAGAGCCTCGAGCAGGTTTCCTGATGCAATAAGCCAGCTGAAGGCCAGCAGCAGATCCCTGCTTCCGATCTCCTCTCTGCTTTCACAGGCCCGGGGTCCAACCACCCACCAGCCCCCATAACCACTGTGCCAGAGGGCACTCTTCACAAAGCGTAACTGGGTCTCTGCAAGCATTATTCCATTCCCCATGGGACACCAGAAAACATACACACACACACACACACACACACACACACACATACATACATATACACACACACACACACACACACACACAAACAGACAGATTTATATCAGTTACATTTAAGGAACAGTTGGAAATACAAGCATGGCTGTCAATTTCAGTACTTTCATTGAAATATAATCAGTAAAATAGTTTGGACAATCTGTCAGTACCCTGGTTAGAGAGTTTGGTTAGTTCTGAGCATGCGCAGTCTGGTTCAAAGCCCTTCACAAGGAGACTACTGAGCAAACACCACAAGTCTTGGACCTGCAACGGAAAACAATTACATTTTTATCTTTTTGGGGTTTTTTTTACGTACTTTTACGTACTTCAGGTTAGGTGTGCTGTGTGAAACAAGGTTTTGGGGAACTTAGAAACGAGTCACTAACCGCATCTGTCCTGTTGAATTTGGCTCTCCTGAACACTTCTGCGGCTGGGACTGACTCAACCTCCAGCGCCGAAAGAAACTTACAAAGCGTTGTTATTACTTCTTTGGCTTTTACATTCTTTTTTTCTTCATTCGTCTTCTGCATTTTATAAAGGAAGTTAATTTTTCTGCGTTGATACTGAAGTGCCAAAGCGTCGATCAAAAAAAAAACAACAAAAAAACTTACAAACACTGTTTCCGCGTTTGATTCCTTCTGCCACAACACGTGACCAATGACGTCAGAGTCTTCGTTGCCGCACACAACCACGTGACTGCTTTGGATTCAAAAGACATCTTTATGTTGTTAAGCAGTACAGGAGTAAAGGCGTGTCATGTCTACAAATTAAGCTTTTCTATGTATATTAATAATCTCACTGGCAAAATCAACAAGCGCAGTCATACCCTCATGTTTTACAGTTCAGATATACTATATGGACAAAAGTTTGTGGACACCTGACCATCACACCCATATGTGGTTCTTCCCCAAACTGTTGCCACAAAGTTGGAAGCACACAATTATAAAGGATGTCTTTGTATGCCATAGCATTAAGGTTTCCCTTCACTGGAACTAAGAGGCCCAAACCTGTTCCAGCATGACAATGCTCCTGTTCACAAGGTCCATGTTTTACCAAGGTTGATTTGGAGGAACTTGAGTTTCCTGCACAGAGCCCTGACCTCAACCGCACTGAACACCTCTGGGATGAACTGAAACACTGACTACACGCCAGGCCTCCTCGCCCAACATCAGTGCCTGACCTCACTAATGCTCTTGTGGCTGAAAGAGGACAAATCCCCACAGCCACCCTTTAAAATCGAGTGGAAAGCCTTGCCTATGCCTGTGAATTAACAAGTGACGGACTACGGCCTAGGGCTGAGTTAAATGCAATTAAATCATTTGTGTATGTTTGTCAACAGACTACCTGGGTTCCAGGTTCGATCCTGTGCTCGGGTGACTGTCTTTGCCGAGTTTCTGTGTATATTCTCTCTGTGACCATGTGGGTTTCTTCCCACCACTCAAAACGTGCCTGTAGTTGGATTGGCTAAGGTAAATTGCCCCTAGGTAATGTGTGTGTATGGTGCCTTGTGATGGACTGGCATCCCATCTAGGGTGTATTCCCACCTCATGTCCAATGTTCCCGGGATAAGAGTTTGAACTAGTTTTCCCATCATTACTGGTAAGGCTAGTCAGCGTCCACTTCCTGGTTAGGCAAGGTTTACTTGTTTGCTTTGTCCGATCCAATCAGAATCATGTAGCATATGCTGAACGACATCAGTGCAGTTACATACACAATAATAAATATTCTTTATTATTTCCCTTGTTTTGTTGTCTATTCTTATTCAATGGCAGTACAGTGTGTCTTTGGTTTCACCTAAATAAGGCAATACTGCCAGAATTTCCTGTCCTGTCAAAGCCCATTTCTGTCAGGTAGAAAAGAAAAAATGTGTGCACTCGCAAATTTATTATGAAAAAAAATGAAAACATTTCTGCATTTCCATGTACACTTTTTGAAGCTTGTATGTGTGAATTTTTATCCAGGCAAAATATATTAATCTGTAACAGAGGAAAGATTTGATGTTTGATTCCATTTTAAAGATTTAGTTGAAAATTTGTAAGTGTTTTCCAAAGTGTGCTGCTGTCCCCTGGCGGGCGAAATAGGTATTACAACCCAGATAGAAAGAGGACAATGGGTCATTGTTGGCATTCATAGCCACAAAAGTGGCAGCCACAAGAGGTACTCTCATCAGTAAAGTAAAAAAAAAATTGCAGAAAATATGATAAAATTAATGTACATACAATAAACATTAAAAATGACTGACTAATAGAGTATTATGTATCTGAGCTGAAGGGGTCAATGAAATTTCACAGTTAATGGAGGTCCCTGGTTGCAAACAGTTTGAGAACCTCTGGAATAGTCGACTAGGCTCTGCAACTCCTAATTCCACATGCGATAATGTAAAAACGCGAAGTGTTCTATTAGTTTCATATAAACTGAACTGTATATCATATTGTGTTTCTCCAAATGAAATGGACGAAGGGAAAAACAGCCTCAAAACTCAAATTCATTGGGAATTAAATAACTGTAAATGACTTCTTTCATCTATCAAAACAATTTTTGTAAAAAAAATACTTGTATATGTATGTTTTTTTTTATGTTATTACAATCTTAGCCATATAAAAAGAACTGAACATGACCCCCTGCCCATCACGATATTGACGACAAAAAGACACTAGTTTTGTTCTTTTATTGCAACAGACGTTTTAAATATATTGATAAATCACACATAACTGTATATCAAAGAAACTTGTCTAAAAAAGTAATAAGATCATTTAAAAATCACATTACAAAATCTTTCAGAATTATCATGAAAAAAAAGCAGACTAGACACATTTTACACTATTTTAAAATACATCTATAATTATAGTCCATTAGATTTCTTCTTCACTTATTACAAAACGTTAACATTTTTCAATTTGTGCCTTTAGTGTGACTTTCCACAACCTATATTGTACAATACAACATAAATATGATATGTTTATGTTACAGTCACACTGACAACTACAGAAAGCTACATAATGCCATAAAGTTGTGGATTTTTTTTTTTTTTTTTTTGGGAAACTGGTGAAGTGCATCAGCTTATCTGTAAGACTATTCTTACTATTTATTTTTATTAATACTTTTTACATTTTTATTAGCTGTTAGAACTGTATAAATTAACATGAAGTCAACATATAAAATCTGCAAATACTACAAAGTCTCTTAATTGATAACATGTTGTAGTGAAGTCATAAAAATTGTACCACAGTAAAGATATTAACTTTCTGCCTCTTTCTCCTCCTCTTCTTGCTTAATCACTGGGATCCCTGGTAATGACAGTTAGACAGTGAAGAGTGGCAAGGGTCAGCATTGCATCTCAATAAAGACGCAAATACACCAAATCAGAATTACATCACAGCTTACTTACTTACGGATGGATAATACGCACCCTGATATAACAACAATGTGTGCTTTAAGTTCTATCTTGAATTTATTCTCTACTGGTAAGGTAGGTTTCTGACTTTGTGTACTATCTACTTGACTCAGTTGGATCTAGAGCACTTGCACACGCACACGCGCGCACACACACACACACACACACACACAAATAAATAAATAAAAAACCAACAGAGTTTTTTGGACTGATGGTATTCCTAGTTTGTGACCTAGTGAGCCAATATCAGAATGTATTTTTGATAGACTTCAAAGCACTATTGTAAGTCGCTCTGGATAAGGGCGTCTGCCAAATGCCATAAATGTAAATGTAAATGTAAACAGTCTTGTCTATATTAGTGAGCTTCACAGCTCCATCTACAGGTGCGAGATTGTAACTACATGACCTTTTAAGATGTGAAGGAATACCTCTCTAACAAACTGGCGAATACGAAGAGAAATTCAGTCTCTTAAAATATTTATTAAGATATGGAAGAGTTCCTCAAAATGATGATGACTGTACTTCAAGTCATTAAAGTTTCTGAGTTGGAAAGCTGTTTCTGTGGTTACAAAGCACACATACAATTCTTCAGGGTAAAGTCAAACTACATTGCATATTGTGTATCTTCCAAATAAAAAGCATACTATACAAACATAAACAACAAAGTATCAGTGGCGTCATACTGTGTGATATAGGATATATGATTTTGCTATCATCATGGAATTTTATGTACATGGCAAATGACTATTGACTTCAGGTCGCATTGATGGAAACGTCCCCGTTCTGTAGTGGTTAGTGAGTTGAACCTTTAAACTGATTCGTGACACTTCACATTATGTACAATTCACACTGCACATTATTAAATAAACCAAAAAAATCAAAGAAATCTACTTAGAGGCATAAGGGGAGGAGTGAGGGTAAAAACAGATTTCTTTATTGGCAGCTATAAAAAACATGGACCTCAGCCAAAAACTGACAGCACAAACCTGACAGCGAATCATGGATAAAATAATTATATGATTAATTTGTGTAAAAACATTGGTCATTTTGTTATATATATTCAGCATTTCTTCAGCCAAGATATGTAGAAAATATGACACTGTTGCAACACTTTAACTGGGTCCTTTTGAGTCTGGGTCTCATTTTGTGACCCTGAGCTCTTGCTCTCTTTTTTTCTCTCTATCTAGAAAAAGGGGGGAAAAAATCCACAGAGTGTGACCTGAGCTTTGATCAGCACACTCGATGGAGCATCTTGGGACAAGTCGGGCAAAGCCTTGCAGATCCCCATTATCCAGTCACTTGAGTTGTGGAGGGACGCTGAGCTCATTCATATTTAATGCCTACAGATCAATTATTAATATATGAAATTCCATTCCTTCTGCAGTACGAAACACCTAGTAGCATGGAATGAATACCTCATCTTTTATTCTTTTTTTCCACCGACCATTGCTTCTGTTCATCATTTTTGTCATCTTTTAGTATATGGAGAAGATAAGATGCAGAATTTAAGATTCTTTCAAGTTGTAAGCCATTACAATTCTGTTACATTGTGTCTAGGTCAAAATGGTCAAAATGGCCTAAAATGCTAAATAATGCATTTTTTTTCCAACAGGAAACTTTATGTCCTCAGCCCAGTTTCTCTAAAGAGCATAAAAAATCCTTAATCTCATGTTTTATATTTTTAGTGCAAGTAGTGTGTTCATGCAGGGAATGTGAATAAACATTTTGAAGAGCCACTTGAAGTAACTGTTCCTCAACACTTTAAAGACCCAAAATGAGTGTTCATCCTTCAAAGTGTAGGCTTGAATTATTTTATTTGCATTCTTTATGCCCTTTCTTGCAAGTATATCATACAGTATGTCCATTTTCAGCTTAACTTGCATAACATGCACTGTAATTGGGAAGACGTTGCCACAAGGCCATTTTTTTTCGATCACTGCATTACTACATATTGCTCTTTATTCGCTTTGACAATTCTGATTATTTATTGCTCAATCTTTTTCCGGACAGTTGCAGTTTGTTAAGGCAAGCCAAGACAAATCTCCTTATGGTGTAAATTCAGCTGGAGGGAGCAGATGCTATACTGATGCCTTTGCAATTGCAAAATAAGTTGCAAGTCACATTATTCAGATGGTGCATATCATGCCAACATTTGCATGCTATCTGAGGAGCCTTACACATGAGGCTCCATTTCTATCAAAATAGTTTACATCGATTATCATCAAAAAGCCATGAAGATGGATTGGGGATTTTAATCTAAAGTTATGGCCATACTGGTCATACAATTAAATAGAGGGATGTCCATGCAATCTTATACTTTGGCTGAGCTAATATGATTTTAAAAAATCCACTCACCAGAGCCACGAACTGAATCACTATCAAAACTACACCTGGTATAATTTGAAAAAAAGATTGATTTGGTTCTCTCTCTCTCTTCTTCCATTTCTCTTTCCTCTAAATCTCTGGAAATCTTTTTTATGTGTCTCCCCAGGGTAGAGATATTTGATGAAGGTGTGAGAGGTGAATGAAAAAGACATCCAGACCCAGCGGTGACCTGATCGAATGTACTGACCTTTCATCTCCTCTTCCTCTCCTCTTCTCATCCTCTTAGGGCTGCTTGTTTCATTCATCATGGCCAAACTGGACACCTGGAGCTGTCTCTGCTTGTTCTAATCTAGCTTCTTGTCTGTGTGTGTGTGTGTGTGCGAGTGTGTGTGTGTGTGAGAGAGAGAGAGAGAAAGAGCACATTTAACATCCTTTCAATATTCCTCCAGCCATTTTGCAAAAATCTTTGTACCAAATAGCTGATAGCCACCACAGCATATCAAAAGAATGAGTAACTGCACTGACCACTAATTTAGTAGCATGTTTGCCGTGCAGGTAGTTAGTATCAAATTGCCACAATCAAAACAAGGTGATTCCTGCTTTATTTTATTTTACATAGCAACACTTCTGCTGATAACCAATCTTGCTAAAGTTTCAGAAGAAAGAAGACGCAGTCGCTGGGTTTTAGTGGGGGCTGGTGGTTTTTAAGACGGGAGAAGCACAGCTGTCTGTCAGCAGAAAAAGCAAGCTGTACATGTGATTGCTCAAAGCACTACCAATCAGTCAATCTACTTTACTTTACCAAGAGAGCTGAAAGGACCTGTTTTTGCCCCTTGACATTTGAATTAAAATCAATCTTGGCAAATAGACCTACAAATTTAAAAAAAAGAAATTTCTGAAACCAATGCAAATAATCAAAATGTTATACTTACAATTTAGCTATAATATTTACAAATTACAGTAATGAAATAACAAGCTACATTAGTTGTGTAAAACTGTTATGGATTAGGCTATTCAACTGAACACTACTGCAACTCCGAGCACTCTGTGAGCCTGCAGTGGACTGACTGGTGCTGATAAGGTTAAGTTTTAAATGCTGCGGTCATGTTCATTACCATTGCAATAATTGGCAGTTGGTTATGAGGTTCAGCCCCTTTGCGAGGTCTCCCCATCATCATATAGAGAAGCCGTGTGTCTGGGCAGGACAAAAATGCATTTACCAAGAGCATATTTTCTAATAAATGTTGAAATATTTTTTCTATGTTTTCTCCAAAGACCACCCATGATACAGTCATTGACTCTAAAACTATGTATTTGAAAAAGTGTACTTGAATACTAAAATATTGAATTTCACCTTGGATGATGAATAATATAGACACATCAGTAAACATTTCACTACTACATTTTAATGAAATTTTAGGGGAGGCTGTGATTCCCACATAGTCTTAAAGCTATAACATCTGTTAGGGTTTTATTCAAACAATTTGAAACAAATTTCTGAAAATTCGGAAATACAATGCAAAAGAATCTGTTTCCACCAGTTATGGTCATGCAACTACGGTCCTGATTACAAAGAACTTGAGAAAGACTACAAATCTCAAAGTGCACCATGTATAATTGATAGTCTAACTTTTCCACCTCAAAATTTTCACCTTTTTCATTCACGTTTTTATTTTCTATTTCTAAAATTCACATAATACAGCTAGATGAAAAACCAGCTAGTGTCACAAAATTTGCTAACCCAGTTTAGACTCCACATCTCAGTTATATGATGTGAAGCTTTGATTGGCCGTCTGAATACTTGATGCATGACTACACGTGCACGTGTGACAGCTTGGAAGCTTACTGTACCAGCTTCTAAAATACTTAGCAATTTCATGGCAACTATTCTGGGATATATTTGTATCTGTGCAGCAGCATGGAGATGATAAACAGACAATCTATGTTCATTTCTAATTAAAACTCCCATTTTCATGATTGTTGAGAGTTCTCTAACTGAAAACTATGACTCTCACATATAAAAGTAGTACTAATATAGAAGACACAGAAGATCTTGGAAAACATGCGTTACAATATGTTTTGTTCTCCAGTTATGTTCTTCAGATCAACACTAGAGAATTGTGAGAGTTTGCATGCAGAAGGGGAGAATTAGCACACACCTCCAGCCTTGATCAGCTACCCTATGTATGAGCAGCAGTCTTCACCCTCCCAGAATGAGAGTGCAATAGAATGCAATAGAAAAGACTCAGCAAGTGTAAATTGTCCTATGATTAAACTTGAGAACTAGAAAAGAAGGAGGATATTTCTGTTAGAAATTTCCTCCTGAAGCTATAAACATTGCCATTTTCATCTTGTAGGTTAAGGAGTGCAAACTAGACCTTTTGTTTCAAATTAGTCTCAAACTAATTTATCCTGAAATATCTAATATTTGAAGGTTGATGTCTGTTGAGGTGCTTTGTTGTTTAGTGATTTTAGATTCCTTTTTACTTCCTCCTTTATGCACTGTGGTTTTCAATTATGTAAGAATACACACAATACAGTTTGTATGAACAGTTATAAGTGGTTAAGGCTAAGATAAGTTATAGACTTTATTGATTTAATTGCAAATCATATGCAATACAATAAAATCACTAGACTAGTATTCCTACAGATTTTGTGTGGATTATCTTCATGCCATGAACTCTGGACTTCAAATTGCCATCAGCTATTTCATATCTAAAGTTATGTTAGGTAAATAAGAAATTTAAATGCTTAATTATTAAGCTTTAATCAGGTAGTTTCGTGATTTTGGAAACAAACTAAATTACAACTAAGCTTAACTAAAATTAGCTCACTACCTATGTACACTACATTTGGTTTTTTCTATAGGCCTTTGCTTTGAAGGCTTGCAAATTCATGTGCAAGTGAACCTTTCTTTCTTTCTTTCTTTCTTTCTGAGTCTAGTAGTAAGGAATCATTTCCTAGATAAAGAGAAAAGGATAAAGTGTCACCATAGTAGTTCTGGAATTATTACTTATCACTATAATAAACTATGTCGACTAATATATGATGAGTAAGTAACTACTATTAAATTACTATGCTGACATAATGCAGCTGTGTTATTTACATATATCACTGTTGTATACTGTTCTTACTTTGCCATTACAGAAGCATTAATTACTGATATATTAATGTTACCTGTTATTCTCTGTGCCCCACAAGTAAAGTGATAAATAAATGCCCTTACCCTTAATATTAACTAGTATCCGCAATTGTTATTTACATTACAGTTTGTCACTACAGTTATGCAGCATAGTAGTGGTGAGTAGCACATGATTTATTAAGATTATTTACTAAATTATTATACTTAGTGTGTGTTATTGGAGAGCAGATATATAATATCTGACCGTCATTTTTACTAAGTAAATAATCATTAATGATCGTTATATAATAATCATGATCTTAAGGATCCATAAAACAATATGATATCAGAGTAATTTAATGTATCAGTAATTAATGCTCCTGTAATGAAAACATATGGACAGTGTACAACACTAATACATGTAGATAACACAGGATTAACACATACTTAATACATGATTAGTAATTATTGCAGAACCACTATGGTAAACCTGATTGCTAATTGCTAAGTTAGTAAGCACTTAAGTATTAATTAAGGAACCGTTTTTGTAAGTGTTACTGAGAAATACTGCACAAGAGAAGAGACTGCACAAATGAGTGAAAAAGCATCTTCAGGATTGTGAGTTTAGCCACCATTATTAAGTGGTAAACTTGAACATGACTAAAAGTTGGCCAAAAGCCAGTCCATTTGAAAAGATAAAAGACACTGGAATATATATATTAAAAAAAAGGAATTCAATTTATTAGTTAATTTCACATCGGGATGAATGAATTCTTAGTGAACTTTAACTTAATTAGTTTGCAAACCTTCAAAGCTTTGGAGGACAAGTGCTGTGTTCACGAGAAATAATAATCATTGTACAGAAGGACACATGACCTGCAGTCTGTCCATAGCATGATGATACACATTCAGCTGAATGCAGTGTGAACTGGAAAGTTTGTATAAATAGGAAGTCTTCTTCAGTTGAATGTGTGTTTTAGAAAAGCTTCAAGACAGTTTTCAGGTGTCGGGAAACAGTAACAAAACACCATATTAGCATAAAGTGTGTGTGTGTATGTGTGTGTGTGTGAGTGAGAGAGAGAGAGAGAGAGAGGGAGAGAGAGAGAAGGAAAGACCAAGAGATGGATGGAAATAAAGGTAAACCGTGAAATAAAAAACAGAAAAAAACAGCAGTGGGGGCATAGAGAGAAACATGGAGAGACAGATAGCCAAGGAGAAAAAACATTAAAAAAGAGCCAAAGGGAGACAAAGGGAAATAGATGGAGATATACGTGGAGAATAAAG
The DNA here is from genome assembly GCA_037576675.1 of Pangasius sanitwongsei. NCBI lineage: Eukaryota > Metazoa > Chordata > Actinopteri > Siluriformes > Pangasiidae > Pangasius > Pangasius sanitwongsei. The sequence goes on from CM075012.1 coordinate 22,993,443, forward strand.
AGAAGAAATTGAAAAATACCAACTGAATCAGAGGAAAAGTGAATTGTGAAGAAATAGACAGACAGAAATAGCAAAGATAGAGACCAAGACTAAAATCAAATAACTGATTTACAGCCGGGGGGAATTAAAGCAAACATAGCTAGGATTTACTAATACCAATTACAAACTCATTCAAAATAAAATAAATCATTACCCACAATTACAGTACATTGAGCCAATAAAGCTCACATGCCATTTCCAGTAAGACTTAGAGTGAAGACTTAATTTGATTAAAACTTTATGAACAGTTCCCATGCAGATCGCCTAAATGTCTTTAATCATTTTTAAAGGAATAGTATGTTGAAAAATTAGATGCACAAAATTTTCTGACAGATCAAGCTTGCTAGGTTTTTGTTATCTCTCTTATAGATTTATGTTGTTTTTTCAGCCTAATGATGGCCTCCTTCACTTTCATTGAGATCTCCATGGACTTCATATTGGTAGCTCCAGTTGAACAGCTGGCAAATGCCAACTCAATACCTGATATCAACTCCAGACCTTTTATCTGCTTCATTTGTCTTGAAGTAACGAGGGAATGG
>CM075012.1:22994120-23011900 GCA_037576675.1 Pangasius sanitwongsei
ACACAAATAAACAGACCCAAATCAGGTGTTGTAAAAAAATATTTACACCCTAGCGCAGTGTTTCTATATATATATATATATATATATATATATATATATATATATATATATATATATATATATATAAGTTTATATAAATATTATTATAGCTTTTTAGATATATTTAGATACGGTCGGAATGGTGTGTGCATGTAAGAAAGCGGAAAAGATACTTTAATATGGACGGATGATTGTAAACTCATGTAGTGAGTCTCAAATGTAATAAATATACTTTTGTGTTTTTACTCTGGGTTCTGGACCATGGAACTGAGCGACCAGGCATTCGGATGTGGTCTATATGCATTACAGAATGCCTGTCAGGTGAAGCAACACCTGACTACAGTTTTGAACTCTTTAAAACTTCCTCTTTCATACCACATGAAAATTTACCGCTTAATGTAATGTTAAAAATCAGATTATAAGGCATGTATACATGTAGAAATCATATGAATCAAACGAATGTGCATCCGCATGGCTATATGTGTTTATCTGCAGCTGTGTATGTGTCCACTGACTGGTAAATATTCATGAGGTATGTTTTGTACAGATATAAGTTGGCGTTAAAGCTAAGGAAAGCAGAGGTTTAAAAAGCGTAACGTCCTTACCATCAAGCTTCTTCAGATTGGGGACCCTCTTGGTGGCCTCATCTATCCAGTTGCCCTCAGCAGAGTACTTCTCTTCTAAAGGATTGCCCACAAAGACCAGGTCTACCAGTGATGAAAGCTCTGCCAGTTTCGCAAACTCCCCTGACGTGGCACACAGTCACAAAACAGCTGAACAGTCATTTCTTGCTTTCCAAAAGCAACTATGCTGTTCCAAATGTTCTTGGAAATTGTAATTTATGCACTGGAGGACATGCTCACCCCACTCTTTGACCAAGTTGTTGGACATGTACAGGACACGGAGCTTCTTCATCACATGGATTCCCTTCAGCTTGTCTATGAGATTGTAGGAGATCCACAGTTCCTCCAACGTGTCTGCTATGGCCTCCTACAGGACACAACAGCACAGAGGTATACTTATCCTTAAACACACACACACACAAGGGTGTCACACCCGTACAGCAGTTAGTGCTGCCTCCCACCTTCCAAAAACATGATAGGTGAACTGGCTATGCTAAATTGCCCACAGGGGTGAATGTGTGTGCAAGGTGCTCTGTGAAGCATGAATGGGTAAATTTCCACCCGTCCATGTGTTCCCAGTACAGGCTCCGGATCCACAGTGGCCCTAAATGGATGAATGGACGAATTATTTAATTATTGTACATTAGCCTAGAGGTGTGTAGGACTGCTTTCTTTACTCCCGTTCTCACCAGCTCCAGCAGAAATCTTAACCCATCCCATCCGTTCCTGCAGTTATTATTGCTTGCACTGGCCTGGGATATATTCTGATGAATTTAGTTGGTTCTATTTCTTAAAATATAATCGGATTAGTCATCCAGCAACCGTGACCCTAACCAGGATACAGTAGTCAGAAGTATAATGCTCACTTACTAGTCCATTAAGGTTCTTGATGTTGTTACGACCCAAGGATAATATCTTGAGGTTCTCTAGGACAAGCAGCAAAATTGCATCTTAGTTTCAGACGATAAATATTGTCTTGTTACATTTAGAAAAGATTGATGTTTTGTATTTCGCAAGTCATACACATTTATATGAATTCAATTAAATTTTATTTGGATAGAACTTTTAACAGTAGATATAGTCACAAAGCAGCTTCACAGAAATGTGGATATAGATTTAGATTTACACATATGCCCATGCAGTGTATATACTTACTTAATCCATTTAGGTTGGCAATTTTTTCAATACAGTTGGTTGACAATGACAGTTTCCTGGACGACAAACATGAGAGCAAACATGACAAAAGTTATGCAACCAACCCATTAATCAGTATAATAAAGAATACAAATCAAAGGGTAAACTCACTCGCAGTTAGTAAGGGTGGAGAGAGATGCATCCATCTTTTCAATAGGAGGGATTTGGCCATAGAGCTTCACTTCTTTGGCATCACCTGCTTTTTCTCCTGACTTTTCCTCCTGAGGAAAAACCAACCATGATGCACTACCATCTCTTTAAATATACATCAATCAGCCATAACATTAAAACCACCAGCCTAATACTCTGTACGCCTCTCTCTTGTGCCACCAAAACAGCTCTGATCCACTGAGGCATGGACTCTGAAGGTGTGCTGTGGTATCTGGCAACAAGATGTTAGCAGCAGATCCTTTAAGTCCTGTAAGTTGAGAGGTGAGGCCTCCATGGATCGGACTTGTTTTTAGCTGCAACACAGATGCTAGATTGGATTGAGATCTGGGGAATTTGGAGGCTAAATCAACACCTTGGACTCTTTGTCTTGTTCCTCAAATCATTCCTGAACAATTTTTGCAGTGTGGCAGGGTGCATTATCCTGCTGAAAGAAGGCCACTGCCATTAGGGAATACCGTTACCATGAAGGGGTGTACTTGGTCTAAAATAATGTTTAGGTAGGTAGTACGTGTCAAAGTAACATCCACGTGAATGCCAGGACCGAAGGTTTCCCAGCAGAACATCGCCCAGATCATCACACTGCTTCCGCCAGCTTGTCTTCTTCCCATAGTGCATTCTGGTGCCATCTCTTCCCCAGGTAAGTGACGCGCATATACCCGGCCATCCACATGATGTAAAAGAAAACATGATTCTTCAGACCAGGCCACCTTCTGCTATTGCTCCATGGTCCAGTTCTGGCGCTTTCGGCGGTGGACAGCGGTCAGCATGGGCACTCTGACCGGTCTGTGGCTATGCAGCTCCATACACAGCAAGCTGCAATGCACTGTGTGTCCTGACACCTTTCTACCATAGCCAGCATTAACTTTTTCAGCAATTTGCACTACAGTAGCTCTTCTGTGGGATCAGACCAGTTGGGCTAGCATTCCCTCCCCACGCGCATCAGTGAGCCTTGGGCGCCCATGACCCTGTCGCTGGTTCACCGAATGTCCTTCCTTGGACCACTTTTGGTAGGTGTTAACCACTGCATACCGGGAACACCCCACAGGACCTGCCGTCTTTGGACATGCTCTGACCCAGTCGTCTAGCCATCACAATTTACATCACAAATTAGTCACTCAGCTCCTTATGCCCATTGCCCATTTTTCCTACTTCCAACACATCAACTTCAAGAACTGACTCTTCACTTGCTGCCTAATATATCCCACCCCTTGACAGGTACCACTGGAATGAGATTTCATTCACTTCACCTATCCATGGTTTTAATGTTATGGCTGATCGGTTCATGCTGATCAAGAATAACAAAAAAAAAATGTTAGGTAGTGCATGTTATAAGAGTAGACACTGATTATTCCTTACCCACTTCGCCAAAGCCTCTTTAATAGTTGTTGATTTTGCCTGTAGAGAATAAAACACATAAGAAGTCTGTATTAAGAGCCCAGAAAACTTCTGCAACTTGGCTAACTACTCTATCAACATTAAACCTACTTAATACCAGGATAACATGTTGGCAGTCTTATCTTTTTGGTCTTTTGTTGGGGTTTCCTCTCATTTTGACATTATTTTGTAAAATACTTAGCTACAATCCCCAGAGAACCCAAGCTAACTTGTATTAGCTAAGCGCATGAATTCCCGACTCCAGAATAATAATTTATTTGACTAATTTTGTCGCAAAAAAAAAAACCTTCAGGATTCTCGTTTTGTTGTAAGATGCCCCAGTTACATTTTAACCTCAGTAATACTGTATTTAAACTAAACTGTCAGTTTAGCAAACGTTAAAAAGATGGTTTAGCTCACTCACCATGTTAGCCTCAGCGGTTGCTATGGAACTGTCATCATACAACGCGCATGCGCAAACTCGGTGTCCAGCTCGAGGAGCGTAAACATGAAACCCAGGCAGGGAGGTGAGCAGCCCAAGGAAGGCTTTTGTTTTTCAATGCTCTCTTTATGCAACAATGTTTTACATACAATGGACTCGAAAGCTTAAGAACATGGAGAGACAGGGAGTGACTAAGAGCATGTTACATCAAGTGGTGCATTTTATTAGAGTATTAATTGCCAGAGGGTTCAAAGAATGATTTATGCAAATACATTTTAGGGTCCTTTTAAAAAATGAATAAAAACATAAACATACACAAAAACAAAGGGTTGAAGATGTGTCTTTATGGAAAAGTTATATGAACTTAACATGTGATTAATCATGTGAAATAATTCAAGCTCAAGTTTTTACATCTGCAAGTTTAACCTTCTTCTGATATGATATAATTACAATTCTTAAAGCAACAATTCGATATTTGATGTAATCTGCTATGATATGATTCCAAATCATAAGACAATGATTCGATATTTGATGTAACAGCTGAATCTGCTATGAAATGATTTCAAATCAAAAGGCAACAATTCGATATCTGATGTAACAGCTGAATCTGCTATGATACAATACGATTTCAAATCATAAGGCAACGATTCGATATTTGACGATACAACTGAATCTGCTAGATATAATATGATTTGAATTATAAGGCAATGATTCGATATTTGATGTAAGTGAATCTGCTACAATATGATACGATTTGCTTTAGTATCCTCCAATCGATATGTGACCAACTTTATTCAGTATCTGGGGTAGGCCTGCCATTAATTTGTGAATTATGACGATGTAGAGAAGGACTATTTTAAGTGTCAGAGATATGGGCAGGTCACCTCGTTAGGCTATTTACTATATAATTATAATTGATAATAATCAATTTATGATCGTTGCCTTTTAAATCGATGCATCGATCCAAATCATTTGAGAGTTACTGCAGAAACAGCCAGGTGTCAATTTAGGCTATCATACCCAGCGAAACTACACATGATATAGGGTTAATATTGCATTGTAAAATATTAGATTTTCTGTCAGTTTTTACCAGCTTTAATTGTATCTAACATGATACCTTTAAAGCCTAAAATCTCCCTTACTCTATTCAAGAAATAACAAGCACATGTAAAATGGCACTTCTTAGAAACTATAGCTACTTTTTCATATGATATTGTTACACCGAGACACTTTATTTCTTCAATTTAAAAATCAGGACAGATGGTAGTAATTTAATGAACATATTTTAATCCTTTATTTTGTTTGTAATATGCATGAATATGAAAAATCTTTTTATACAACACAGGTATGAACGTTGAAAAGTATTAGTTCATTCATTATTTATAAAAATTCAACAATGTAAATCTTAAAATTCAAAACTGTACAACTGGAAATTGTTTTTCTTGTTTTTTCTAATGCCGCTTCTGCACTGAAAGTTTACACCTCCACCAAGAAAAGTACAATTTAGTACTCCGCTTAGACTATTTAGAAGAAGAAGCAGTAGAAGCCTTTATTTGTCACAGATACATTACAGCAGAGTGAAATTCTTTTCTTCGCATATCCCAGCTTGTTAGGAAGCTGGGGTCAGAGCGCAGGGTCAGCCATGACACAGCACCCCTGGAGCAGAGAGGGTTAAGGGCCTTGCTCAAGAACTCAACAGTGGCAGCGTGGCAGTGCTGGGGCTTGAACCCCTGACCTTCTGATCAGTAACCCAGAGCTTTAACCGCTGCCCAGTATTTTCTTACCTGCATGTTTTACGAAGCCATTGGCCACAGATTTTGGGCACATGACTACCACTCTGTTTTTCTGGGGTCCTCCTCATCACCATACCTGACTCTGCAACTTTTGAAAGCGTCCTCTCTCTCTCTGCTTGTACTCCCCACTTTCAATCTTCCAAATTTTGCCTCTTGCATATTTGGAGGTTTTTTTCATGGCAGTGTATGAAAGTGTCTCTCACTGGTAAGACAGTAGGGGTTTGGACCATGACCTTTAATATGTATACATTTCACTACAGCCTCAGAAGCAATCTGCTTGCACAGCTCATTAAAGAAAAAAAAATCCCCAAAACGTTCTGTATCACAGGAAACTTTGTGTACTATACCGAACTTTTACCACCTCTGCCAATATATGAACACCAGTGATGTTTATCTGATATGTAAGAATACCTGCAAGCCCTTTCTAGCAAACTGATGATGGCTTCAAACTGTATGCCTTGTCATGCATAAACAACTACATTCAAGAATCTATTACATCTATTTTATACATAGTCTAACTAATATAAATAATATCAATTTCTTATATAAATATAAGGATAATAGAGAAACCTGAAGAACAAGTTTGTATCTCACTGTACTGACGAATGTAAACAATGCTGCAGGAAACCTGAGAGCCTCACTATTTCAAAAAGGAAATATGTCATAACACTGAATACAAGGAATCCTCTGGGTCTGCATCAGCCAATCAGGGTACGAGAGTGCGTAGACGTAATTCCGACCAATCGCAGCAGACATGTGTTCAACCAATCAGTTTAGGGGCTTAGAACCGCTGAAGACCGGGTTGCCAGGCCCTCGTTTTTTTCTGTGGTGTTGTGCTATGTTTGGTTTACTTTCTGCTACTTTAACATGGGCAAGTTGATTAAAGAAATGCAGTAAATGGTATATTCATGCACTGAGGGTGTGATTAAAATGTAATGAATTTTCAGGTGAAATGGTGTATCAGCAGAAACAAGGTAATGTATCTACAGTAAATGCACATTAAGTCAAATTCACTTATACTATATTAACGTATGGTGTGGGTCAGTGAATTGGTCTATTGGTCTATTCATTCTCATATATATATATATATATATATATATATATATATATATATATATATGTTGTATGCTGCCCATTGACCCACATTGATTTGTACATTCCATTAAAGGTGCATCTGATGAAGGTGGCTTCCCTTCTGACGGGCTTTCATATTTTAAGTCATATTCATGTTCATATTCATATTCATTCATATTCATTTTAAGTTATATTCATGAAAAAGGTATCTTTTGCCATGTCCGCTTCAGTGGGACTGTTGCTAGAACATGGGCAAGTGGAGGGATACAAACAATGAAACGCCCCAGTGCAGTTATACTAAAAATAAGCATGCATAGAACTTCGCTTATCCAATCACATTAGTGAACCGGAACTAACTGTTGTATAAACAAGAAATTAAAATAAAGTAACTGACATTTCAGACATAATATGACCAAATATTTTGATATTCCATCAATGAAAATAGTTCTCTAAGAAGCCTCAGCTGCATAGAACTTTATGTGTTGCCATGCCAACGCACAGACAGACTGCCAGCCCATAGTAAGTGTAGTAACTGTTTCGATGTAACGAACTATGGCTAGAATTTTGTGTAGAGAACACAGACAAGAGGAGTGATACAAACTATGAAATGTGCCAGTGGTGTTACACTAAATATTAGCACTCTTGGAAAGCTGCTTGTCCAATCAGATTAGTGGATTTGGAATAACTGTTGCATGAGGTGCTTTTCGAAACTTTTTGAATGTTTGACCAACTTTTTTAATGCACTCTCAGTATCCGCTTTGTTTTTGGCTTCTGAGATTTTCCACATACAGCTTACTTACAGCTCTAAGACAACAAAAAACATGCACAGCATCACATGAGTCTGTAATATAGATATGTACTAAGGATCCATGGAATTTATTTCACAGTTAAATGGGTTGAGCTAGAAAAAAAAAAAGCTTGAGAAAAAATCCCTGTATTACCACAAAGCTCTTCAGATAGTGGTGAGAAGAACAGAGCTCATCACTGGAAACAAACTCCCGGGCCTTACAGGACATTTACCAAACAAGCTGTTGGAGGAAGGCCCACAATATCATTAAGGACTGCATTCACCCTGCTCATTACCTGTTTGCGAAACTGCCGTCTGGCAGACGCTTCCGTTGCATCAAATCACGGACAAACAGACTGAAGAACAGTTTTTATCTCCAAGCCATCAGACTACTTAACATCCAATAGTCCTTCATCTAGCACTGCGACACTTTATTACTGCCACTTCCAGTCACTTAGATATTTACCATCCAGATTTATCATGTACTATTTATTATACTTGTTACTGTTCTGCCTGATTTAATAGCACATGTCACTTCTACTCTATCAATGTACACCACTGTCTCATTTACCCTCACATAACAGCATCATCCCAACCTTAATGTCCAAACATGTGTTTGTTCATGTTTAATAAGTGTTTGTTCTGTCAGTGTCTAAATCTGAGCCTCGTCACAAGCATTTCAATACCCAGTGTAACTGTGCAAATGACAAATAAAAAACTCTTGACTCTTGTATTAAAGAAACCACCCAGTGAGACGGATTGTGCGGATAACCGCGGATTTGGCAACACGCATCTACATTCCCCATAGTATGCCGCGTTTAAAAGATGTCTCCCGCGGCAGCTCTGTCTGCTTCTCATTGGCTCTTTTGAAAATCTCCGATCGATGTGATTGGTTCGTTTTGAATTCCGTCACCGCGGCCAGTTTGAACCAGGGAAATCCTCTAGTAACTGCACACTTTTCTCACGTCTTCGCAGTGTCAAAAATAGATCAATTTTTGGTAAGTTTACTTTCTTAAAAGTGACTTTTACTCACAAATGTATAGTAGCATTGCTAATTGTTCAGTCTGTCGGTCTGTAGAAAGTGTTAGCAGTTAGTTGTTAGCTAATGTAGCATGCACACCTCACCGAGTTAGCTAGCACATGAACTTACTTAAAGGTGACATTAGCTGGGAACAACAATGTCAGTGGTCATTTTGTTTCAAATAAACCAGCATGGATGAATTATATAACCATCTTGACTGAATTATAGACAGAAAACTACCTTACTGACTTAAATTAATATTGTCTCTTTAGCTGAAACGTTCAGTCAAGATAAACCACCAGCTAGCATTTTAACCCTTTCAGGCATTAATAATCAAAAACATATCCAGATTCTTTAAATAGTATGAAATGAATGTCATATATATTACTTATCTTGAAAAGTAAATGGATTACCTGGTGTAGACATAGAAGTTAAAAAGGCATAAGACATTAAACCTGTAATTAAACAAAAGAAAGAAAACCTTCCATTATGGTAATAAACAAAAACTGTTAACATTCAGGTCTACAATATTGAATGTTGATGACCAAATGTATAGAATATATATCATTTAACACATAACAATATTGTTGATATACAATATCTACACAGTTTAGCACTGTTCTATAGTTTTTAAAAAGTGTGGCATGAAGATATTTTTTTGGTTTTGGAGGTGATTTATATCTTATTTTCCTAAAAACAGCCTTATTGACTGTCCATTACTGTCCATTTGGTTAAAAAGTAGGTGAACTGCCATCCCAGGCTTACTGTACATAAATAATGTTCAAAATAAATGAGTTAATGTTAAAAAAAAATATTCTGCCTTACTGTGTATAAATGTTTAAAGACATCTGTGTGCTTTGCAATCATGTGGATTTTTCTCTCAATAGAAAACCTTTGATAATGGAAGACTACCTGAAGATAGAGAAAATTGGGGAAGGTGAGTGAATTGTTTGTTTGTTTGTTTATTTTTCCTGTATAGTACATATTTCTGTTACTGGTAATGTTCAGGTTTCAATCTTTCAAACTTTCACCTAATATTTCCCAGGGTTTGATGTATTCATCATATTTCTCCAATACCACTCCACCTATCAATTATTTAGAAAGGAAAACTCCACCCTGAACACATTAAATATGTTTATATTGAAATATTTGTGATGTGTTTATTTATTCCGGTGGTAATTTGTTGGTTAGTGCTGTATTTTGTTCTTCTCGTGAGAAGGTAATGGTTGTGTTCACAGGGGGCATTGCTTGCGCAGTTACAATGGAGTTTAATGGGGGGGGGATTCAACATCTTGAATCTTAAATGTAAGTGATAATGGATCAGTTTAAGTGTTAGCTCTTAAAAACAAAACAGCAAGAGCTTCACCATTTTCTCAATGTAGAAATAGTGGAGACAGCAAGCATTACACTCAAAGTTACAGAATGCAACGTAGCTAGACTGTAAGACACAGCTGCAGTGTGTTGCAGAAGAAACTTTGCTTGGCTGTTTAGCGATCTACAAGATGAACAAGCATGATGCCTTTGAGAGAGGCATGAAAGCTGAAGCTTCGGACACTGAACTCATTGAGCAGAGTGTAAAGATGAGGAGGTCAGAGAGCTGGACGGACTAAAGGACTAAAGCTCCGCTGCATTGCTCTCGTTAGGTACTATCAAAAGTTACTTAATGTAGGAAACCGTTAGCCAAAATAGAGCAACGTCTTGTTGAAAGGATTTTAAACTTTAGTCAACCCGGAATTTCATGACAAAATTAATCTTGAATGCCACCGAAGATCATGTTAATTATGAAGATTAATATGCAAGTCGTTCAGAGTGGAATTTTCCTCTCAAAAGTTTCAAACACACTGCTGGTGATGGGCTCAAAAATGATGCAGTCAGAATTGTCCCATTCATCTGAAAGAATTTATTTCATTTCATTTATTTGCTATTTAATTTATGAGTAAAAGCACACTAAAAGTGACCTGTGTGTGTTTTCCTGTCTTAGGTACATATGGTGTGGTATATAAGGGCCGGCACAAGTCCACAGGTCAGGTGGTGGCTCTGAAGAAGATTCGTCTGGAGAGTGAGGAGGAGGGCGTGCCTAGCACTGCTGTACGAGAGATCTCACTGCTCAAAGAGCTACAGCACCCTAACGTCGTACGGTGTGTACTTGATCTGTGATTTTAATAATTACTTCCTTTAGTTTAAAGTGATGTCCAGGGCTCCTGAGTAGTGCAGCGGAAAAGCGTTTGCCCAAGTTTGAATCCCAATGATGCCACAGTCATCCATTGCTGGGAGTCTAGACAGCAAACTTGGCAGTCTGGGTGGGAGGGATAGTATATCCTCTCTCCCCTGTTAGTCCAGCAACACTAGTCAATTATGGGCATCTATGAGCTCGTTTATGCTGAAGAGTGCAGATAATGCTCTCCTCCGAGTGTGTTACGCAGCCCTGTGAGTTTGCATGAGCAGCAGTTTGAAAAGATGCAGCGGCTGGCTTCATGTGTCTCTGAGGAAGCACATGCTAGCTCACACTCTCCCCATTTGGTAGTTGTTGTGTGATAGGGAGAGCTGGCTGGAGGGTGGGAATTGGCAAATGACCAAATTGTCGCGTATTTAAGCTGTCAAAATGACAAATCTCTATATAGCTTCTATCAGGAAAAATAATAATGTTGTGTCTTTTTATGATTAAACCCAACCCCTCTAAGGCATAGTACTACATAAATATTTGTGTCTGTGTCCATGTCTATGCCTGAAAAAGCATGTCTCTGTGTTCACACTAGCAAGCAACACTTTGAAATTTGTCTCTGATCTCACCCTCTTTCTCTCTTTAGACTGCTGGATGTGTTGATGCAGGAGTCCAAACTGTATTTGGTGTTTGAGTTTCTGTCAATGGATCTGAAGAAATACTTGGACTCCATTCCCTCAGGCCAGTATATGGACCCCATGCTTGTCAAGGTATGCCACACCTATACGCATGAGACTGTGTGTGTGTGTGTGTGTGTGTCTTTCTGTTATAAAAGAAAATGTGCAAACCTCTTAAAATGAGTGCATAGAATAATATTTTTGTCCATGGTCATTAAAGGAAAGTGTGTGAAGCTGTGACGTGAGCAAAGATGAGAAAGCACTCACTTGCACCTGCATTAAAGTAAAATCCTCCCACATGGTTGCTTCCCCTGGGACTCCAGCACACCTCTGGTCTAAACCAGATGCCCTGTGAACCTTTCTGGAAAAGAAAAAAAGGGATAGAGTGCCTCCTATTTGTATCTGTTTAGAAAGATAATTATCTGTTCATTTCAGATAATGTATTCGTATTTGGTTACAGTGGTAGCGTGTGTGTGTGTGAGCGTGAGTTATGTCTTTTTCAGAAACTTTATACTTTATTCAAACATTCTGGCACTGCTGAAGCTTTTGGATATTTTTTTAAATAACTAAATGCCAAATGTACTCTTGTCCCACTAAATGTTTGTATGCTTTCTTTGATTCCACCAGTGCATTTAAATCTCACTTATTGCACATGCCGGTATTAAATAAATCAGCATGTTGAACTAAGTTATTTCCGTTGATTGGAGAACTTTTTCCTGGGTACACGGAGTTCTAAAAACAGACTTTCGGTCATTGTGCTGATGTAATCATAATTAGTTATTAATATAATCATAATTATTTGCAACCTACTGTCTGTCTCTTTCATTTTGCACTGCAGTGGTTTCAGTGAGGCTCTAGTGTCTCCATGGACATGACTTATGACAAGAATCACACCACATGAAACAAACCAATTGGCTTCTTATAATTTGCATAAACTTGAGATATTCTCCTTTTAAAAAAAAAAAAAAAAAACGTTCATTATCCTGCACCTGCTTCAATAAATCTCTATGTAGGATTTTCACCTGTCACCACACAAAATGAATAGGAGGCAGGAATGAAAAACACATTGCCACAGCAACATGAATGTACTGTTAGATGTCTGTGTGTATAGAGTTGCATGTTTTGGGAAAGTAGCTGTATTTGTATTATTTTTTTTTTTGTCTATAGTTACATGTGAATAATGCAGCAGTGTGTTCTCTCTCTACAGAGTTACTTGTATCAGATCCTGGAGGGGATTCTGTTCTGTCACTGTCGTCGAGTTCTGCATCGTGACCTGAAGCCACAGAACCTGCTAATTGATAACAAAGGGGTGATAAAACTGGCTGATTTTGGCTTGGCCCGTGCTTTTGGGGTGCCCGTTCGAGTCTACACACATGAGGTATACAACCATCCAAATCCTCCAGTGATTCTGTGTAACTCATTAGCACATTGTTTAAATCACAGTTAAGTCACAAAGTAATTGTGTGCTTTTGTGTGTAGGTCGTGACTCTGTGGTACAGGGCCCCAGAGGTGTTACTGGGAGCTTCTCGTTATTCCACTCCAGTAGATGTTTGGAGTATTGGCACTATCTTCGCTGAGCTTGCCACCAAGAAGCCACTGTTCCACGGAGACTCAGAGATTGACCAGCTCTTCCGCATCTTCAGGTACACACACCAGTGTGTCACACACAGAGGAGTATCATAAATCTTAAGATAAGGCGGTTGATAAAACATTTAGTTCTAGTTGAGTGAAACGATCCAACTGACTGAATGGTGGAGGAGGACTCACTGTGCGCTTAGACTGTCCCTTTTGTTGGTGATGGCTGGATATCATCATGTACTGCAGTGTGCACAAAAAATGAGAATGCACTAATGCATGATCTGACTATCAAGTCATCATTTTGAAGGCTTCTTTACAATTGGAAGTTACTAGCTAGCAATTAAACTCCATTTGTTTGAAAGGAGGATGTTTTCCTAGCTCATTTGGCATTTCTCTCTCTCTCTCTCTTTTTTTTTTTTTTTTTTTTTTTTTTTTTTTTTTAATATAATTTATTAATTGCTGTGCTCCCACCCACCAACCTGAGGATAATCAATAAACAAATAGCATTTTTAGTGGGATGTCCTCAATATACCTGGGTGCAGTGCCAAAGTATCATCGCTGTGAAGGAAACACAAAGAGAAAACCTCTACAGCTGCTATGCATAATACAAACCAATATGATTGTCCAGTAAATCAAGAAGCATTTACCACATCGTTGATGAGGTAGAAGAATAAAGAGCAAATGGAAATCTAGCTATAGGGCAGTGTAATCTTTTTTGCGTTTTTGTTGAATGGGCTGTGATTTGCCTTTCAGTAATGATATTAATTATATAACATAGCCAGGTGTGTGTGCTTTCAGAATTCTAGGTACCCCAAATAATGAGGTGTGGCCAGATGTAGAGTCGTTACCTGACTATAAGAACACTTTCCCCAAGTGGAAGTCTGGCAATCTGGGAAGCATGGTCAAGAATCTTGACAAGAATGGCATCGACCTGCTTGGGGTGAGCTGAGATTCCCATTTGCATGACTAAGTTTATTTTGCCTATCAGAGTGACACACTGTTTCTCTTTCTGTCATTTAGAAAATGCTCACCTATGACCCTCTGAAGAGGATTTCTGCACGCCAGGCTATGACTCACTCCTATTTTGATGATTTGGATAAGACCACTCTACCTGCCAGCAACCTCAAGAGCTAAACAGTAACCAACTCCTACATTACACCTGACTAAACCTCAAACTAAACAAGTGACATCATGCCAAAATGGGCTATATGCCATGGCGTCTAAAATCAAAATGGACTAGAATTCTCAGTCTCACTCGTTTGGAGGAATTCAGAATTTCAGACATGGTTCCCAGTGCAACAAATCTATATTTGACCCAAAAGCTCTTTACTGCACTGATGCAGACTTTACAATCTGATGATAATGCAATACTCCTTTTCTTAATGTATGTTTGCCTTTGTTTGTGTTTTTGTATGTGTGTTTTTCCTATACTAAGTCTCTGATTAAATGTTCTATATGTTGGATTTGAAGCAGACTTGGTGCTGATTTAATGCATCCTCAATAAAGTGCACTTTGTGGGGGCTGAACTATATTTTCCTTTCTGCCCTCCCTCTAAGCCTGTGCTGATCTGTCGAGATGCATCCATGTTAGTGATTTACAAACGTCATTTATCAATCCCCAATTACAAAACAAAATTAGTACAAATAAATCATTTCGTATTAAAATGATACATCCAAAGTGCAGCCCATATATCAAATTAAAAAAAAAAAAAAAAAAAAAAGGCCAGCTGGAAGAGTAAATAGTCTAGACCAGAATTTTTAGCTCAGTGTCAATAGTGTATTGGGGCATTCAAAAAAAACTAGTGATGGAACAACGAATGTACAGAGTCTTTCTCGTAAAGTCTGTCCACTTAGCGGCCATCTTGGCATTGCTCCTGGGCAGTTATTTTCAGTCATACAAGACCATGCTCCTCTCCTTGTGAAGAGAGAGGGAGAGCAATTGAACCATAATAGATGGACTTGAAATCAGTAAATGTAATGATTATTTAAAAAAAAAAAAAAAAAAGTGGTCCTTGCCTCAACTAAAAATGTAAAGAAAACATATTTTTTAGGTAGCTCTGACTAGTGTACGTGCTCGTTTCTCCATAACAGGCAAAGCAAAGATTTGATACCAACATTATTTACGACTGTTTCTATGGTAACATTGATTGTCATGTACCAAATGGCTTGCTGTTCCCTACATATGTGCACTACATAATGCATTCTATGTAGTGCAGTATATGGACAAGATGAAGTAATTAAAGAAAATCTAAACTTTAGCTAATCAGGTTTTTACAGTTTACAAATATTCATCTCGGTCCGAGTCTAAGCTGAAATGAAAGACATATTAGTAATGTTTTAGAAAGTGCTGATTTTAAATAGACTATATTATGGAATATGAAGCTCATGTGTAGCTACTCTGTTTTTACAGATATATCCATGTACAATCTAATTCGCAATAAACCGTATTGACTCGACAGTCGTCTTGTGACGTTTGGCTGCTGCTTGTGGCATGGAGGGAAAAAAAACCCTAAAGCATAGTGTGTCAATAATTAGAATTTTAGTCACAAACTAGTCAGGAGTGCTTTATATCTGTATATGGGTCAGTGTAAGAATCTGAAGCCTGGCTTATTCCTTGTTACATCTTTATAAACAAGGCAATTGGCTTTTTATTAAACCGTGGGACTTCATACAGCCGCCGTTACATGCTGCCCCATTCATATTTCAGGCAGTGCACTGTCTCTACTCAATATTGTCTCTAGCAAATCCATCTATGCCTATCAAACTAACAAGAGGAAGGAAATGCTTTGACATTTGCTTGACAGCTTTCTTAATATCATATGGATAAATAAGTTATAATTTATCCATATTTATAATTTATTATATAAATTGGGAAATAAAAAAATTATTAAATAATAGTATACAATAAAATAATGGAATAAACAGGTTTATTCAATAAATGAATTTTAAAAATGAATGATCAAATGAACACAGAAATAAAGAGGAATTCATACAGAAGATAAGAAATAAGAAATCTAGTCTCCCTCTAGATAGCAGTTGCCTGCAGAGCCCATATCAAAGCTCATGTATTCTTGACCATTATATGCAAACCATAATCTGTGAAGTTGACTTCCTATATAAAAACAAGTTTAATAAAACCCATTTACCCAAATTATTTTTGTTTCGTTGAGTTTTTGAGATATAGTGTTATATACTGTATCAGTGTAAATCAGTGGCTAAAAATGACATCACAGTGAACTGAATGTGTAATGTGTCAAAACCTAAAACATGCACAAAGTGCTGGACAGCACAAGTTGAGTTTAATTGGGTTTAAATCAGTGTGACACCATTCAGCTAGAATTTGACTTTGAAATATAGGGGGTAAAATATCTCAAAAAACCAAATCAGCACAAATAATAATTTATAAGATTGGGTTACTTTGTACATGTTTCCATGTGGGCTTCCTCCATGTTCTCTAGTTTACACACACACACACACACACACACACACACACACACACAGTCTAAAAACATGCCAGAAGGTAGACTGGCAACTCTAATTTCCCATAGGTGAGAATGTGTTTGTGTAAACGTGTGTACTGTATGTGATGCCCTGCAGTGGATGGTATTTCATCCAGTTTGTAGTCCTGTGTTCCTGAAATAGGCTCCAGATTCACCAAGACCCTGACCAAGAGGATAAGGAGGTTACTGAATCAACACAAACACAGTACAAATGAATGACAGCAGGGTTTTTTTTCAGTCTCTTTTGAGATGGGATGCCAACTTCACATAGGTGTAATGAATGCTTAAAACTAATTTGCCAGTTATGATAAAAGCAGAACACTCAGCTATAAAAAAAAAAAAAAAGCATCATGTAATGCAGAGTTAATCAACATTGAAGCATCATTCCTTGTCTGCAAGTGGTTTTGCAGTGGTCTGGCACATATTAACACATCTTACTCTCATCTCTGTTGTATATGATGTCAGCCTTGTTGTCATCCAGATGCATCAACTTTCATTACACACGGTGAACAGGCCAACATTTGCCCATTAACATGCAAATCATCCATGATGGACAATTGCCTCTTAGTAATTATGAGATGTCTTAAGTTAGCATTTTACTTAATAGTAATGCACTGTTTTAGACTATTCACATTTTATTCAGGCAATGATTTCACAATCAGTGCAATGTTTCTAACCAGATAGATGTTTATTCATGATCTGATATTCATGGGCCTGTAAATAGCATGTAGGGGCAAGTGAATAATCATTCATAGTTACTTCAGAGGAAGAGACCAAATCTAAAGCTTGTGCATGCATATTACCCTGGATGATTGTGCATAAGAGACGGAACAATCACACTTATGTAAATCAGATTATTTATAGTGTGTATGCATACTTTTGTTCTGATAAAGAAGGTTTTCTAAATGATATCCTGCATTCTGAGAGGAGGCATTAGAGTACTGTTAAACAGTACATGGGTTATTCCTTGATTGTGTTGCCATTTAGTCCCTGTAACTTTTTAGAAATTTTAAATGTTGTTTTTTTTTTTATTGAATCCAAGAAACCATGCATTTAACCACTCAAATCTCATTTTTACATGGTTTCTTTGCTGACAATGGCTGCATTTTGATCTTAAATGAGTAACAGGGTTGAGTTTTTAGCATATAATTAATACATTAATAACTTACTTTCAATGTAGAATTTGAGCAACAGGATAGCACTTTCATTTTGAAATTGTCAGTCAATATCTCAATATTAAGGAAAAACTTTTAAAGGGAAAGGTAGAGAGCTGGGAAAGAGGTAAAGAAGCGAGTGCAGGCAGGTTGGAATGGGTGGAGAAAGGTGTCGGGAGTTCTGTGTGATAGA
>CM075012.1:23016782-23063954 GCA_037576675.1 Pangasius sanitwongsei
CTAGCAAAGTGTCCACCGAATCACTGAGTTAATAACAGGCAGGGAGCGTATGACCTATTCCTTAACAGAATCTGAAATGTGCATGGACGTGAAGGTTGCCAGGGGGGACGAGAATGACCGCCCTGGTTTGAGCTGACAGGAAGTCTATAGAAACTCAAATAAGCACTCTTTACAACCGTGGTGAGCAGACAAGCATCTCAGAATGCACAATGCATCAAACCATGAGATGGATGAGCTACAACAGCAGATGATCACATTAGGTTCTACACCTGTCAGCCAGGAGCGAGAATCTCATGCTATCATGGGAACAATTTCCCAAAACTGGACCGTTGAAGACTTGAAAAAAGACCAGGTGATCTGTTTGCTAATCTTCAACTGTCCAGTTTATGCTTACATGAGTTACTATATCCTTGCTGTCAACTCGAACCAATCTGGCCATTTTGCTCTGCCTTCTCTTATCAACAAGGCATTATCACCCACAGAACTGTCGCTCACTCAATATTTTTTGTTTTTCACAACATTCTGTGTAAACTCTAGAGACTGTTTTGTGTGAAAATCACAGGAGAGCAGAAGTTTCTGAAATACTTAAACCAGCCCATCTGGTACCACCATCCTTACCACGATCAAAGTCACAGAGATCACACTTCTTCTACATTCTGATGTTTGATGCTACATGATCAATGACCAGTATGTAATTTCTCCTGGCTCTCTGCTGAAGTAAGACCATCTTTCTCCTCTGATATAAAACACATTAAATACACAGACCATTTTAGAAGTAATGTTCTGAGTTGTCCCATCATCTGTCTCAAGCAGTAAGATGCGGAAGGAGAACCGGAATGCTTTCATCCAGAAGAAAGCTCAGGAGTGTCTACTGCGTATGGATCAACCTGAGCAAAAGGACGCCTGTTTCTTCTGGATGATTATGGAGCTGTTCTGTAATCAAAGTGGAGTAAGTGTTGTAGTTCATTATGTGATTATGTGTTTAAGCAAAATTCTGTGATATATAGTAAGTGCATGAGTGAATAAATATACCTGTGGTAAACATGCAAGTTAAAGATATTTCTTTTACAGAATGTAATAATGGCTGAAGATGCTATATGTCTCTTCAAGAGTTACAGCTGTCTGAGGAACAATGCATCAAAAGTTAGTATATCATCACATTACCACCTATCTTTATTGTGTATTGTAATTGTGCACTTTTGCATTATTTTTGTCAGTATCATGCTGCCTAATGTGACAATTCCTGCTACAGCTTGTTGGTGCGAAGATAGAGGGAAACCGGTCCCTTCAGTGCCCATGTCCCTTATGTTCCGCTGCCCCAGATGATGAGCATAGATGTGCCATGATTGAAACTGCAGACAATCTTGGTATGGATAAGTTCCAAAGTAACAATATTTTTTCTGGAATTAACCAATCTTGTATCTCATAAACTCTGGACTGTTTCATTGACCCCAATGTTTGGCTTTTCATGTGCAGCTTGCAGAGGCCAGATCCTTGGCATGCATATCTGCTGTGTGCTGGCACAACTAGAGCTGGGATCATATAGTGATTCCAGCTTTGATCTGATTGGATGTGGTAGGTATTTTTATTGTGTGTATGTGTGTAAATATTTTCCTTCACCTGCTACTAACACATAATTCTCTTTTGCACCAGTGTAGCTATTGAGCAAACTGAGGTTTATGAATATGTGCTTGTCCTGACCTCAGGGTTCGCCCAGCCAAACTTCCAGGTTGGAATTTCTCTTTTTCATGCCTTTCACACCACAATGCTAGCTGAGGCTGGACTTTCTGGTCTTGCGCTTGAATATTGTGAATCCATCGCCTGAGCAGTTGCAACTTTCCACTTCAGCATCCCAGCATCCTTGATGGGATATATTATTGTGGTAAATATGATGATCAATATTTTCAAGGTTTTAAATGCATAGTGTTGTCTCTGTCACCAATTTATTTTGCCTGTCTGTCTTGTAGATGTCTCAGCAGCTGTGCCAAGGGAAGGCAGAAGAACCCGATTGGCTGCTAAATCTTCACTGGCTGCACATAGCCAAAGCGCATCATGCAAATGCTCACAGTTTCCTAGAGATAGCTCCTCCTGTGAAATTTCTCTGTGACCCAGTGCAACCTGAGGCATATATTAGATATGATGCCAAAAAATGAGGTTCGGTACTGATGTGGTCTAATGCCTGGTGAGATTCCTGCATTCTAGCTTCCTCCTATGCAGCTGTACGTTACACCAGTGGGTATGTTAGAATTCACTGTTTGCACAATAACTATTTTGATCATTTCAAAATCACCTGGCAAGGAATGTACATTTCTATGTAGCTAGTTAACTCATAAATTAGTGAAAATTAGCTGTGGAGAGAGAGAGATGAATGTTTAGAACATAAGGCCCTTTCATCCTTACTTCAATTCAACTGAATGATTGTCTATTTGTTTAACAGAGGTTCGCGTGGTGGTACGCTATAGGAAAGCTGCTGGGACAAGGAGGCTTTGGCTGTGTCTATGCTGGAGTTTGTAATGCAGATGGGAAAATGATAATATGTCTGGACATATACAGTTAACTGGCATTAATTGACAATTTAGGAAATGTAAAGCATTACAAATGACACATTTTCATGAGATACAATCAGGAGGGTCATACAAGTAAGCCAATTATTCATGCAAAATCTTACCAGTACTGAAGTTTGGAATGTGAGTCACATGACATGATTTAAATGATTATGCAATTAATGAATGTCATTTTGCAAGACCATTTTTAATGCACACCTTAAAAAAGGGAACGTTTGCTGACATTTAATGTACTGGCTGTGGAAATCTTACTAATTATATTAAGTAGTTAACTTTGTATATGCAAATAGGTTTCTATTAAACATATGGCCAAGAAACCCTACGAGGAATACATCAACATTGTAAGTAAACTTTCTTTACTCCTAATTCACCTCCCAATCATGTTTCAGATTCAAATTTTATTGCCTATCATTCATAGTAGATATCAGAGGACGGCTGGTCTAGACTCAGAACCAATCCAAAACATTTTCCCATTGTAACATCTCTGCTTACCACAGTTTCGACATATATCACTCCAAACCCATGCTTACCATGTCTTTGTACCATGTCTTTATTGTAATTTTAGCCCTGCCTCTGGAGGTAGTCTTTATGAAGATTGCATCCATGCCTCCTCACTGTGAGAATGTGATAGAGCTGCTGGAATGGTTTAACATGTCCAGTTACTTTGTCTTGATTCTGGAGTGACCCAGTCCCTACATGGATCTGCATGATTTTTGTAACTGTAACAATAGCTGACTGTCTGAAACACTGGCTCGAGCCATCATGTGACAGGTGGTTCAGGCTGCTTGTCACTGTTGTGACTGTGGAGTTCTTCAATGTGACATCAAAAACGAGAATCTTCTGAGCAAAACTGAAATACTAGAAATTATGATTTTGGCTGTGGGGAATTGTTGGACTCCCTCTACATGTGGAGTCATTTTTGTGACAGTTGCTGCTCTTTCTTTCTTTTTCAAG
Organism: Pangasius sanitwongsei; assembly: GCA_037576675.1. Classification (NCBI taxonomy): domain Eukaryota; kingdom Metazoa; phylum Chordata; class Actinopteri; order Siluriformes; family Pangasiidae; genus Pangasius; species Pangasius sanitwongsei. Next base: position 23,020,301 of record CM075012.1, read on the forward strand.
AACTCAAGCTTATTGTACTCCTGAGTGAATATGTGATGGACAGTATTCGGGACATCCTGCTACCACCTGGATTCTGGGTGTACTCCAGTTTTACTTAGTCTGTGGAGACTTGCCCTTTAAGACCAAGGATAAAATTACGAATAGGGACATGATAGGGACAGAAAATGCAGCAGCATCACATTTAGACCTGTATAATAAAGCTTCAGAACTTGCAAAACAATTAATTTTTTGTTTGTCCCTGCACACACAGATCACCACATTCTTATATTGTGGTGCCTGAAAAAAGATCCGGTGACTTTGGAGGATATCGCCAACCTTTTTTTCGCTGTGATTTTCTTAGGAACATCAGGAAGTCCAGGTTAGACACTAAGAACAGAATAGAACCTAATTAAACACTATAGATACTATATTAGTGTAGATTACATGGATTGTATTGTATTACATAAATGAAAAAGGTTTAAAATAAGGAAATACTGATTGATTTCTATCCTAGTCTATTTTAACATCTAACTGTATGTTTTTTTCTTATTTTGCAGATCTATGCCTAGTAACACCTGCTGGAGGCAACACCTTCATAACCCAAAAATAAACAAACATACAGACAGGTTAAGTGAACAGGCATGTCTAAGTTTAAAGATATGGATTCAGACACAGGAATTTTTGAGTAAGCCATAGCATGCTTTATTGCATGAAGCAGGACTCACTCTTCCTCAGTAGCCACTTAGATTCAAGATTCGATGATTTTATCATATATACAGTTAGTTATACAGGATACAACATGTGTAATAATACACCGAAAAAAAACTTAAAGAGCCCTCCAGATTAGAGCACCTGTACCGCCCTCATGGTAAAATGATTTATATGATACTTACGGTTTTCATCGGTCTAATGTGAGCAGTGTTAACAGGCTGAGGTAAATTCGTTGACATTAGCTTGGCCGGCTAAGGCATGGAGCTCACAAAAAACAGCGTTTTAAACGTTGTGGCAAGTGTTTTTCTTGTTTAAACCTTCAACAAGTTAACAATTTACTCAGGTGTTGTTACACAAGTACGGTTTAATCACAAGAAACAACGTTTAATACCTATAGCACTTACACTTAAAAATAGCCGACACGTTACCTTCCACCATTTTTTATTCTGACAACTCTTTCGCGCCAGCCCCGTTGTATTATGGGACGGTATGCACTTATTTCCAGGGATTTCAGGACAGCGTGACAGATGTTGCGTCATCAGGTAGGCGTGACCTAGGCGTGGCTTATTGGAGAATCTGCACAGGTCATGCACAGTTTAGGAAGAAAAGCCATTTCCTGTGGATGGTTGTCTGTCCGTGATCGCAGGGGTTTCGTGCCAAATACCCTTTTACATTCATTATGCTCTAACTTCTTCAGATAGCTATCTGTGATCGCAGGGCTTTCATGTTTGAAAAATACTATTCAGTTAGGAAATGCTTCTTTCACTTAAATAAGCTCAACGTCTTACTGACTTTACATCAAATCTATCATGCAAGACTAAAAATCTGCAGTGAAAACTTAGCTCTTTTTAACCTCAGTGTTGTTTCCACTGCTGTGGCCTCATTATAAAAAACAAACTCATAATTATTCATGCTTTCATACTCAACTTTATTTACACAGAAAGAGCAAAGTTGACAGTTTGAAGAACTAGTTGATTCAGGATTTAGAAAACTGTAAAAACTGTTTTGTCCTTCATCATATAGCACTGATCCTGGGAATACCCGCCCAGTTATTCTGCGCGTGTTCAGGGACCTGTAAAGGCGGCGTGTTCCCCACACCTCCAGACACGTCCATTCTACATCACGATACTGAAACCCCTGGAATTTAGTGAATGCCCTTATTATAGCACAACACAGTGTCCACTGGTTCCATTATCCACTGCATAATCTCGGTGTAAGCAGTAGATCATCCGGGTATTTCACACCTACTGTTTTATGAATACTGAGAATTCGGACATACTACTCCTTTGGCGTACTGCTTTTCGCCTACTGTACAGAAGGGTAGTAGGGATATTAGGATGCAGCACATGTTCACAAGCTCCACCCTCAGGATCTATAGTGGCCCATAGACAGTCTACAAAATGACTAATGGGAGGCCCATTAAAACACAAACAATCATTCTGGGCCAGAAGTCAGTTTTCCAAAGGGGTTTATTCAGCCACATAATACATTTGTCCTTAGGTCATGGCTTAAAATATTATTATTTTAATCATGTTCTTGATATTTTGCAGGTTATTTGCACAAATAAGAAATAAAAAATCGACTATTGCACCTTTAACACAATAGAAGTAAGTGGTGTAATTAAGTCTTGCTATCTGTTTTAGGTTTTGATCCCAGGCTTAGGGTTGAGTAAAAACTCTCATACGTGCTTAATTTTATTTATTTATTTTTGGTGATTATTGGCATTCTAAATTTTCGTATCTTTTTCATAAACTTTAAAATAAGTAATAAGCTAACTAGGCAAACACTTTGACCTGCCTGACTAGCATTCTGCTATCTCTTGCGGTGTCATTGATCGAGATCTGATCTTTCTACATAGGTGTCCTGAGATATTGCCTGTACAGACTGTGAGCTAAACTTTACGCTTATAGAAAAAATGTGCGCAAATATTTATTGCCAACCATGTTATGTTATATTTTAAATCTTTAGTTTACTGTGTTAGGAAAAATGTTAAATAAATTAATTAATCAAACAAAACAAAAAAAAACCTACTCTGGAGCCAGGCAGGCTAAAGTCAGCATTCTTGGTATTTGTGATGCACTTACATGTATTTAACCAGCAGACAGCGCCAGTGCGCAGTTTTTTGGAAACAGTGATTCGTTTTAGTTGCTGTATACTGATTTTTTGATCACTCAGAATGAGACTAATGCGTATTGCCATAACATATTTATACCAGAGAGGTCTCCACAATGTACACACAGCTGCTTTAACATGAAACAACTGTACAATACAGTGTTAGAAATATTTATTAATGTAGCATTTTTTTGTTCTTATCTCCCTCTCTCACATATGATCATCCTATGAGTCCTGCACATGATCATTCAAAATCATATAGAAAACTGCGAACTTATTACTACATATAGAGTCATTTGCATGTCGAAAGAGAAAGAGAGCAGACTACTAGAAACAGCTTTTCTAACAGTCAAGAGTCAAACACCATCCAGTTTGAACAGGGTGCAATGAAACAACTAGAACTGGGAGTTGATTTTTTTTTTTTTTTTTAACCTTGAGCTTTCTCATCGAGTAACAACATCATTATGTGCATTGTACTTGATAATACTTCTGGCGGAAAAAAGGTTGTGGAGACTCCACTGTTTTATATTAAAGCCACAATAAGTACAGGTACCCTCGGTGATTTTAGGATAGCTGTAAAAAGTAGCACTGCTACTCGGAGAAGATGGAGAAATGCAACCCACTTCAAATTCACAGCCAGAATTTTGAATACAAAATCTGAAAACATGCTGGAGTTTAAACTTCTCACACCATCACTGTAAACAACAGACTTTTGTTAGATCATTTACAATAAAAAAAAGCATACATTAAAAAAAAAAAAAAAACAACGATATTGTGCAGCACTGAAGTGTACTGTAATGAGAGATGCTACGACTTTAGCCAGCTCTTCAGTTCTACTGTAAATATTTATTACCAAATGAGATAAGAAAGAAACCTGGACTTCGGTTCTCCTTCATAGGAATGCGCCCAGTTGGTACTGACTAGAGCAAGATTAGTGTTTTAGTCCAAAACACAAAAGATTCTCTTCAGCTGACAGCAAAGTACCAAATGCTGCCATTCATCCTAAAGAAGAACCACTGAATAAATATATTATTCTCCTTAACAGTCTAAATCCATCAGCCAACCAATCAAGACAGTCTAACTGTGACACACACACACTTTCTTTCTAGCCAATGAGTGTTTTCATGAAGGCAGGCCTGGAGAAGGGCCAGCAGTACTCGTTGGGGATGGGACCGTTGATGTTGCACTCGAAGAAGGAGAACATGGGAAACCAGATGCGTGCTCGGCGGCTGTGCTGGTACGCCCGCGTGTTGGCCAGCGTGTGGTAGTACAAGAACAACCGAGTGGTGATGTAGAAGGCGATGAAAACATCAATGGAGTAGTGCTCATGAGCAGCCAGGATGAAGAAGATCCCAAACAGGTTCAGCACCCATGCCAGCGTGTGCAAAATGTGCCAGTTACGTGGAGTGTCTATGGAGACAGAAACACCAACAACACACACTACTGATTAAAGGCTGAGAGCACACACTGATCTCATCAAACACCTACACATCAGCATGCAGGGGTGGACAAATCAGTACCCCAGATCCCCAGAAGATGATAATGTGTCTGGGCAACTGGATTTTTATTCATAGTTGCCTGATATGAAGGCTCAGTAGGCTCTGAGTGTTTTGAGTAGTTTGTATGTCAGAGCTGCCAAGGATTCCAATTTTTAATTTATTAATGAATGACTCATTGTACTTTTTAACTGTTTATAGTTGCATTTAATGTTATGGAATGTCAGTGAGACTTGAGTCTTCCAAACAGAGCAATTTTTCCTGTCTAGTTTCTCTTTAACATGACAAGCTATGTTTTTGTCTCATTGACTTCAAGAGTGAGAAAAAAGTATGGCTGTTTGATGAACAACTGTATATAGCTTCTATAATGTAATAGAATTGATAACATAAACTAACTCCCTTGCCAGGAAACTTTCTTGACTTTGACAAACCGCTGACACTGGCACTGAAGACACCTTCCATTAATGTTAAATAAATACAAAATACAAATAAAAACAGTAAACAAGTGCATTATTATAAACTTATCATTGACGGCCATGTTGTTATAGAAAATTAATCAACACATTCTCTGGTAAAGAAAAAATGATTTGACTATCATTTAGGTGTGACATCATAGTGTGTGACATCATCAATATAAAATGCCTTCAGAAGCATGGTGGCTTAGTGGTTAGCACTGTTGCCTTGCACCTCTGGGGTTTGGGGTTCAAGTCCTGCCTCTGCTCTGGGCACGGAGTTTTCACGTTCTCCCTGTGCTTCGGGGGATTCCTCCCCAGTCCAAAGATATGCGTTGTAGGCCGATTGGCATTTCCAAATTGTACATAGTGGGTGTGAGATTGTGCACTGCGATGGGTTGGCACCCTGTCCACAGTGTCCCCCCACCTTGTCACCTGGGATAGGCTCCAGGCTACTCTGTGTAGAGTAAGCAGTACAGAGAATGGATGGATGGATGGATAAAATGCCTTCCTGTGTCCGTGTAAAGCAGGGAAGGCTGGTGGTGATATCAGATGAAAGAGCTAAAAATGTATCTACCAAAAGCTTGACAACAATATTAGGGTTGAGCAATGCATTAGATCACATCTTAGCTGACCCATTTTTACCAGCTGTGGCCTTTTCAGAATCAGGGGGAAAAAAAAAAAAAAGTATATTGAAAATGGACAAAACCAAGCAAAATATAGTGCAGTGTAAAGCCATCATATACAGTAACCTCATGGTTAAACGTGCTGAGAAAAAAATAAAGATGCTACTCTTTATACTTTATTACATTATACTAGCTACCGTTTTATTCTATCAGTCAGATGAATCAGATCACTTGCCTTGAAAGTAGGAGCCTTCACTTGCTCAGTGAGCTAGCTAATGGATTTATGATTTGTCCACCCCACACACATACACACACAATGCACACACAGAATGAAGCGCACTCACACTCTGTGACAAAGAAATTGAGCATGGTGAGAACCACTGTGTGGCCGCTGAACATGTAATCTCCACACGTGTGTACCCCTGTCAGGGACATGCCAAAGCCGCTCCAAATCTCTAATGCGCGCAGGAGTTTTGCCCAGATATCACCGTACATCTACAGAACCCGCCAACACACACACACACACACACAAATATGCATGTTGTGATTGCCTGCAGATTGAATAACAGTGGAGACATTTGGAATAAAAATAATGAAATGATTCCAAAATTTACAATTCAGAGATTTATTAAAATTACAGTAAGTAATCAGTGAAAATGTAAATCTCACACCTTTCCTGAGCACTGCAGATGATGTCCAGGGACAGACAGGGAGGTGACGAACATGGTGACACAGCGAAGCAGGAACACGGTCCCTGTTAAACTACAGAATCTGCGAAAGAGAATAGATCTACACACACACACACACACACACACACACAAACACAAACAGAAGCAACAGCCATGAGGTTATATTTAAAGGTGAATGCCCTTGGAAATTCCCCTTTAAATAAGTTTCAAGAAGCTCAAATATTTGTAATATTGCACATGCATGTGCAAGTGTACTGGTGTTTTTGTCATTGTAATGCATGTGTGGTTATATACATACCTGTGTTTGTGCAGCAGCAGTATTAGCAGTAATATGTAACACAGGACGAGAGCACAGGCCTCAGCCATGGCAAAAGCCCAGGGAATTCTAGGTACACTGAACCATACACAGGATTAAAGGTCATTAAAAATGAGAATTATACTCAGCAAGTCCCACCCCTACCTATATTATATTTATCTATAGATTAACTGCCACTATACGACAGTGCAGCTGAATGCTTGATTCTGACTGGTCAGAAGGTGTTGACTAATTTCATATAAAAGCACAACTTGGACAGTAGTTCTGCCACAAAGCAAATCACAGGTTTTATCCATGTACTTGCTGTAATAAGTTATCATTTCTCTAATAACAACTTGAACAGGGACAAAATAAAAAAAAAGAAAAGAAATATGTACAGTTGTTATATGGTAAAGTTTTCTGTTTAGGAGATGTTTAGTATACTTGGAACGATTCTCCTGTGTCAGCACTTTGTAACACTCTTTTGTAACACAGGAAAGTTAGTTGCTCTAACTTGTTTCGCAGACGCGTCATAATATTAAATGTAACTACAAAAGGATAAATCATACAACGTGCTCTTCTTTAATAAATAAAAAATGAAAAACACAAAGGTGACAAATTGCTGTGGTATAAGAGGAATAAAACACTTGCTTGTATGCTGTTATAGGAACATAATCAACTTGTAACCATAAACAACTATATCACCCCGTCATTAATTATTTTCCCTTTTGTATTTTATTGTTTACTTAACTGACATTAAACAATATATATACACCTGTCAAGGAATATATCAGGCAGGGGTGGGTAGGTTCGCATGTCAGGCACCCTCTCATGCACCAGCACCATGACAAAGGAGGTGATGCCAAACACCAGCATCACATAGACAGAGCTCAGGGCTGTCTTCCATCCCTCTGGATCCAGGTAGCTGTAGTCCTTCTTACATTTCCCATTTGTGTAACCGTGACAATGCTCCTCCGACACCGCCATGCCGACAACATTATACTGTGGGTGGTTTTGGTCCATGCTGCCATTCCATAAACAGCGTTTTGATCCTGAGGTATGTGAGAGAAACACACCATTTGCTCCGAAGTCACTGAGTCGAGTGTGTGAGTGTGTGGGTTGTCTCTGAAGCCCTCGCAGGGCGAGTGCGAGCCTCTTGATGTCTCCGAGCCGCGGGAGCTGCAGTGGTGGGGATCGCAGGTCATGTTCTGTTAGACACAACAATGCGGCTCCGTCCACGCGATGCTTAGTGCAAAGCAGCTCCACGTATTCACTGAAGCCCTGCTCTCTGAGCCAGAGAGCCACCTCCTTAATGCTCCAGCCCTCAACCCCATCACCCTTCACCATACCTACGCAGAACAAGAAGGAAGATGAGAACTGTTACATAATATCCAGTGTTACCAAACTATTGCATTTTTAACATTTTGCTTGACTTATCTGAATAATACTTATTCTGCCTCCATCATACCTCATTTATAGTCTGCCTCTAAAGTACAAAAGGAGCAGAGAGGTTCACACCCACAAACACATTTACTATCAGTGTTCTGTAATAGACAGTTATCTTTTACAGACTGTAACTGGAGCGCATGCTGTGCTGATCATTGATTTGTTCAGAAACAAAACAGACTGCGTATCACGAAGACCCACATTAGATCCTGAGCTTCAAGATAGGATATGAGAATGTTGAAGAAATATATTTCTGATTAATCAATAATGTAATTGTTTTTATTACATTGGCATTACTGATTAATGAATCCTAATTACATATTGTATATTATTAGGATTGGACTGGCAAAAGCACTGCCATGTCAAGATAACTTATTCCGGTATATTATGATCTAAGCCATTTCCTTACAAGATTTCCAAGCTACTTTGTGCAAGTAAACACTAAAAAGCAGTATTTTCACAATGATTTATATGTACTGGCTGAGTATTGAAACTGGAATAGAGTAATGCTGACTAGGTGTAAGGCTGCAACCTTGCCCATTATCTACAGAAAAAGGACTGCTGACATTATCAGGGCAAAGGGCAGCTGTCCCTTAAACACCCAATCACTCCCTCGCTGATGACAGTGATGATAACTGGGAGAAACACATCAACATACTCAAACTTTAATGCTCACACACACACACTCACACAGTGGTCTGAGTAAACTCTAAACATTAGCCACCGTCTGTGTCCTCTCCTTCTACCATGTGTACATAAGACCTCTGAAAACCAACACTCCTTTATTTTTTCTAGAAATCAGCTCTCCCACAGATCTGGAGAACTGGAACTGGAAAGTAAGGAATTGCACAATCTAACAGAAAAACAAGTTGCAAATTCCATCCTGTCACGTTGCAAGTGTCTGTGTGCACGTGTTATCTTTCATGCAAGCTTTTTGGACCTGGAACTTCTTGGCATTATCTGATGAAGCAACACTAAACTCTCCTCTGAATAACACCACTCTGTTGGACACAAACTCAGCATTTCCACTTACTAACCACAGACACACACACACACACACACAGAGAGACAGAGAGAGACAGAGAGAGTTAAGGATAGTTAGAGAGAGTTAGAGAGAGAGAGAGAGAGAGATGAGGCCCCACCTATAGGTTTTCAGTTCTTTAATAACCAAGTAGAAAGACGTATCATGGCCATATTCCAGGATGACACTGCCAAGATTCATCAGGGTTAGAATTGTGAAAGAATGGTTCAGAGAGCATAAAGAATCATTTTCACACATGAATTGGCACCTCTGAGTCCTGACCTTAACCTCAGTGAAAGTCTCTGGGATGTGCTGGAGGAGACTTTACAGAGTGCTCACCTCTTTCATTGTCAGTACAAGATCTTGACAAAAAATTGATGCACCTCTTGATGGAAATAACATCATAACATTCACAACAGCGACTTTTTTTTTTGGCCGGGCAGTGTACATTTGTTTTATTTAACTATCAATGTATATTTCTTATTATGGACATTGGTTGTGTATTGGTTAATTAACGTATTGGCATTACTGGCCATGCTCTCTGGGTGGCACACTCTCAAACCCCTGTCAATCACAGGAACAGCAGCCAATCGTGGGAATCTAGGAGCTCATGTATGCAGAAGAGGGCAAATAGCAATATTCCCATGCTGTGTTCGAGGCAAAGTTGCAATTTGTAATTCCCTGACTACAACCGGTAAAAAAAAAAAAAAAACACCGAAAACGCCCCCCTCCAACTTGAAATTTCAACTCGTCAGCTTGTAGTAGTCTTCTCAACTACCAGTTCCTTCCCCGTTTACAGAATGATGTCAAATCAATATGGCCTCTCACACTGTGAACATCTCTACTTGTGCTCCTTCTCTACTTTTAAAATAGTTGATAGCAGTATTGTCTTTAGATCAAATAATATACAGGCACAGTACTTGGTTAAATCTATAACACGGACCACACTGATCACTGTTTTGAGACGGCAATCATCAACATTAGAGTTATCACAAACATTAGCTGGCTAGCTTCTTACTAACAGTACTCACTATTGTCCACCAGCTAGCTTGTTGCCAAGCTACTCACTATTGCCAGTCTAGGGGCACCATGCGCGCGCACACACACACACACGCACACACAAACAGTCACACACAGGGACAATTTAGCACAGCCAAGCTGCACTCTGACAATTAAAACCTCATAACCACTTTAAAAACAAAACACTATTCATTTGCCATGGTTCTCTCCTGTAAAAGAGTGAGATGCTCTCACACTTGCCCTTGCGGGAGAAAGTGCCCCTGGTGGAGGAGTTTAAGTATCCTGGGTATTAAGTATCTTATTCCCGAGAGAGTGTGAGCTCAGTGGCAGTAGTGTTACAGCCTGGCAATCCCCCAGGAGGACCTGGAATCTGTGGCTGGGGATAGAAAAGTCTGGACTGACCTTCTCAGCTTGCTCCCACTGCGACCTCCACCAGGAACAGTGGAAGAAAAATGAATGAATGAAAAACCCTAGCAACACTAGGAACTTACCTCTGCTATAGATATGTGTCATGCGAAATCACAACACAAGACACAACTAATATAAGATGAAATGGTCCGACATGAACACAGTGAGTTTGAATTAAATACTACTACTGCTGCTGTTACTATATATATAAAATAAACATATATAACATATACTGTGTTTACACATATATATATATATATATATACACATACACACACACACACACACACACATACAGCCTTTACAAACTGTATAGTTCCATGGTGTACTCAAGTAGAAGATCCCCGACCATTGTGTTGGGTAATTTAGATCATTTGGGACACTAAAAGAGCAAGTTATCAGTCCTACCATATATAATTTCTCATCCATTCATAGCTCATTAACGGCAAGATATAACAGGAAAGTCCAGTATGTCATGCATGTATCAATCAAATACTACGTATTGGTATTGGCTCTGATACTGACCTTAAATGCCGGACTGGTACTTTGCCATAGTCCAATCCACTGACATATTTCTGACACATATTCTGCCATAAAAGCAGGTTATTTTGACAGAAATGACACATCTTGAATGCGAAGACAGGACACAGCTTGTCCTAAAGCACAAAACTGTCACGCCTCTGTTTTGCATACCCTGGCAACAAAACTTGACTTAAGAATCCTGAATCACTTGGTTGCTAAAAGGATTTCAAGATGAGGTCAGTATCGGGTGTCAGCCAAGATTCAGACCTCGGGTATCGGTGAATAATCTTCAGTATAAAAAAATCAGGATTGGTGCATCCCTACAGAATGTTTTGTAATTAGATACCAAGATATCAAAATCTTCTTGATTATTTCTTGATTCCTGCTTTCAGTTGCATGGACATATTCCTTTTTCTCCCCAAAATAATTAGTGTATCTTTGAAATGAGTGTTTCTAGGCTTTCGGCTGTCACCTGCTCCCCTAACTGCTGTTGTTCATGGTGTTTCCTTGCTTTTGCATTCTCGTCTTTAAGGCAAGCCACAACAGGTAGAAACACCAATTTTGTTCACATCGATCATTTTTCAGATTTTTTGAATAAATTTAATCTATAAAATGTCTTCTCTGAAAAATGACTTAAATGAATTAAATCTCAACAGAAATTATATGACAATGACATATTATAAATGTCAATTTCTATATTCAGAACCAAAATTTTCAGTTTCTAGATGATCTGCATTCATGAAATGTTACATGTTCCTTCCTAACCTAAGGATATTACAGAGGAATTTCCCAAAATGTTGATGAATGTTGGATTTTTTGTTTTATGTTTAAGATTTTATACTGGAAAAATAACATCAGCATGGCTGAAATGATATTCCAACAAACTTTTCTGTAAACGTCTTCCACTCAAGGGTGTCTTCACAGTAAAATTAACAATTTAATTGTAACATCATCCAAAGACAAGATATTTGGTTTCATTAGGTATGCAGATTTGCGTTTATATAATCAGAAAAAGCCTCACTAGAACAAATAAATTTAATTTTTTTTTTTTAAGATCCAATAATAATAAAAAAAAAATCACGGTGATACTTATTGTTTAAAAAAAAACTATTTATCTGTAGTGTCTTTCTTTAAAGACTTTAAATGCTATTAGAGAACCAGAACTCAACTAAAGATACCAAGAAGGTTTGGCTGAAATTACATTCATAAAAAACTTCAGTAATAGACATCAGCCATGGAAGAGAAGGTATATATACACAAAACATCACCCTGTTTTTGAAAACAACACTTAAATCTACAAATTAGGTAAGAGTTCTCAAGTAAATGCAACATTTTTCCAACTACAAGTGAGTAGTAGGATTTAGGAATGTTAGATCAGCAGACAGACATGTCCAAAAGACAGTGTATTCAAATAATTTAAAAAAAAATTACTCTTGATTAATATTCATTTCTAATACAGTATCTCGCCTTACCGTCCCAGTGCTGTGATTAGGCAGCCTCGCTGTGAGCTCTGAAGCTGAATCACTTGTATCTGTGTGAGTCACTGCCATGCTGCCACAAGCCACGCCACTGCATGTAAACAGGAAGTGCGTCACAGTTCACGTCTGGGTGTGAGGGGATTATATCAAGCAATAATATTTAGGATTTTTTTTTTTTTTTAATAAAATCCATTCCAATTCTGTTGGATAAAACTAAAATCCAGCAAATACATTATTTCAAGAAAGAATATTCTGTATAAAATGTTTTTGACCGAAATCAGGCGGTTATGGGCGGGGCCTCGGGTCACGTGTCCTGACGGGAAACTTAAAAACTAGTGATTGAGAATAGTGATTTAAAAGTGAACAGTTCACCGATTTCCAACTGGGTTTTTATTTATTTATTCTTTTATTTACGTAAAGCTACATTTGTGTATATTGTTTACACTGTTGTCTATATGTATATGATATCCTTTATTTGATATATGATGTATCTATTTGGAAAAAAAAAAATTGTGGTAGGATTCCGTCTCTCAAGAATCGACTCAGCTTTCCAATGAATCGACTCTTTCGGTTCCCAAACGGCTCATTGACAGTTTTCATCAAACTCAGTCAATTTTATTTTGTACTGCGGGCAGAAAATACATTATGATTTATGTTTCACATTTAATAATGCTTTCTTTAAAAAAAAAAATAGTTTGTAACAGCTAGTGATAGCGAGAAGAGGCTGTATTAAACAAATCCGGTTCATTTTGCGAGGATTCATGTGCACACTAGAGACCCCTAGTGGCCACAAGAATATAGGCCTGAGTTGCATGACATGCAGTGCGTGTGTAAAGGCCAATAAAAAATAAACAGCTGATGTAAACAATGTCAGCTAATTCTGGAAAATGTTTTATTCCAACCTAGAGATTGACTTTAACAATTATATATGGCTAATTTGGACAGCTCCAGAGGCCCTGGTTCAATCCTGAGCTCGGGTTAGTGTCTGTGTGGGTCTCCTCTGCTCAGTTGCCCATAGGTGGGAATGGATGTTTGCATGGTGCCCTGTGATGTGTCCCCCAGCCAGGATGTAGCCTTGCTTTCCGCTATGGCTTTCTGCGATACGCTCCGGATCCACTGAGGCCAGTTACTGAAGATGAATGAATGGTTAATTTGGGAAGCGCTTTGGTGCACTTTCTGCACTTCTTGCTGTATAATGATAGAGCTTTGCAGGCGAGATTAGTTCCTTTGAACTTTGAAGGGAACACCCCTTATTAGAATCAAGTTTACAATCATGTAAACTGTGCGAGACATGAAGAAACCGCAAAGGCCCCGACCTTCGAAAAGGGCAAAATCTAGAGCTGATTATGAACATTCGTGTAACATTCAGGAAAAAACTGACTTGACTTACAGCCAAACTATGTGACGAAAACACCGACAGCTGTTGTAGAAGAACCAACTGACTTTTAGGATGTGTGCAAGATGGTAAACCAGTGACCCAATTAATTAGTCTGGTGGATCATAAAAAATGCAGATGCAGCTGCAGCTAAAGGACTCATGCAAGCAATCTAGGCTGCCCTGGAAAAACCTGACCTCTCTACAGAGAACCTGAGAGAAAAGTCAAGCCATACATTTAGTTGTGCTGTAACTTTGATGGTGTTGCACTAATTATGGGGTCTTGAGCAGGAATTGCCGCATGTTATTATGTTATGCTTTTGCACTAAGAACTAACTAAGTTCTGAGTATGGTGATTATACATGGTCAGTGAAGATCACCATATTCACACCATTGGGAAGGGCATTGTTACACTTGTAGAACCTGGAGAAAGTGCATGGTGAGTCCAGGTAGCAGCAGGACAGACTTCCTGGAGAGCTGCACCTCTAAATAATGCCCAAGAAGAGGAGACCCTCTTCATAGAGTGGCATGGCATAGTAGGGGCTGGGCATCCAGCCTATCTGTTGAAAGATTGGCCCACCAAAGGAGATGCTGCAAAATGTGGAGCAGAGAGAGAAAAGAACTTGAAGTCAGGTGGACCACTCTCAATTCTAGCGCGTTATTGTGTCCTAACATTTCACCAGGGAGCCACATGGACCACATGCAACTCCAGCAAACGGAATCTCTGCAATCTCTGCGGCAAATGATGTAGCCTGCTTTGATATTATGGAGCTCTTTTCAGACTTCACCATGATAGCAAGCTCTGTAATATACATGAGGAGGGTGGACATGCCACAAATGGCCAAGGGCCAATAGGAGTCATCTAAGCATGGCAGTATCCTGATGACTGAGTGCAGGGGACGTCAGCGTCAGTGCAGTCAGCACACGGGTTGCCTGGGCCAGACACTGCGTCCTTTAGATAGAAAATGCATATACCAGCTGCACGAATTCAATTCTTGCAGCATGGCTCTTTAAGCTAATGGTGCATAGTAGAATAAAAACACAATATGGGGTAATCTGGCCTAAAGTGAAGAGTACAATACAAGGGGTTGTGTCGAGGGAAAACCAACTCCAGCATCAGAGATGCATGTTAGCAGAAATCCAAGTAACTTAGCAGACTCAGCAGTGAATAGCAAGTGGTATGGTGAAGGAAAACTATTCGGCCACACCGGCATCACTTAGCCACAGATGTGAAACTGGCTAGTTGGTAGATTCAGCAATAAGCACAATGTAGCATAATGAAAGAAATCCATAGCCACATGCCCGCTAGAAAGTGGAAAATATGGAATAATCTGAGAAAGATGGCTGTTATAGCAGTATTTTCTGCAAATACTGAGTCATCCTTCTCAGTATATGTGTGCAAAATGCACAAGAAGGTATCCTGGTGATTCTTAACACCCCTGGCAGTTAGGATGGGAGAACTAGAACTAAGCTAGTATTAGCCCTCAACTTTTCCCCCAGTTTAGTCATTTAAAATCATTTACATATTGTAATATACAAGGTCTTACTCATGGGTTCGTACTTTTCCTTTACTGATGCCTTGGATGTCAGAGCTTAGCTGATGCTTTCCTTTCAATGGCCCTGTCAAAATTGCTAAATTGGTTGTATTTCATGTAATTTAGGTGTATACGAGAGTAACTCCCCATTCATTTCTATTCAACTCTGATCAAGGTCCACTGTTGTAGCTATTTTAATTGACTCTTTTTTAGCTAGCATTGAACTTGCTAGCCATCATTAGGTCACTACAAAGCTGTGTCTAACACCTTAACTTGCTCCTTTATATTAGGTACAACTATGGGCATGTCTGTCTATCATCACTGTGATATCTTTGTATTATCAAAACTGTGATATTAAAATATGTGATATCACAGATTCATTCATTCATTCATTCATCTTCAGTAACTGCTTTATCCTGGTCAGGGTCTCAGTGGATCCGGAGCCTATCCTGGGAACACGCGGCGTGAGGTGAGGACACACCCTGAATGGGACAACAGTCCATCACAGGGCACAATACACACACATTCACGCCTAAGTGGCAATTTAGAGCCACCTGCTGGAATGTTCTTTTTGGTAAGTAGAACCCATGTAGACACTGGGAGAACATGCAAAGAAACTATAAACCGGCAATAATCTGAGCTCAGGATCAAACTAGGGACCCTGTAGTTATAGCTCCATTCTGCACCATTGTGCTGTCCTAATATCCATTAAAATAACACACTCTTAGTTAGGTAGTAGTGACGCAGCAGAATCAGAATGAATGGGTATGGTTTACCTGAGATCATAATCCTGATTACAAACTGCACATTGTTCATCTACAGATACAAAAAAATCTTTATTCCTTGTAAAGGTGTACAAAACTTTAAAGCAAAATTAAGACCGACAACAGAAATTCGTTCCACAAAATGGTGACACGCGTAGGGATGTATAGGACTCTGACATTTTAGAAAATATTTTTGACACACAATAAGCACATGATCTAAACGGTCTCTCGGGTAATTCAATGAAAATCTCAGGAGAGATATTTTCACACTCACCTCACCCCAGAAGCATCTTAACTCATTTACTGCACATCAAAAAGTTTCATTACTAAAAAGGCAGAGTTCCTATCTCCACTGGAATAGTTGTATGGTTGCAATTTTCACCCAAACTAAATATTATTGTGTATTACGTGTACATGAAAGCCATTAGATATACTGACAACCATTCTTCAGAAACAAATGCCAAATCGGATACAGCCTCCTGGACAAGTGGTGAAACATCAGGTCCAGTGGCCTTGGCTTAATAATATGAACTAATTGAATGACGTATGTTATATATATATATATATATATATATATTTCAGACATCTCAGGCTTACTCTTGATAGCAAGCTGCTGGATCAATAGTTTCAGGTTGTCTTCCAGTGGAGGTTATGGTTTAGTTTCGAGCTGTAAAGCACTGGAGCTGCAGTCTCGTACTCATAACTTATGAATTCCAATCAACAGCTAGGCTACTTCTTTTTCTTACGTCTCAAAATAACATCTTTTCCATGTCCCAAAATAAAAAGATGGTGGAATTATATAGCTGGTTCCGTTCAGTGTCCAGAACTAGGTCGGATGCTCCACCAGCTGTTCTTTTGGGGTGGGGGTGAGCACACACACAAACACCTCACTGTGGCATCAGATGCCTCACGTTGTATTTGGACGTGTCGTTATATTGAGTCATGGGTTTATCTGCAATCCCACACGTGCCCACACCGACTTTTCCATTCACACTCTCCGGAGAGGCGAATATACTGCGTTTTACCTAAGAAAAAAAACAAAACAAAACAAAGAGGATGGACAGAGTCATGGTAAAGAAGTGCAACATTTCACTGAGCTTTTAAACTGGACACTTTCTAAGCCTTCATTACTTACTTGCCCCTTCTTGTTCTTTGAATAAGCTTTATTGTTGAACTGCTGCCATTTGGATTTCTGGTCCTCTCTCTCTTGTTCCAGCTCTTTCATCCTCTGCACTTTCTTCTGTGCCTTTTTCTTCTTGTATTCCCTTTGCTCTGCCTGCAGCTCCTTCCTGGGAGGGCACAAACACACACGAGGAGCACAATCAGGTGGCCCATTACTGCCATGACAATAACACAGATGTGTATCCACCCAAATCAACCTGTCAACTAATTCACTTTTTAAAAAAAAATATATATATACTGAAATACTGTGCAGTATGCAGGCTGGTTAATTGTACATAAAGTTAATGTAAGTGAATAAAAAAAAATGACCAAATATAGTCCAGAATTCCTGGTCAGGTCTCCTTTGCAAAAGGGATTTAGTAAAATATACCAAAAATTCCAGGACGTTTAAATTATAATCTTATTTATATAGTGCTTTTAACAATTTCTGCATTGTCAGAAAGCAGCTTTAGAGAAATCCAGTAGTACACTTAGATCCCTAATATGAGCAAGCCAGATGCGACGGAATCAAGAAAAATCTCCCTGAGAAGACATGATGAAAAAACCGTTAGAGGAACCAGACACGAAAGGGATCCGATCCTAATTTTTATTGTTAACATTGTGCTAAAAAAAAAAAAAAAAAAAAAAAGTGAAATAGACTCTCAGCAACAGCATCATACTGCACAAAACACACTGTGAAATTGTCATTATACTGACCACCGACACACACTCACTTGGACTTGGGTCTACTTCCTTCTTCCTTGCTGCTCTTGGCCTGCTCAGCTGCTTTGAGCGCGTGCAGAGGCACCACCTCGGCATTGCCATAGCCGGTGAAGGTGATGGCAGCTGTGCCGTTCTCGCTGTCGATCTCCTCTATCTCTGCCTCGTACTGCCTGCAAAGGACAAAGCACTGTAAGCAGATGAGTACAGGCATATGAAACGACGCACTCACAATAATTCCAAAACACACATTTAAACACACAGTCTCAACAACGTATAAACTAAAGGCAGAGAGACCAAATGCACCATACTGTCAAAGAAGAAAGGAAAGCAAGAAAGAAAGAGATACTCACAGTCTTTTTTTTTTTTTCAGCCTCCCTCTTGACAAAAGCATGAATGCGAGTGTGCAAGTGTGTCCATGTGTGTACGAGATACTCACTGTCCATCCTGGCTCCACAAAGCCATGCAACAATCTCCTACTTTCCAGCTATGTTTTGGTGGCGCAGCATCTGAACTGTTGGTGCTAGCTACGCCCTCTGCTGGCTGAGACGTCAACAAGTCTTTTGTCAACTCGATCACCTCCTAATGAAAGAAAAAAAAAAAAAAAAAAAGATGAATAAATAAATAAAGGAAACAACATCTTTACCCTGTGGTTACATTTCTATCCTGATGGGAGTGGTCTCTTCCAGGATGACCCCGCCCTATTAGTAGGGGAAAAAAAGGGCTCATTGAATGGTTTGATTGTTGACCTTGTAGCAAGACAAATTCCTTGTACATGCAAATGTGTGATTCTGTTTCACGAGTATGTGCATCAGGTGCCATGGCCTTCTGTTAACAGATCTCAATACAACTGAACACCTACTGAAGCTGTTTTGCGGGCCCAACACGTCACAAAATCACTTAGTGCTAAGACACTTACAAAGATGTTGGTTTTTCTGTCTGTAGCTAACATATTTTGAGTTAAACTATGCATTAGTTATTTTTTAATCTAGTTAATTAGGTTTCCAGGCAACCAAAAACACAGGAATGGGCAGCACAGTTGAGCTTCCACTTGCCCGGTAAGCTATCTATTTTATGACTTGTCCACCCCTGAGTAGTGTGGTATCTCAGACCATCCTCATGGAATTCAACATCCCCTTATCGGCACAGCACAAGAAACCTTCCATAACAATTCAAAAAGTCAAGATGATAAAGCCGGTCCAAAGTCAGATGACAGAGTAACGAATGAACCGCCGACGCTGCCACAGCCATCCGTGGCCGGGATCCAAGAGAGCAAAACTGGCTGTGCTCTCTGGGTGGGAGGGGTGGCATACTCTCTCTCTCCTGTCAGTCACAGAGACACTAGCCGATTGTGTGCATCTGTGAGCTCATGTATGTGGAAGAGGGCAGACAGCGCAGGTCGAAGAGCCGCAGTCGGCTGGCTTCATGTGTCTTGGAGGAAGCATATGTTGGCTGTCGTATGATGGTTAGAGCTGGCCAGTGGGTGAGAACTGGCCAAGACCAAATTGCGGAGAAAATGAGGGGCAAAAAAGGTTAAACAACATGCCTTTCATTAAAGATCACATTAGTGTCTATAGCACTATCATCAACTCTCACAAGCTCTACTAATTCCGCTTCTCTTATTCTCAAATCTGTTGCAGTTTTTTTCCCCCTCACCTGCAGGTCTTTCTGTAACTTCAGCAGATCTTCATTTTCTTGGTCTGTAGAGAGCGCTGCTTCCACTTGCTGGAGCTGAGCTCTGTAGCTGCTCAGTTGTTTCACCAACTCGTCCGACATCTGGAAAAGAAAAGAAAAGAAAAAAAAAAAAAAAAACAACCAGTGTTAATGCAGGGCCACTCTCTTCAATGCATATGACATGTATACACCATATATTTCACATTAGAACCGAGACACTGAAGGCCCCTGACACACTTTGAAGCAAAATGCCACGTTAATAATGACGACGTTGAAGAACTAATTGGTAAAAGCAGACATGCTGATCATCTCTAATGCAATAATATTGCGATAATCGAATGTCTGACATTGGCATCATGGACACTGAAAAATTTCATCACTACTCATTCATTCTTCTTAGGAGGCTCCTGACTAGGCTGGCTGTGTTTGTATGCACTGACAAAGACGGTCCCGTTTGAAAGACAATAAGACAGCACTGTCCTAAAGTCTTCAGGGCCAAATTTGACCCATTTTGAGTCACTGTGACTCAGCTTTCTTGTGATACCAACATTATCTGTGTACTTCAGTCACTGGGGTTGCAATACTGCTTTCAGACACCATGTAAATACATGAGAATTATATTTACACAGAAACAACACGATGATGACCACCACAAAGAGAGATCAGGATGGTCGCAAGGTGTACGAGTGTTATACAAATCGAGACCGCAGGTTCATCCGACTCGCCACCAGTTTCCTAACAACCAATCACTGGCCACCACTGTTTGTCCCACTCACACACTTCTTTGTTCTTCGTATTAAACCTCTCTTCCTGACTATATTTACAAGGAATAAAAGGGAGTAATTCCACACATAACCATTTCCATCCTGTTGACTCGCTACCACTGCTTCTTATGTCTGCTTTTTATTGTCTGTGCTTCAGACTGATAGAAATTCATTTCTGCAAAGAACACATTCCACTTATATAAACATACCGGCTAAAATATTCTTTTGTGAAAAAGAATTTCATCAAAGTTGGCCAGATATCCATCAGAGGCTAGTAAATCAAATATCGAACAGTTGCCTTATGAATTCTAAATCGTATCGTAGCAGATTCAGTTGTATCGTCAAACATCAAATTATGAACGGTACTAAGAAATCATGAAGAAGCCTGAGGTTTATACCCCTAATTAATTCTATCTTATTCTTAAAAATTTTCCTTCTTCATGTAACACACTTAAATACTGAAATAATCATGAGGATTTATGCTTCATGTGCTATCAGAATGATCCTACTTCCCACTTCTGAAGTGGTAATTCCGAGTATGTTGTGTTCACATGCGCTGTTGCTGGAAAGAATATAAAAACATGGATGAAGCCAGGTTCATCCATACATTTTACTTTTGTTTTGAGACCATGAGACACATTACTCAGTGAGCAAGATTGCTGACGATAATGAGATTTTGGTCAAATACAAGCTATTTCCACGGTGTACAACATGCATAAGAATGGTTGCTGATATCGTACATAAATAAATAGGACCAAAACAGCAAGCGCTAACAATTAGCTGCATTTAAAAAAAAATGAACAAAACCTGTTATTCAGTACAGAAACTGTTCTCTCCTCTGCCATATTGAAAGTTTAGGACTCCTCCCATCTCAGAAACTCGGGTATCAAAATGATCTCCGAGTTTCCCAGTCGGAATTACGACTGGAGGTGTAATTCATTTGCAACTTCCTAGTGGGAAACTCGTATTTACGGTAATTCTGGCAGCACCTGAAGGCAGCATTAGCCAATATGCAAATTAGTCCCCTACGTCATCTGTTGCGACTCAGAGAGTGTATGAACTACTTTCCCCTGAAGAGAGTTAGTGACACTGTGACGGACCAATCGCCAGCTCGGTTTAATAACATTTCTTTTGACAATACTGTCCGACAGCTAGGCACTTGCTTTATCCATAACCAGCAAACGCGACTTAGATGCTAATGAATACATACAGAATGATTAATTTGATTAATTCACTAGTGACCCATTTTGAGAAATAACCAGCCCGCCTCAAAGACAGGCCTCTAACCCGGGGATTAACAAGTTTCCTGAAGAAAACTCACTACACTAAGTTACACTGCGCATGTTTTTCTTAAAAGTATGCTTCTGTTGTTAACTAAACGTTTATCTGTAAGGACACTAGCTTATTTAGCAGCACAGATGCTGTAGCTAACATGGAGAAATGCTAACGCGCTGCAGCATCACAGGCCGCTGAGGGGAGAAAGAGCCACGGACTGTCTGTCTGAGTGACGGATTTTACCCGGTTACTACACCAGCAGTGCTCTTACCTCTCTGTGTGCTCCAAAACACCACTCTTTACGATCTAGTCAAACGCTAATGTCGCTTTGAATCGCCCATGTACACTTGGAATCTGGTGAAAATGGACGGTTTATTTGTGTCCTTTCTCCTCCCCGACGACAACACTACGCGCAACCGGAAGTGACGTTTTTCGCGTTGTGACGCTGCTCTCGCGATAAAAACAGTTCGTTTCGTTAATAAACACTAAGTGGCGCTTCAGAGCATAGACATAAAATATAAATGAAGTATTTTATATGTCTATGCTTCAGAGTAGATAAACTGAAATGGCGGCGTGATTAGGGGAATTAATATACGGGGGACTGGGGTGGCCTTTGTGTCCCACTAATATTACATTTATAAATATGCATGTAAAGTAAAAGTAAAACACATTTTTAGCGTAGCCTACGTAAAGTGTAAATATGAAACAGTAATAAAACTTATGGGACATTCTGCCAATACAGTACCTCTTTCCCCCACGATATGTTTTCAAAGAATACATGCACAGGAAAAAAAAAATTGTATAAAGTGCAATTGTCCTATTACAAATTCCAAATAAAATAACAAAAATGGTGGTTTTAATTAAAAAAAAAAAAAAAAAACACACACAGGCTGTTTTCTTTTGTCCAACCTCGTTGACAATCATTTTTTAATAATAAAAATAAAGTTTTAAATTTCATTTTGGTCAATTTGATCATTTATATGGTCAAATTGTGATATGCGTCATATTCATTTGCATTATTAACTTATTTTAAATAATAATAATTATACATTTAAGCCGTATCCCACAATAATGGGGGTTCAGTAACAGCAACCATGTTGCTGAAACCCCTTTACCCAGTTAAAGAAAGACTAAAACCAATAAGTCACAAGATTTTCATCATAAAGACCCTTTCTAACAGGATATGGCCAAGAGAAATGTATGATCCCTCAACTATTTGCCATACTTTTCAAATATTGTCAGCATTGCTTGGCTTCGTCCCACTCAAGAACACAACTCTGTTGCTAAGATTAGAGCTATAAAGAATACTAAATGTAAAAAATATTTTGTCAAGATGTTGAAAGCAACACATGGTTCCAAACTTAGCATTCTTTACTGAATAATGGCTAATATTAGACATAAAATAAAATAAAAAAATTTTCTCTTGTTAATTTTTGAAGTCTATTGATGCCTCAGTGGCACTCTAATGATATAATGCCATATATAAAACAGGATTTTGCCTGCACCAGCCCACTATAACCAAATCTTGCCTTATATATAACCAATAAAATATTTCAAAAATATTATTGTGTAAATAAATTTAGAATCTCATTCCTGACTGGGCAGTCTTTGCTTAGCCTAATCTAGAAAGTAATCCATCTTGTTAATGTTTGTTACACTTGCTATTTTATTTCACAGGCGCCTTCTCAGTCACTGCTGATTATGTGTTATGGACGTGTTAGTGAAAAGTCCTTAAATACATTTGCCATGTAAGGTAGCTCAAAATTATGAAGGAAAAGAGACTGAAAAAAAATGAGCCATCCCACCTCTAAAGCAAGACATAAAGCCCTTCAAAACTCTCCATAAACTCTTAAATAAACAATTCAGTGAATTAATAAGTTATTACTCAATTAAATATTAGGGATTTGTTTTTTTTAGCAATTCTTCAATTGCTCTGCCAACGTCTTGTAGTCACAGCACAGCTTTCCTGACAGCATTGAGAAAACAGGTCACTAGGGCTGCACCCATTTGATTTACCTTGTGGTTTCATTACGTTAAATAATGACAACACATTTCTGCTGAGTCATTATTCTCATTACATTAATGTAACGAGATTTTTTTTTTTGAGAACTCTATTACCA
Source organism: Pangasius sanitwongsei (assembly GCA_037576675.1). Lineage (NCBI taxonomy): Eukaryota > Metazoa > Chordata > Actinopteri > Siluriformes > Pangasiidae > Pangasius > Pangasius sanitwongsei. The sequence continues at coordinate 23,043,943 of CM075012.1, forward strand.
AGTAAATAAATATTAGGGGTCTGTCATGAATATCAGAAGGAATATCAAGGAAAAACAACTGAGAGAATGGCAGAAAAAAAGAAAAGCAATCTCTCCATAGGTCCTGCTGTGAGTGATAAGTATTTTTACTTATACTAAAACTTTTATTATATTTTTAGTAATTATGAACAGCTTGAATGCAGTAGGAGGAATAATGAGCCTATAAAGGGCAATCCTCTATATGGGTTTGTGATTGGACAATGATTGCATTTCAGTGTAGCACTACTGCAACACACTGATGAACGTGAATGTAATGGAAAGGAGACTCAGATTGACTTCTGATGAGATCAGCACTTAAACCCTATAAAAGCAATACACTGATTCTGGTTTCTACTGTGAAGAGATAAAGTGATAAAGCTAAACGATTTTTTACTTTTCAGTGTAGCAGCAGATGTCACATATAAAAAGCAATACCATCTGTATACTGGATTTAACATTTTCCTCCTGGTATGATTGCTTTTCTAGAGTATACATATAAAGTACAAATAACAGAAAACAACCACTATTAACAGGTCAAATTCAGATTTCAAATTGTTTATTCCTAAATAACAAGGCAATGTAATCACTCAAAATTGTAGTTCTAATAAATATATACATTTTGTTTTAAAGTGGAAGAAGTCCTTTATCTGACAGGGCACTAGCAGTAACATAGCAGACTCTTTAAACAAATCATTCAGAACATTTAAATATTGCTGAAAGAAGTCCATTCAAAAGATCAATTTTTGTAGACCACACCCAAACATTACAGCCTTTTCTATCGTACCCCTGTTTCAATACTCTTTTTGAACATGCCTCATACACGTGTCCTCACTTCTTGAACACCTACACCACACAAGTGGCCACTTGCTGAACAAGAGCTGATTTTAAAATAGAAATGCACCTGCGTGAAGCCATTTCCTTGTTGCTCTGCACACTATATGTACATGGAACAGTGTACAGAGTCATATCTGTGACGTTTATTTGAAAACATTGTCGTTTTAACCCTAACCTGTACTAGGCTAGCATGAACTAGTGAGCCAATTAACAGTCTAGGCAAACTTTGTAATGCGTTGCGTTTTTGAGAAGTGTGAGCATAACAAATATTTTGTGAATTCACTTATAAACAGCTTTGTCTAACTTTTTTTTTTTTTCAGATGCAGCAATGAATTTGCGTCAGAATGCAATGAGTTCCGGGTGAGTTCTGCGTTCTCTTGACATCTACATCCATGATGAATTGATCCCACTTCCCTACAATGAGTCATCTAACAAACTTCACTTGAGCAAATAGAGTAATGAAATGAGCTTTAAGACGGCATTTGGGCAAATCAATGAGGGCCTGTTGAATAGAGTATTGAGATGGGATCATGGTGTTGAATAGAAATTGAGTCAACACCTATATTTTGACTTTAAAGCTACAATTCACAGAAGGATGTTTAACAAAAAGGGTGTAATGCAGTGATTCTTTGCTCATCATCACAACAACATGAAGCTTTTAAATACACAAATTCTCACGTAGTGCAGCTTTAACTTTATCCGGAAGTCACTGGTTGGCATGAATACAAGTAAGGCACTGTTGTGTTACACTGGCATAAATTTGGCTTTACCAACACAGTTACAACACAGCAAATGATTTACAAAAATATCAAATTTACCCTGTATTTACACACCCTGAGACAACAATATATAAAAAATAAAAGTGCAGCAGTCCCTGAAAAGTCCTCACCAACTACCATCTGATTTTAGAAAAGAGAGAAGTTTTGAACAGGGAGGTAAAAAGTTTCTCTGAGAAAAGTCCAATAATACAAGAGGCATATAATTGGTATAATTAATTACTCTTAAATTAGAACTATTTCTATTAATACCGCTAAATGATGCGTTTCAGATCATTATTAAATTGTTGTTAAATATGGCTTGATAACAAAATCAGAAAAAGCAAACATACTCATTTTAAAGCTCAATACTTAAATTGCAATTGCTTAGTAACAGAGTCCCAAATCCTCACTTATGGGGTAAAGTTAGAAGATGACCGTTTAGCTATAATTAAATAAACACAGATATAAAAAAAAAAACTGTGGTGGCTTTCAACTATGGCTGTAAAGATTTTAAAAATACTTTGAAGGAGATGAATTAGCTTTCAAACATCCCCTGAGAAACACCAGAGCCTAAGAGTGCTACTCATCTTTCTGAACACAAGTACAAACAGAGTGAAGAGGACGGAAAAAACATTACTGAGCAGCAGCATTAAGAGTCTCACGATTCCTTTAAAAACTGTCTTTAGTTTGAGGACAGCAAAAGCTTAACATTAAATGTTATCAGTCATCAGTGTCATCAGTGTATTTTGTAAGACCAAGGGGTCTGTATTTGTGTCTCACTCGTGAGTCGGTGTAGCCTTTCAAGGAAAACTCCACCCTGACACATATTAAATATGTTTCTCTTGAAATACATGTGATGTGCTTAATGACTCTTGTGTTAATTTGCTGGTTGGTGCTGTATTTTCGTTATTCCTGTGAGAAGCTAGAGGTCGTGACATGATGATGTCACTTGTGGGAGGCACATCACATTACTAGGACAGTTACAATGGCGTTTACTAGGAGAAATAATGTAAACAATCTCAGATATACGTATAGTAAGTGATAATGCTCAGGTTTTGCTGTTTACGTAGAAGTACTTAAGACAGCAAACATTAGACTCAAAGATCACGAGGGCCATGCAGTTACACGACGCAGCCACAATGAGATACTCGGCTGGGCTAGTTGGTTATCCACGTGATGACGCTTCAACGAAGCTGATCTGTTTGAGCAGAGTGTATAGATGAGGAGGTGAGAGAGCTGGACAGACTAAAGGACTAAAGCGCTGCTGCATCTCGTTCATTAGGTAGAAATGAATTCCTACTGGTACCGCTTTCAGCAGGTAGTCAAATGGCATTGTGGGTAATGTAGTGAAAATAGTGACAATAGCCCAATATGTTCATGAAAGAAGTTTAAACCAAAAAAAAAAAAAAAAAGTCAACTCGGAATCTTGTACGTTGTTGACATGTTAATTATAAAGACTATTATGCAAGGGTGGATTTTTCCTTAAATCCTGTATAAAAAAATATTTCTTCACCTTTAATTCAATTGATTTATCATGAGTACTGTACAGTGTACACTGTATGCTCTTGGTCCAGCATTTTACTCTGTTTCAGATTCAGACCTGTAAAATGTTATGAAGGGCTCTAAAACACTGATCAAAAACAGATATAGCAAAACCTGTGATCTAACTGGGACGTTCTGAGGACTAAAAAATAAAACTAAAGGTGACAATTCACAATCTTTTATACTACATGCGTAAGTACAACCGCATTATGCACTATCGTCGTCTGGAAACTTGTATTTTGCGTAAACGATGAGCATGACTACTGCCATGACAACGCAGAGAGAACCTATCACAAGGTAAGCAATGCCCAGGAACTGATTCTTTCCTCCCATCCAGGAAACATTGGTAAACACCACTGTCTTTTTGCCGTCAAAGCTCCGTACAGGGTAGTCTGGATTGTAGGTTAAGGATCCAACCTCACAGAAATGCTTCAATACACACATGACCAGCACGAACTAGTGATAAAAAAACAACAACAAAATGATTCTTTCAAAAAATTTTAAAATGCCTGTGAATGTGATCGTGTTATTCGATGTGGCAATGGTTATTTAAAAAAAGAAAAGAAAAAAACTTTTCACATTCACCAATGCAATGAAAAATGGAAAAACACAAAGGAAAGTGTAAGTGAGCAAACACACTCACACTCGATCCTTCCATACTCTTTCTCTTTCCACCCTTGTTGCTCTCTTTCTTCCTTTAGGTCTATGGTTACACCCAACCAGACAAACCTGCCTGTGCGCATTTGCAGATAATAGGGTTCCACCTTCCCTAGATAGATGTTGATGCAAATAAAAGATGAAAATTCTAGAAGAAAATGGTTATTTTTAAACTGCTGGTATTTATGAATAATCTATTGTAACTGGACTGTAGAGAATTTGCAAATGGAAAGATCTTTTTCACAAATCCCTGTGTGGCTGTGCAGCTTGGAGCATACACACACACACACACACACACACACAAAATCACAATTACACTAACTGGCGGGGCTAGCTGTGTTAACTGCAGCTGATAGAAGGATACTGTAGTTGATCTCTAAGGTATAGTTTCCAGCAGGCAAGCCATCTGCATAAGCTCCTCCTGTGATTCGCCCGTACAACTTCCTGAAGTTAGGAAGTGCTGCACGCCTCATCCACACCAGGAAGTCCTGGTTCAGGAAGCCGTTATTGGCCTGGTCATCTGGGTCCAGCTCGTACACTGGCTTTGGCCAGTTTATGGGCTTTGTTGTACCTGAAAAACGAAATATAAGCTTTCATCTATTAGGCACTGGATCGGCAATCACAGCTTTTTCTTACACATCAGTGTTCGGTGTTTGCTGCATTATATACAAACGGGTGACAAATTAAAGGAAAAATGAACATCAAGTGACCTTGGGCAGCTTCTGGAACTGTACTGGAGAGATGAACACCGTTCTTCTAAGAGATATCCCCTCAGTTGGTGTTTGGATGGAGAGTACTATCTAAAATGTCAGTCTAAAATCTCCCACAGGTGTTAATTTTTTCCGTCTCTTGTGAGGTGGCGTGAAATGAAGCGGAATTACTGTTACCACCGGGAAATTGATTATATTCCTATAACAGCATGTCCTGAGGGGATTTATTCATCTAAAACCACAACAATTCATATTCTAATTTATTAAAAAATGATTCAGCATACTTTTATCCATTTACAGCTACATTTAATGTTGTGGAATGTCCATGAATCAAGATAGCTCCTGTTTATAGCTTTCGTGATAGCAGATATAAATTGTTCTCTCACCAGCCTCGTTCCCCCCCCCCTTCTCTTAAAGGTAATAAAAACACAAAAACAGAGCTTGTCATGTAACTGAGAAACTGCACACTCTTCTGTCCTGAAGACGCTCCTATGGTGAAAAAACTCTGACTGTTACAAAGCACGGACACTGGAGACACTGGAGAAAATAAGCTTGGCGGAAGAAACACCAGCTTCAACCTTGTTTGATGTTGGATGTTATCTTTTACATATAGTACTTACACAAAAAAACCCAGACCAATTATCTGAATACCAATTATCCATCAAATCTTTATGTGGTACAATCTGTATGGAATGGTTAGCTCGCTCAGTCAGCTCACTCAGTCCATAATTCACGTTAAATGTTATGATGTGAGAAACAGACTTGGATAAATACCTGCGAAAGCCTTAGCGAAGGAGCCGTTGACAGGAGCAGGATTCCTGTATTTGATGTTGTAGTCCGTCCACCATGCAATTCCTTTCCTGTCAAATGGAACCAGCGTCTTCTGCCCATTGACAGTCTGGTAGAGCTTAAAGGAGTCTTTTCAGAAAAGACGAAGTCATTAAGAGCATGCGTGTTTAAAGAACATGGGCAAAGGCTCATTTCTTACAAGATATGTGAAAGCCTTTAATGAAGTATTCTGGTTTCAACAGCTTTTGGAGCTACGAGGCGAAAAAAAATAATTGACCAAGCTGGACACAAACTCAGTTATTCGCAAATCATTCGCAGAAGAAACGTAGGACTCAGGAAAATAATCGGAAAATCTTTCGTATCCTCCTGAGTTTGTGTACATTTATGTATAAGGCGACTCACTTTACTTCAATTACACACACAAAATTAATGATAATGCTGTGAAATTAGTTTCATATTAATGACCTGAAAGAAAGGAATCCAAAACAAACCCATGATTAAGACAAATAAGACTAGCTATTCAATTAGAACAAAAGAAATGGCACCCTATAACAGGAGGATGAGTTGGTGTGTGTCTAGTAGCTGACATGTTGCTATGGCTGAGCTGCATTACTGGAAGATTTAGTGTACGAAGCACGCTGTTTCACCATTTTGTATTTTTTACTTCTTCGTGAGCTTCACCTTCTGTGAGCATCACTAAATGCTAAATGTAAATCATCTCTGTATTGAACGTGCTTGGTGTTTTTACGGATGATTAGTGTTTAACATTAACATATGCATGTGAGTGAAAAAAAGAATATATTAGCTATTAGGCATTAGTAGTCTTAGGCAAGGTCTTCCTTCCAAGTTTGTTTGGACAAGAAATCAGATTGAATAGGTGTCAGGAGCATTGTAAAAGGTACCATTGAACATGCTGTTTGGTATGGATCCACAGGGAACAATAGGGATCCCGTTGGAATCATTCTGATAGGGAGAGCAGGTGCTTTCTGGAGACTGTTGAGGTTTATCAAAAAAAAACAAACAAACAAACAAAAAAAACAAAACAAATTAAATAGACTGAAATAAATATTGAATAATTAACAATTAGAAAAGATGCATAAGGCAAGACTATACCAGAAGGTACTGTGTCTCTCCCACCAGTTGGTTGGGGTCTACAGACACGCCGTAAGATCTGTAGTTCTGATAGTAATTAGACAGGCCATAGTAGAAGAAGACAGGACCCTGAAAACAGGAAGATTATCTCGTCATTCAACATCAATGTTTAGACTGGTCACAAAAAAGACGAAAGCTGAGTCAAAATGATCGTACCTCAAAAAGCTCACTGAAGGAGAATTTGACCTCACATATGCAGTTTATTTTAGCAGGGTCGACGCACTGGGCACAGGAAGAATCATCCGAATTGCCTGTGTAATCTCTCTGTTGCACAACAAAAGGTTAAAGGAACAGTTCAGCCACAATGACATTTATACAGTTAGCCAGCCAGAATATATTTGGTGTCAGAACTGTATGTTGCACTGCAACCATGAGTCTAATGTAGTTAACTAAAAAAAGGGAACCTTATAGCCTTTAGTTGCTTATAGGCTCACTTCCCAAAGACAGTTTATGTCCAAGTCTCTTGCTTTAGTGTGCAATTTCACCTGGATACTGAAGACATGTACTTAAAAGCAGCTGCTGTCATCATAATGACTGACCTGTGCTCATCCCAGGACTCTTATGCTCGTTCATGGTGCCTTGAAAGTGGTAATTTGCAAATTGTAATAACGCCATTTCCCACCCCAGCACACAAGGACACAAGGAATAAGAGTTGTCCAAGATCCCAGGAAAGAAGTAAAAAGACAGTTATAGCAGTGTGTGCTGTTTCTGGGTTTGTTTTATGAAGCTGTCTATGGCCAGAGTACATGACCAACAAATAAACAAATCCTTATTTCATATAAGCAAAAATGCTGAAAGACAAAACGGACTACCAATGTGAACAAAATGGCTGACATGTGGAGCCAGCCAACCACAACTTTTCAAACTGCTCCTCTTGCTGTGTCACAGGGCAGTGTAACACACTCGAAGGAAAGCGCTACTTGCCCTCTTCTGCATACATGAGCTCATAGACAACCAGGACTGGCTACTCCTCACTGGAAGAGAAAGTAATTCCATTCTTTGAACATCACAGCCAATTTTGCTCCCTGGGCTCCTGGTCACAGATGGCTGTGGCATAGCATGTTTTACTATGATGATAGCATGATAAAATTATATACTAATCCCGAAAACTTACGATATCCAAGAATCTTTGAATGGCCTGGGCTTGTTGTTCGCCTGTCAAAGACTGCACATTCAGGCCAGCGCTTTGTGGTGCCTCTAGTACGCAAATGCTCCTGTTACTCAACTAAAGGACTGATAAGCTAACTAATGAGCTGATAAAGATCCATTTCTGCACAAATTACATGTTACATTATATTTTAGTATGAGGTCCCAATGACAATGTGCAATTGTTATCATCATTACTGTACATACTATACTTGCTATAATTACTGATGATGCTGATATTGCAAATGATTATTTAACCACAAATCAAGCTTTTTTTCAGGTTATTAAAATATTACACTCAAAGTAAAGGTAAGTGGGGAAATTGTATACATTCAATTTTTTTTTTGAAAAGCACCTCCAGACATTCAGCTGCTGTATTCTGTCCTACCTCCAGCACTTTGATGTTCTGCGAGGTGACAAAGAGCGCCACTCCAATGCCGATAAAGGCCAGGCCGATGAGAGTGAAGCCGGGGATGATGATGCCAGCGGATAGAATGGGCTGCCAGGCAGGAAGTCGCTGCTGTGTGAACGCGGTGTTATCTGGCCTATTGGCCGTTGACCCCTCTGCCTTCATCCTGACACTATCTGAAAGATGGAGAACATCATGTTCATTTGGGCTGTTAATCGTTTTTAAGTGTTTATTCAGTCTCACTGACTCTAACTGATTTGAAATGGAGATTCATCTCATTTTATTTATCTTATTGTTAGCATAACAGCATTAATGAAAAGAGGCACACAAAACCTCTTTACATGTTTAGCAGCTGTGTGAACAGATGTGAGTGAAAATTAGAAATGAACAAAAATGGAAAAGAGAATAAAGTACCATTTTTCTCTCTCATTTCTCTTCAAAATGTGTTATATTTTGTAAAAAGTACCTCTAAAACTCAAAAACGATATATATATATATATTTTTTTTTTAAATTAGACCTTTACTACTAGAGTGAGTAGTTTTCACATTGGGAAATTCAGTAGTGAGATGTGCTGAATTATAAAAACTCTTACTACCCTTAAGTTACTAAAACAGCTGAAAACTGAAGTGTGGACTGCTGGACACTTTTTTTTTTGCACTTCGTGTTCACGGGGAAGGAGCAAAGCCACCGGAGGCACTGTAGATTAGATTGGAATGAAAATCTAAACCAGGTTATGTAAATTAGGCGTGAAAAGCCTGCCTCTAATGACATCGTACGCACGCTCTGCCATGGATGTCTGTCAGCTTTGTTAGGTTACCTACAATTTAATTGCGTCATATACAGTAACATTAGGTAAATATGTGGACTGAAACTGTGTCTGCTGCTAAATGTTGTGCCGTGTCCAAGGTCTTTTTTTTTTTTTTTATTGTCAGAGGCGAGTCTGCTGAATAACCAGCCAGCCTTCCTCGTTAGCTAGATCGATACAATAAAAAGACTTTGTAGCATTGTAATATAGCTTATACTGGAAAGGTGAGGTGGGTCTTTGGCTGTACTACTTTCAGGAGTGGGAAGTATCTGTTCTGGAGGGTGACGTGGTATTTGGACTTTCTGGCCAATTCAAACCCAATAAATCAGACTGTGAATTCTAAGACACTCAGAACAGTTATGTTTTTTTTCCTCATCTGAATCAAAAAATACATTCTTTCCCATTTTTCACCAAAAATAGGACCAACTTAGCTTTGTAGTAACACATTTTGATTTACAAGACAATCATTTACTATTAAACACAGATTATGTGGTGCTTCTGCCTTACAAATGCCTGTAAATAAGCTGTTACTATAGAAACAATAATGTATTAGAAACCGTGAGCATTAATATAAACCTGTTATTTAAATCAGCAAGCGCTATAGTGTTTTATTCCTTACTTAGCTCATTAAGTAAATTATTAAATCAGTTAATTAAAGTGTGGTGAAATTTCTTTTAGTAGCTTCTTGGACGTTACAAAAGAAAAAAAATATTCAACATTATTTTTTAATTATTTTACTAGCTTTTGTAAGGAATAAAACACAACAAGGAATAGAACACAACAGGGCATTCTGTTACAGGAAAATAATCAGTGATGGCCAATACCAAGTTGATTATATTCCACTAATGGTATGTGCCAGTGATGATTTTTTTTAGTTACGATTAATGTTGTGGAATGTTCACAAAACAAGTTCCTGCTATCGCTTATGTTATATCAGTTATGAACAGTCTTTCCCTCATCAGTCTCATGTTTGTCTCTCTTGAAAGTTTTAAGACAAAAAACAAAAAAACAACTGTTACAAAGAAAGAGCAATGTGCAACATCCTCTGTCCTGAAGACTTTGCTGTTGCAGAAATCTTAAAAGTATATTGTCGTTAACCATTACGGGACAAAAAGCATACCTAACAATCTCCCCCTCTCTCTCTCCCCCTCAAGCTACTCCCGAGATACCAGTGATCCTGACCCCTTCTGCTCTCCAGACCTGCCTGATCCATCCTAATGCCCTACTTCTGGTTGGAGTCCTCATGGTTGGAGATTGCTCAGTGCTGCTGGGGGTGGCCCCACATGGACAGCCTGAAGATCATTGGGATTGCTGGGGATGGTGCCGCTTGGGGGCCGTGGAGATGGTTTTGGACTGCGGTTCATATTGGCAGTTGTACTGTGATGGCTTGAGACCGCGATTGCTGTGGTGGCTTTGGGGCTGCGGTTGCCGCGAGCAGTTTTGCACTCAGGTCTCCATCAGAGGACAGTGGATAGATTCAACAAAACAGACTTCATGTGAAAACTGTAATCAACTTCCTGGTTACACAATTGCACTATTTTTCCATGTAGTACATAGTTATAGAAGGGATGTATTTATAGTTGCACTATCCGGTGTCACTCAGATGAGGATGGGTTCTCTTTTGAGTCTGATTCCTACCAAGTTTTCTTCCTCGTATCGTCTCAGGGAGTTTTTCCTCACCACCATCGCCTCTGGCTTGCTCATTAGGGGTAAATTCATACACTTACAATTTATATCCTGAATGTATTTACTTCTATAAAGCTTCTTTGTGACAATGTTAAAAGCGCTATACAAATAAAATTGAATTGAATTAAGTTATAGCACTAGTTTTGACTGTTACTAAGCGCTGAAACTGGAGACTCCTTCCAAATATGTTTCCTTACAGGATACTTCACCAACTATTTGTAGTTTCTCTTTGTTAGTAGACACCCCTATGAGTTACACTTTGATTTAATGTGTATTATTAAGCATATTATAGGCTGCTGAACATTGTCAACTCTTAGCACATACCCTAGGCCAAATATTCCCCAAAAAAATTCTGTTGTTACTGTCACTTTGCAGTCAGAGAAGACTTCCTTAACAATAAGCTCAAGCATAACAAGCATAGCAATGACAATAACAGTCTCTTCTAGAGTAAAGGTACTTTTTTTCATGACTCCTCACCTGTCCACTTAAAGCTGGCGAGGAACTGAATCAAATTATCCAAAGAAACCGAGTTTAAACTTGCTGTTGTTCTTTGTTTTTTTTAAAAAAACGCCGTCGACGATAAGCTAACGCCCAACACCTCACTCATTACCTGTAGTACTACCTGAAACAGGAACTAACTTCCTGTGGGCGGGGCTTCGTTTTCACACTACACACGTGACGCATTCCTAATCAATATCATCCATATTTCCAATTAATTAATATCTTCTACACCCTAAATAGCCCTAAATATCTATCCCTAAATTTGGGATTCAGATGTTGTCTTCTCTTGTTTAAAATGACTATTTATTTCCAATTTTTTATAAGTTTTTATTATTATTAAGTTATTATTATTATTATTATTATTATTATTATTATTTAAAAAAGGCTCTAGTATCTAAAAATATATATATATATATATTTTTTTAAATATTTTTGTGTCTAATATAATCATAGCACTCGCAAAAATGTCAACAAAGTCATATAAAATATTACAAATCTGTAATATTGTGTCCGAAATGGCTCCCTAAAGTGTGTTAAGTGTGTCCTGCATGTCCTAGTCTACACTGCTTGGACAGTATACACACTGCAGTGTATTGTGTGGTCTCATGAGCAAGCTGGATTGTTTTATTTCGCATTCAGGCATTATTATGAAAAGGCACAACTCCCTAACAAGTGCATTATCTATGATCCCTGCGGGTTCATATTTGATTGATGGAACTTCCCACCAATTAAAAGCTCTAGAATCCTTCGCCCCGCCCACTCAGGACTCAACTGGATTATCTGGTTGGTCGTTTTCTTAGCTGCAGTCACACATCTGCTTCCTTTGTGCCGGACGGTAGCTAACAAGAGGTAAATAAAATATATGTTTTAGTATTTGCTTCTGGTATAATAAAATTGGTTAACGTGATTTCGCATATTCAAGTATTAAATGTTGTGTTTTAACATCAGCTTACTGTTTGCTAGAGAGCAACCGTTGGTGCTTTAAGGCAACTGCTCGCGGCGCAATTATAGCTAAGCTAGATAACTAGCCAACGCGTTTGCGGCTGATTTTTTTTTATACCTACCCGTATTCCAGAATAGTCCCGCCCCATTCTAGGATTGATTGGTAGTTCGTTTGTGAATGTGCTCTATTAGCCAATCCTGATACAGGATTCGGAATAGAACTAACCAATCCTGAAGGAGGTGGAGAGACTTGGAATACGAGTGGGAAAAAAATATCGCAGGCTAGTGTGCTCATTGTATTGTATTGTATTCCAGTTCTGCTCCACTGAAACGAGTTAACTGGCTAACTAGTTTGATAATGCATATGGTGTAATCTCTAAACTGTTGGCTTATTTTAACGAAAACTTAACCCTTCATAGTTTGAAAATACTGAACAGCTGATGAAATTAAGCTTAAATCATTTATTTACTTTTTATTTCAGTGAATCTAATGTATGAAGTTTGAGGTTTGTTTTGAACACTTGGGTGATTTAAACAAAGATAGAAAGAGTAGTTTAGATTTGGAGGTTTTCTCTTTTTTTAATTTCATAGCTCATCAGATCCAGGAAAAAAATTTTTTTTTTTGGATGACTCTTCCTGTACTAATCTTGCGTTCGTCCAATTAAATGCTTTTTGGAATGTATATGTCCCGCCCCCGGGACTGCATTAGCAGCAAAATGGTTGTCATTTTTCCAACCATTTTTCGCTTGTTTGAAGTTTATTATTTTGGAAGATGATCGAATTTTTGCAAGTTCACGGTTAGGTGACTTTTCAGAAAACTGTTTTACCAAAACGCTGGAACGTGTCGCTACCCTTCGATTAATCGAGAACATGATTTCATCTTTAATCAGAACTTTTCCATCAGTGTATTTTGGAGTTGCGTCTCTCGGTGATGACTCAGCTTTTCAAAAACACAGCATCTTGTTGTTTAGGATATCATCCTCAGCTGAAAAAACAAAAAAAATCCTTCCTTAATCTTTTCGCTGTTCTCCAGATTTAACCAGTTAGCTAAACTGCTAGCAGGTTTGTTTAGAATCTTGAACGCTATTGGCTGTTGAATATGTAACACGTCATCACTATGACTTCAGGTTTCGAAAGTGAATACGTCAGCGTACGGAATCAAATCATGACTCTCAAGTTATTTCGTTGGGAATTTAAGTCCTTTCCACCTACCAACAGAGCCGCTGTTAGGAAAATAGAAAATCAATCGATGCCTTCTGACCAATCAGAATCGAGAATTCAGCAGCACTGTGGTCTAACTATGTTTAACACATCCAAACAAATCCATAGCGATTTGTCTCGATATTACAAGCAGTCATCTTTGTTCAAGACCTGCCCATTAGTCTCACTTATTCCTCATCCATTCAATTTTATACTTCGAATAAAAAATGTCTAGAAACAGGTGCAAGCGGTAACTCCGCCCCTAACCTGAACTTTCATAACTTTTCATATTGAGTCTTGCGATTTGTTCTGAATTTTATTAATATGAGGAGAGAAAAAATGTCTAGGCTGCTAATTTAAGTTAAAACCAGTTCCTTTTCATTTTTAAATAACTGATAAGTATAATTTTATCCGGCTACAATTCCGACACTCTCCACACTTTCACTTAAGTATAATATTTTTTGCACCCCCCCCCCCCCCCACCTTGCTGCAGTTGCACCTTTTCCTGGTCCTCACCTTTGTTTCTTATTCTGCCTTTATTTCCCAGTGATTGAATGGATATTTCCCGGTGCACCGAGAAATGGGTAAAACAAAACAAGGTTACTGTAATGTGCACTTGTGAATTTGTCATCATTACAAACATCCTCCAGCACATTCAAACGGCATCTTTTTTTTTTTCTGTCATATCAGGGGCATGTCGAAGAGGCATTTAACATTTATAGTAATAGCTCAGGTGGTGCATGTGTACGCATGGGTGTGTGTGTGTGTGTGTTTGGGGGGGGGATCCAATTCATTTTCCCATAATCATTATTTCTCATAAGAAATGTCCTTGTATACCAGGGGTGGACAAATCAGGACCCTGGAATTCATAGTTGCCTGAAGGACAAGAGGTTCAACAATCGCAAAAATAGTTACGCACCTGAAATGATGGTTTAAAATGATTTTGACTAGGCAGATTAATTATCAGGAACTTTAAATTAGCAGATGCACTTTACGGCCAAAAATATGTTGACACCTGACCACTAAACATTTGGCATTAATATGGAGTTTTTGCCACAAACAGCCTTCACTTTTTTGGATTTTGGAGCGTGGCTGTGGGGATTTGCCCCTTCAGCCACAAGAGTGTTAGTGAGATCAGGCCCTGATGTTGAGTGAGGAGGTCTGGGGTGCAGTCGGCATTCCAGTTCATCCCAAAGGTGTTCAGTGAGGTTGAGGTCAGGGCTCTGTGCAGGACGCTCAAGTTCTTCCACTCCAACCTTGGCAAACCATGTCTTCATGGAGCTCGCTTTGTTGGAACAGGTTTGGTCCCTTTAGTTCCAGTGAAGGGAAACTGTAATTCTACAGCATATAAAGACATCCTATACAATTGCGTGCTTCAAACTTTGTGGCGACAGTTTGGGGAAGACCAGCATATGGGTTTGATGGTCATGTGTCCACATACTTTTGACCATATAGTGTATGCGAAAAGTGCAAAGCAGTGATTTAGCACAGTACGCAGCCACCGTATGATTTTAAACATATCGAAAGAAAATAAAAATGCTAGCCAGATCTTTTACTTGCAGCACCACATCTCACTTTGTTAGAACTTATGCATTCGTCTCCCTTAGGCACTATCCAGACAGGATTGCATACAATTTCCTATTTTACAGGTGCTACTCTTTGATTTTGTTTCCGTCTGGTTCGGCAATGTCGGCGTTTTTTTTTTTTTTTTTCTCCGTCCTCCTTTGAGAAAATCGCAGGCCGAAACACTGTTTTTTCTCCAAACTCAGCTGATAATTTTAGCCTCTTCCTGATACACACGTCTCTGATTTCCTATGATGTTGCCTCGCATTGGAAAAAGATGTTTGACTGCTGCTACTGGTCTTAGTCCCGTAGTCCCAGTGGTCTTAGGACTTGGTCTGGGAGGTAAAACCTCGACTACGCACACTACCCGGGAAAGGATTATTAAGAAAAAGCGAGATCTGTTGGCTGATTAAAAGAGCCGTTATAATGGCAGCTAAAGATATCAAGCATTACTTCACAATATCATCAACTTTTAGTTTTCTGTAAATAATGACTGGTCGTATTACTGTCATTTCCTTAAATATCTAATGTTAAATGCTGATAAATTAATACCGTAAATGATTTTATAGTTTATATTCAAACTGCTAATTATTTACAGGTATTCATTTATCAGCATTTAACATTAGATATTTAAGGAAAAATACAACCCACGAGAAATGCGAGAGTTTTATCATAAATAATATACAATATATATAATATATATGTATTACAGACATTCCCCTTATAAACTAATCCAATCCTAATAGGGCTTTAGGTTGTATTAATACACTTAACTAGCTAGCTACTTTACGTTATTACGTATGTTTGCTACCACATTTTAGTCTGTTTCCAGGCAACCAAAACACAAGATTAGGCAGCACAGTATGGCTTTTACTTGTCTGGTGGACTAGCTAATAGGTGTACGATTTATCCACCCTCGTATCCCCTCTCAGAGCTTCCTTATAGCTTATTAATTAAAAAAAATGAGAAAGCCCCAAGTCAGGCGTCTCTGAGATTGGTCTGTATTGGTTACAGTGATTTGCAGTAGGTTTCCGATCCTACTTGTGTAGTCGTGTGCACGTTTGCCGTCATGAGCTGCCCTGATTTACGAGTATGATCTTAAACTTTCTCAAAATGTACAGCAGAAACCCTCATAGTATAAAAACCAGTAGTAATTAAAGAACGAATTAGAAACCAAAAACGAGTAATGACCTTTTTCATTCCCATTTCACTTTAGTGCTGTGGCTGTCATGCAAGTTTAAAAGGAAAGTGCATGTATTTCATTACGCACCGCCCTGTTTCATTCCAGTCCATTCCATCCAGCTGTGAGTGTACACATCAGCGCCTGCCTGAGTGGCTCATTCAGGCTAAAGAGCTACACATTTGATAAATGATCAATGAAATAAGCATCATAAAATGAGTAATTCATGGTAAAGTTCGTGTCCTCACTTTCCAGAGAAACGTCATCGCCTAACAAATGAAAGCATTTGATTGTGTTAAAATGTGGCGCATGACGCGCCGTTCAGCTGAAAAAAGATTAAATGAACGTGGATTAGATATCAACACGGATTGCACTTAAACCTTATGCTTATACAACTCCAAGTTTAGTGAGGGTTACAGTAATATTGTGTCTCTTGAATAGATCACTACCCTGTGCATTCCTCAAGGTGTGTGTGTGTGTGTGTGTGTTTTGAGTGACCTGCATCTGAACGCACATGCATTCTGCTGCTGTCCATCCTGTGTCCAATCGGTCATCTCGCGCAGCTCACAAACTTCACCCCTCATCATTTATTTATTTGTTTGTTTGTTTATTTATTTATTCATTCATTCATTTAAAATTTCCATCTTTGTTTCAGGAGAGGCCTCTGTCGTCCTCCATCATGCTGTCAAATAAGAAAGACCCAGGCTCTTCCTCCTCCTCCTCCTCCTCCTCTTCCTCAGGAGGGAATGGGGCTGATCGGGCCATGGAGACCTCTGCAGGCTCCCAGTTGGGAGCCGCGACCGGTTCTGCTGCTTCTTCGGCAGACGTGAAGAAGAAGGAAAGGGCATCCCCAAGCGGAGAGGCGAGCGGAGCACCGCCGCCTCACCTGCCCGGCTCAGCAGGAGCGGATCAGGACTCGGCCGAAGGGCGCAGGACCAGCCGCCGCAAGAGACCCAAAGTGAACACCTAAATCATTTATTCATTTCATCACTGATGCTGAGACACGCGTGTGTTGGATAGGACTAGGCATGTTATGTCATGCAGCGTGTGATATCAATGCACTGCTTTTAGGAGGACACAGGTAGTGCATGTTTCTAGCTAGCATTAATTAGTTAGCTAGCTAGTTTAATCGGCTTGCACTTTTATACAAGGACCATATAGTCAGTCGATTTTGTTGAACTAGTTAAAGCTAGCTGTTTTTAAAATCAAAATCCAAACAAATACAACACCTCTTCAATGTTCCCTCTGTATAAACACCCCTAAAGTACATAAAATGAGAACATGTGAATGCTAGTGCAGGAGGAGGGAATTTCTGAAACAGCTCCTTGCTCTGATTGGTTGAATGTTGGTGGGATGATTTATTTATTTTTTTTTCTCTTGTCCAGAGTCTGGAGTACTACAAAGCCCGTAGGGTCTCCAAGCACAATATTATTGTGGAGTATGCCAAATATTACAAAAAAAAGTTCTGACTAAAAATCACCAAGAAGCTAGCAGGATTGTGAGTAACCAAATGTCACATGAGCCAGAAGCTTATTAACACTTCCGATGCTCATTTTAGGTTAATGAAAGTAAAAGCATTTGAAACCGTGGGTTGTGTTACAAATCAGACATCAGCGCGTGCCTAATTAGCCTTAAACAGAGCTAAATATTCTATGTAATGCATATTTTTGTGCTCATGGTGGGAGAACTGTGTGTGTTCCGTCTGTGTGAGCTGGTTGTAAGGAAGATTGTGCATGTGGCCCATGCTGCAGGTGGAGTACAGGGAGATGGACGAGAGCCTGGCGAACCTGTCGGAGGACGAGTACTACTCTGAGGAGGAGAGAAACGCTAAAGCGGAGAAAGAGCGAAAGCAGGTGGTCCCTCCACCTGCCCCGCCTGTGGAGGAGGAAAACGACAGTGAGCCCGAGGAGCCCTCGGGTGAGAAGAGCTTAACCACTCAGCTTAGTCTTGCTTTCAGAGTTGTGATGTTTATATTCTGGCCCGTATGAAACAGTTGATAAGAAACGTAACTGAGCACAATTTTGCGGTTTGATTATATTAAGTGTGTGTTGTGGAAAATACCTCACAATGAGGTAGTTAGGTCGGTATTTGTTAACACTTCATGAACCTGTTTGGCAGCCCACACACACACACACACACACACACACATGTTTGACTGTACTAATTAGTCAGATGCCAGATTCACAGAATGATTAACATGCTGTCCTGCCACTGTTTTTCCTTACCAAGTGACTACTAAAAGCTTTTTATACCTCCGCGCTATTGAATCGCTCTGACAGTCATGCAGATGCAAAGCCAATCACAATGCACTAGTTCTAATACGTTATTGTTTCTATAGTTACAGCTAATTCACCGGGACTTGTATCATGGATGTTGCACATAAGCTGTGTCTAATAATAAACACATTAAAAAACATAATTGTGAACATTTCTGTAAGGAGACATTTATGGAAGGAGTCTCCAGTCAGCACTCTGTAGCAGAGGTAAAAGCTGTTCTTTAAATTTTTCCGCCACTTTAAAGTCTTCAGGACAGAGGAAATTGCTCTTTGAGATTTCTTAGTAACACGATGAGCTGCATTTTTTGGTCTTATTGACTAGTGAGGGAATGACTATTTAGTTCTGTAATAATGTAAGTGATGACAAACTAACTTGTTTCACAGATATTCCACAACATTAAATCTAACCGTAAATGGATAAAACGTACGACTTGTTGTTCTTTAATAAATAAACAAAAATGATCTTTGGCAAAATGCTGTGGTATTAGAGGAATAAAATTACATCGGGACATGCGGTTATGTGAAAATAATCAGATGTAGGAGTAACAGTATTAACTTGGCATCAGGCCATGTCACGCCAGCTTGCTGTTGATTATTTTCCGAGAACAACACGCCCCCAAGTGTTGTATTCCTTATTTAAATCAGGTGGCATGACATGGCTGGCGAAACAACACATTTACTTCACTTAATGGTCTGAGATCCTATTGTGTTCAGATTGTAAAAGAAGAACATTCATTTAGAAGGTTTGTCTTGTTCACGAAAGGGTTTGGTGTCTGGTGTGGAAATGCTCTTAATATCGCACAGTGAGAGCATATGGCTGATTTCTTTTGGCTATTTTTTTGGCATTGTTGTCAGGTTTAGAGGGTGCAGCTTTTCAGAGTCGACTCCCACATGACCGAATGACATCACAGGAAGCAGCGTGTTTCCCTGACATCATCAGCGGACCACAGCAGACTCAGAAGGTCTTCCTGTACATCAGGAACCGCACGGTAAGGCCTGGCTTCAGGATTTTTGGTTAATGCACCATTCTGGATTGGATTGGTACCGCGTCTGGTGGAAATCTTACAGTTCAGTACCCTTACTCGCCTTATGTCTGTTTTTTCCCGCTGATTTATTTTTCCATCTGTTGTACTGATAAATCAGATCTTGAAAAAGTGCAACAATGACAGGCCTTGGCGCAGTGGGAAAGCAGTAAATATACAGCATTGGACTGTTTGGTGTAATCCATTGACCATGGTCCTGTCTTGAGCTTTTTTCTGAACTAGAACTAGAAATAGAAAGTACACAACTATAATAATACACAAATGTAAGGTAATTAAAAAAAAAAAAATAGAGTCAGACACATAGTTGTATGTAAGTGTTCACCCCCTTGGTCAGTACTTGGTAGACTCACCTTTGTCTGCAGTTCTCCTGGGATATGTCTCTATCAGCTTTGCACATCTGGATTCTGATATTTTTTCAAGTCTCTTGCAGACTGGAACAGATTTTCCTCTAGGATTGCGCTGTATCCATCCCTCAACCCTGACCAGGTTCTCAGTCCCTGCTGATGAAAGGCATCCCCACAACATGTTCCTGCTACCACCACCATGCTTCATTGTAGGGATAGTGTTCTCAGGGTGATGGAAGGGTCGGGCTTCCACCAAATGTAGCACACTTTTCCAAGTTTAGTTTTGGTCTCATGAGACCAGAGAACCTTTTTTTTCCATGGTTGCAGAGTCTCCAACATGCCTTTTGGGAAACTTCAAATGGAATTTCTTATGGCTTTTATTGGGGGGGGGGGGGGGGGGGGGGGGGGGGGGGGGGGGGGGGGGGGGGGGGGGGGGGGGGGGGGGGGCGGGGGGGGGG
>CM075012.1:23064054-23084128 GCA_037576675.1 Pangasius sanitwongsei
CCATAAACATTTTTTTCCATGGTGGGCGCTGTACCACCATGCCCGTTGGGTAAATTTATTAATTATTTTTTTTTTGTTTTTTTACCCCCCCCCCCCCCCCCCCCCAAAATGGCTTTCTTCTAACCACTCTTTCATAAAGCCCAGATTTGTGTAGTGTCTGTGCTGTGGTTGTTCTATAAACAGCTTCTCTCATCTGAGCTTTGGATCTCTTCAGGATCCTCAGAGTCTTGGTTGCTTCTCTGACTAAAGACCTTCTTAAATGCTTAAGCAGGTTGGATGAATGCGAATCATTTTGTTTTTCTCTCATCTGTCCTTCCAGCTCCAGCTCTGGTTGGATAACCCAAAGATCCAGCTCACATTCGAGTCTACGGTGCAACAGCTGGAGGCACCTTACAACAGTAAGAACATCACACTCAAATTCAACCGTTTGACTTTAGCTAATTGCTTCATCTTGCGAGTTATTTCGTTATCAGATTAGTAGTACAAGTGTCACATTTAAAAGAGGAAAGTCATTTTAATATAAATTTATATGCAGATTTTTAATACTTTTTTTTAGCATTTTTTGGATGATTAGTTTTAAGTAATTATTTCTGTGAGTTGTTTTGAAGTACTTCTACAAAAGCCTTTGCGTTTCATTCATTTTATATGTACATATGTGTGCTTGTCTATCCCACAGGTGATGCTGTCCTAGTCCACAGAATCCACAGCTACCTGGAGAGGCATGGCCTCATCAACTTTGGCATCTACAAGAGAGTCAAACCTCTACCAAGTAAGCAGGGGTTCTTTTGACTAGGCCGTGATTAACAGAAGGTGATTGGTGAAGAGGTGTCAAATATGACGTGCCCTGTGTGTGCAGGTAAGAAGACAGGGAAGGTGATTGTGATTGGTGGAGGAGTGTCTGGTCTGGCAGCTGCGAGGCAGCTGCAGAGCTTTGGCATGGACGTCACTGTGCTGGAAGCCAGGGTGAGAAAAGCACACTTCACTTAGACGTTATACACTTGACTACTCACCAGGCTAGTAAAAGCTGGACATGTTTTTGGTTGACCGGAAACATAATTGATTAGATTAAAAAAGTGATAGCTTATGTATAACAAGCTAGTTTGCTAGTTACAGTGGTGCTTGAAAGTTTGTGAACCTTTTAGAATTTTCTATAGTTCTGCATAAATATAACCTAAAACATCATCCGAGTGTTCAAGTCCTAAAAGTAGATAAAGAGAACCCAGTTAAACAAATGAGACCAAAATATTATATTTGGTCTGAGGAAAATGATCCAATGTTACATATGTGAGTGGCAAAAGTATGTGAACAATTAGGTGTGAGTGAACGCCTTGTTTTATTTAAAGAACAGGGATCTATCGACGTCTAATCTTCATAACACATGTCTGTGGAAGTGGAACATTTTTCCATATTTTAACATTGGAGTATGAAAATTATGCAAAAAAAAGCAGTCCCCCCCCCCAGCTCTCAGGCTACAGACTTATCCACCCCATATCATCTACAGCATTAATAACAGCGCTGAAACCCACAACTTTTTATTTATTTATTTATTTTTTTGCTTTTCTCATTAAAGCACCATTTGTCACTTCCGTTTGGCTCAACCACTTGACTGACCCACTTTTCTTTAGTTTTTGTAGCTGGTATGCTGTTTATCATACAGCATACAGTTCCTCGTGCCATTCCAAACTGCTTGAGCATCTGTCATGAATATAATTCCCATCTGAAAAATGTAGTGATTAAAAATGAAATTGTAGTACAGCAGTGTTGGTGTTGTTGCGAGAGCTTTCGTGTATTTGGTTTAAAATCTTCTTGCGTGATATAGCTAGCCATAGTAATTTAAACCCATGTGTTGCCTCTAAAACCTTTTAATAGTTTATACTGTCCTGTGATGCATTAGTTTTGAAAATCTTTTTTTTTTTTTTGACAGGATCGTGTTGGAGGAAGAGTGGCCACCTTTCGTAAAGGCAATTATGTAGCGGACCTGGGAGCAATGGTGGTAACAGGCCTAGGTGAGACTTTGCTCCTTAGTGAGGAAGCACATTTGAATAAAGGACTGTTAGAAATTCAATACAAACTCAAGAAGAAGAAGTTTAATTTGTATAGCGCCTTTCCACAAGCTCAAAGACGCTTAACAGATTTACATCAATACATTACAATTAATACAATACAGTACAATACAATTAATACAATACAATACAGTACAATACATCAACACAGTACAATTAAACATACGATTTATTTGAAATGAATTTCAGTTAATGTTTTAAGCTGAGATTTGATAGAAATGTATGGTCTTCTGTTCTGCATGGTTTTTTATTTTTAAAAATTTTTTTTAAACCAACGTAACCAAACTTCTCCATCCTTTCTTCTGCTTTCTCTCAGGTGGAAACCCTATGGCTGTTATCAGTAAGCAGGTGAATATGGAGCTGGCCAAGATTAAACAGAAGTGCCCCCTGTATGAGGCTAACGGCCAGGCTGTAAGTCCACACACACACACACACACACACACACAGTTATGTTTATGCAGTACTAAATCAGTTTTAAATTCAGTTCCAGCTGATTAAATGCTTTGCACAATTTATTTATGTTTTCCATGCTGTAACACACCTGATTCACCTCGAGCTGCTTTAAGAGCAGAACCAGATGTGTAGTGCTGTGGATCCAGAACTGCACTGTAAAGGAAATGTATAGTGTTAGAATAACATTCTGCAGCTTCAGTCTGGAAGAACCACAGCTTGACACACACACACACACACACGTGTGACTAAATGAGACCCTGATTCAGCTCCAGGAAGAGTTTTATGAGTTTATGAGCTCAATCAGGCATGTTAACACCAGAGTTTTCCTTACACACTATCATTAACCCTATGTCTACCTTAAAGAGACCCCTTCTGTCTACTGAAAGTAACAATCAACAATGTATTGTTTGTTGTCTTATTTGCTCTGTCCTGTGTTCTGTATTGATTGGTTTTCTTTTTCTCTCTCTCTCTGTCGCTCTAACAGGGAGAGCGATGCACAAGTGTGAGTATTTAATTCACTACATATTTTAGCCTGAAATATAAAACAGCATCATGCAGTGGTGCTTACCAGAAGGTTCTACTGAATGTCCCATAATAGATGCACATAATTTTTAGACGCATGTAGGTTTAGCACCAGCACTAAATTGCGTCACTGGTGCATCACTGACATCATGCCTGTCTGGTTGTCTCATTTTCTGTTATTGGTATTTGTGAATATGCCTATGGGCTTAGTATAAAGAATGCTAAAAATAATGTAGTATCATTTTAGAGACTTTAATACAGTCAGCATCCTGGGAAGTTCATGTATATTTCAAGAATTTCCCTCGGGATCAATAAAGTATCTATCTATCTATTCTGAGTTTGTGTTTTGGAGGATCTGTTTGCTAGAGTTAATTTTAGTTTAGTTTTTTTTTTTTTTTTATTACACTTTTTTTTAAATTTTTTTATTACACCTTTTATTAAGTTGGATAGGTTTGTTTTCTGTTCCTGTTATAAGTCTGTTATTGGTTTCTGATCGTTTCTGGTCATTGAATGAGTGTGGTTATGTCCATGTTGCTAATCACTTCTGGTTTGTGTGTGTAGGTTCCTAAGGAGAAGGATGAGATGGTGGAGCAAGAGTTTAACAGGCTTCTGGAGGCCACATCCTACCTCAGCCACCAACTTGACTTCAATTTCCTCAATAACAAACCTGTGTCTCTTGGCCAAGCCTTGGAAGTGGTCATACAGTGAGTGCAATGCCTATACTTCAGGCAAATCCAAACGCTCATAATGCAAAGCATGTCTCCGCACACATACTAGAATTTCTCAGAGAGTCAGATTCAAAATCCGATCTTCATAGTTGAACAGTTTTGGTTGATTGTAACAAGAGCAAATAAATCCAAGATAAATCCAAGATCTCTAGTGGATAATCTCACTCCTCATCCCACGAAGCCAGACAAAACCATCAGATTGGCCTTTTCTAGGTTACACTTATGCTTTGTGCATTTCATATATTAACAGCAGGCTCTGAGTTAGCAGCATAAGCAGAAAGAAGGTACACACCTACTCAGGTGTCTAAAACATACATAGCACCAAATGCATTGATCCATATATCACACCTTTAGCATATATAATATAATCATGGTGAAGGCTGCCTCACAGCCTGCTCATCACTGGTAAAGGTATAACAATAATTTCCCAGGTTTAGAGTCTGAAAGTGACTTCAGTGTCCATGTGAAAACACTACAGCTACAGTCTACACACAAAATACTCTGCTCTCATGAGTCTGTAACCGTAATGACCTGGGTGTGTCTTAATTACAAAGCTGTGTGTATATGGCTAGGCTGCAGGAGAAACATGTGAAGGATGAGCAGATCGAGCACTGGAAGAAGATCGTAAAGACACAGGAGGAGCTCAAAGAGCTCCTTAATAAGGTACAGTAAAGCTAGACACAAACGCACACGCACAGATTACACTAAATGACATTTTTACTTACTGATGAATCTTTGTTAGATGGTGTCCACTAAGGAGAAAGTGAAGGAGCTGCATCAACAGTATAAGGAGGCGAGTGAGGTGAAACCTCCCAGGGACATCACAGCGGAGTTTCTGGTCAAGAGCAAACATCGTGACCTTACCGCCCTCTGCAAGGTCTCGCATGCATACACACACAACCTCACACTCATCATGCTGGGATCATCATATCTTAAAACTGTCTTTAAATATTTATTGCTAAACACAATCAACACTCGGATGCATTTTGCACTAGTGGTATGGTTGTGAAATCACGTTGTAGCAAAGAACTCTGAATAATCTGATGCTGTGTTAATTAGCTCTTCTTCAGTGTCGCTTGAAATAGTGCCTTGCATAAGTATTCACCCCCCTTTATAATGGGCTCTGCTGTTGTTGGTTATAGTCTGAATGTGTTGCTGTGTGAGTATTGTAACGTGCGTGGATGCTTTGTAGGAATATGATGCATTGGCTGAGCAGCAGGTGAAACTTGAGGAGAGATTGCAAGAGCTGGAGGCCAATCCACCCAGGTACACACGCGCCTATTTATCTGCCTTATCTTTTTATACATGCATACAGACTTGATCATACATTTACTTCCCCTCCCACATGCCAGCCTCCCACCCCATGCTAATCTGTGTAGCCCGTAGAGCTGTTCTACTGATATTACGTGTGTTTGATTTTTCATTGCCTCCTCTCTCTGTCTTTCTCTCAGTGATGTGTATCTGTCATCAAGAGACAGACAGATTCTGGACTGGCACTTTGCAAACCTGGAGTTTGCCAACGCCACTCCTCTGTCTACCCTCTCTCTCAAACACTGGGATCAGGTAACTGTGTGTGTGTATATGTGTATGTGTCTCATGTTTGGATCTGTTTTCCCTTTCTAACCTTGTGTGTGTGTGTGTGTGTGTGTGTGTGTGTGTGTGTACAGGACGACGATTTTGAGTTCACGGGGAGCCACCTGACTGTGAGGAACGGGTACTCGTGTGTTCCAGTAGCACTGGCCGAGGGATTGGACATCAAACTGAATACGGCTGTGCGGCAGGTGCGCTACACCTCCTCAGGTGAGTCCCTACACCACATGATTCAAATCTGAGCAGTTGTATTATAGTTAATTTGCTCTTTGCACTGAGTTTGAATGGTGCAATAATTGTATGTACACTACAACAGTTCCAGACGCAGCTCAGTTTCAAGAGAATTCCCAGTTAGTCACCAAGATGTGAATATATATCTGGGAAGTTAGTAAAGTTTACAAAAGTAATAAATGAACTTGCTAAATCAACTGATTTCACCTCCTACAGCTTTAGAAGATTTTTTTTTTGCTGTCACAGCTGATCAGTTTCCACGTTTATGCTCCAGTAGACATGAAACATTTGTGCTTCTTTCTCACTCTCTCTTTTCCAGGCTGTGAAGTGATAGCCGTGAACACACGCTCAACCACACAGACCTTTATTTATAAATGTGATGCTGTGCTGTGTACTCTTCCTCTGGGAGTGATGAAGCAGCAGCCACCTGCAGTACAGTTTGTGCCTCCGCTCCCTGAGTGGAAGACCTCTGCTATTCAGAGGATGGGCTTCGGCAACCTCAACAAGGTGTGTATGTGTTTGGTGTATTTTTTTTTTTTCTTTTTTTTGCCTTTTATTAGAAACTATGAAAGTCAAAATACTTTCTTTTGAGTACTGAGTATATGGTTTAGGTTAGGTGTAGGAATTGCATTATATAGCTACAGTAATATATACTCACTGACACACTGGAACACCTATACCTCTGCTAATTCATGCAGTTATCAAATTGGCCAATCATGTGGCAGCAGGACAATGCGTACAATCATGCAGCAACAGGTAAAATGCTTCACTTAATGTCTTGGTGACTTTGTCATGGTTCTTGGTGCCGGATGAGGTAGTTTGAGTATTTCAGAAACTACCGATCTCCTGGGATTTTCAGACATAACAGTCTAGAGGATACACAGAATGGTACAAAACCATCTAGGGCATGGCAATTCTATGGACAGTAACGCTTTGCTGGTGAGAGAGGTTCTAGGAGAATGGCTGCACTAGTTGGCGCTGACGGGAAGGCTATGGTGACTCTAATAACCAGTCTTTACAAACATGGTGAGCAGAAAAGCATCTCAGAACGTACAACATGTCGAAACTTGAGGCAGATGAGGTATAACAGCAGAAGACCACATCTGGTTTCAGTTCTGTCGGACAGGAAAAGGAATCTGAGGCTACAGTGGGCACAGGTTCACGGAAACTGGAAGGTTGAAGATTTAAAAAAGAAAGCTTGTTTTCAGGTATCCCAGCTCATCCGGCATCTACAACAAAGTCACTGAGAGCACATTTTTTTTCTAGGTTCTGATGTTGGATGTGAACATTTGAATATTAACTGAAGCTTTTGACCTGTAGCTGCATGATTTTATGCATTGTGCTGCTGGCAGATGATTGGCTGAATGGATAATTCCATGAATCAGCAGGTGTTCCTATTAAAGTGGCCAGTGAATGTAATGAATAATGAAACATGTTCTTTCAGAATGGAGACCATTCAGATGGAGATCAATAAAACACAATAAAACAATATTTTGCACCTTCAAATGTTAGACATTCTGTGAAGTCCCAGGTAAGTGCGTTTGTGCTGCTTGGAAGCAAAACCAGTGTTTTCGAGTTCAGCGCTGGTGGAGGAGGAGTTTTCAGGTCACTAATCCATTTGGTGGAGTTTCAATGTTTCAATTTTTAAACAACACAATACAAAAAAAAAGGTTTAGTGTCCTTGGAACAAGGTTACCTTGGTTTCCTCCAGGGCTGAACCAGAGCGAGTGTGTGTTTTGATTTCAACACTCCCCCTCCTCTGTCCTGCGTGACCGTACCGTGTGACCGTACCATCACACACTGCAGTGAATCTCTCTCTCTTTACCAGCAGCAGCAGAAATGCTGCAGTATTATGCAACATCCTGCTGCTGTGTTTCCTCTCGAGACCAGCAGAGGGTGCAGTGCTCTTGTGCTGTACTTCACCATAACCAGCTTTCTGTACTGCCTGTATAGGCTTGCAGTCTGCCCCGTGGTCACGGGGGTACAACCAGGCAAACTGTCGCAGGAGGTTTTTAGAAGTCCACTGACGTGCAGAATAAAGTCTTCTGGTTCTTTGGCTAATAGTTACTCTCATTTTGGATTACTGTTTAGGTTTTGGAATTCTGGGTTGGAGATTAATTCTTTTGGTACTATGCTACATGATGATGGATGGGTTATATTTCCCCTGATATATCAATGTGATGTAAGTTTCAGCTTCACTAATGCATGGTGTCTGCCCTGTCTGTAGGTGGTGCTCTGTTTCGACCGCGTGTTTTGGGACCCGAGCGTGAACCTGTTCGGTCATGTAGGGAGCACCACAGCCAGCCGCGGAGAGCTCTTCCTTTTCTGGAACCTCTACAAGGGTCTGTATTCAGTAAACTAGTTATCATTAAATTTACTTTATTAATCATGATTAAATAAATGAAAGTGAAATTTAACAAATTTAACATGCCTGGTTCTGCTTCAGCCAGTGTTAGGCATCCACATATAATTGTTAGAGGCAGCTCTGATTATGCTTCCTGACTGATGTCTTGCTATGTTTGTCCTTGTTAGCCCCCATTCTGCTGGCGCTGATGGCCGGAGAGGCTGCAGGCATTATGGAGAACATCAGCGATGATGTCATCGTGGGCCGTTGCCTAGCAATCCTAAAGGGAATCTTCGGTAGCAGTGCAGTTCCTCAGGTGCGCAAACACCCCTCCGATGACGTGGTCTACTTTGAAATGACAAATTATGATATACATACTTTTATATAAATATAAGAGAAACATCCATCATTTCTAGAAACAGAATACTTACATAGACTATAGATTATGGTTGATTTGGATTATTAATGGATTTGCAGTATGTAATGTAAGTGTAAGTGAATAATGAGTGTGTATTTGCCTGTGGAGAAGCTCTTTCGGTTGCAAGCGCTATTGTAGCTTTAACACTCAGGCCTGATCTCACAGCAGAAAGAGAGGAAATGTCCACCCAGCCTAATGGGCTCAGGGTAGTAAAGTAGCCAGCTGTACCATTTACACACACACTCACACACACACACACATACACATTGCTACATTTGGCTGTATTCCAACAATAACACCAGTGTAATTGATGTGAGGGTTTGTGTGTTGTCTTGGTAGCCGAAGGAGACAGTGGTGACGCGATGGCGTGCAGACCCCTGGGCTCGTGGCTCATACTCTTACGTGGCAGCTGGTTCCTCTGGCAATGACTATGACCTCATGGCCCAGCCAATCACGCCCGGACCTGCCATACCTGGGGCCTCACAGGTGAGACATGCTCACACACACACACACACACACACACACACACACACACACACACACACACAGTGCTCTGTTCTCAGATCACACTTCTATAATGCAGCCATCAAAGCAGCTTTGTTACAGTCAAAGCTAGGATACACAGTATGTGACACAGCATGTTAAATTGTTCCTACATAACAGTATGATCACAGCATGTTAAACTGAATCATGTTGGATTGGACATGAATCAAATCATATTGGTGCTGAACTGAATCTATTGCAGTGTACTGAATCGTTTCTTGTTTAACTGTGTTGTTTTTGTGTGTGCATGTGACACAAACAAAACCAAGTGTGTTAACTTGAATATGGCCGCTTCATGTAGATCACAGCTACGTCTTGTCAAATCCAGCTAAATATCTGTGACAAGAAAACATTATAGTATGTCAGTAAATTAAAGACTAATCTGATTGTATTATAAAATTGAAATATTACTTTCTAAAGCAATCAGAAAACAGACATTTAGGGGGAAAATAGAAAGAGAATCACTAAACTACTACTGAGGATTGCTGTGCTGGGTCAGACAAGAGACTCTAGCAAAGATTTGAAACTAGATAACATTAGGCCAGCTTTACTGGTCATTTCTCGTTAACTTAGTAAGTTTGAAAACAAGAAAAGTAAGCCGGCGTTTTTCCAGCACCTTAACAATTTGGTTCAAATGCTAGGATCATGTTTTAGTGTACACTAATGCTATGACTGGAGCGGGTACGTAATTGGTATGTTTTGGGGTGGTTTTATGCTGGGAATGTTATGAAATTAAACATGGACAAGTAAAGACTTGTTGCAGGCCTTTACCTCAACAGACCTTCTTAATATTTTCATTCTTAGGTTGTGAGTTGTGAAGTCTTGTGAATGATGTAACCAGGCACGAGGCAATAGTGAATGCATGAGCTGCAGTCTGTGTAGCTGTATTGGCTATTTATGGTAGTGTATATGCATTTGTGTGTGTGTGTGTGTTTTTTCATTTGTGTGTTTGTGTGCTTTGCAGCCCGTTCCTAGACTCTTTTTCGCCGGAGAGCACACGATCCGGAACTATCCAGCGACGGTACACGGAGCACTGCTGAGTGGCCTCAGGGAGGCAGGACGCATCGCCGATCAATTTCTCGGAGCCATGTACACAGTGCCACGGCAGAACACACCTGCTGCCAACCCCCAGCCCTCTCCCAGCGTGTAGACACACACACACATACTCTCACAAGTCTCATCCAGCATGTAGGGGCTCACATGTATACATCCTCTTGTCCAGTTTACAGAGAAATACACACCCACACACACACCTACACACACACCTATAGCCCAGAACAGAACCACCCTACACTAACCGAGTCTTTGAGTACACAGCCAGCCAGAAAGAGACATTTAATATACAGAAGGAAGTGGAAAAGGAGGAGAAAGTAAAATGTAAGTGAGAAGATATGGAGTCTACTGAACCTTGAGAAAGTGTGTGTGTGTGTGTGTGTGTGTGCGCTAATTACTGGTCTCCAAAAGGAAGCTGGGGTTTAAAGGAAGCTCTACCTCTTCCTGATGATCAGCACTGGAAAAGCGTCATCGCAGGAGGAGTAGCCCCTTTTTACTTCGGAGAATTTCCTGGAATTTACCACAATTTTCAGGAATAATTGTTACCTTGTTTGTGTGCTTTACAGCTCGGTCCTCGACAAAGAACAGACTGGAAAGCACACAAACACACAGATACATGCTGCAGCTTGAATGCGGCAAACGCACACCACCATACACTGTTTGTCTAAGGATTAAAGCTATGGCTAGTGGACTGCATGGTGAACACCCCCACCCCCAGAACACACACACACACACACACACAGAATACATGCACACTTTCTTAAGGTTTGAATACACCACGAACTAAAACGAGCTCTAACATTGTTTTGGATAGATGTCCAGTTGGGCTTGATGGGATTCCTGAAGCTTGTTGTCACAGTAGATCCATGTGAACTTCACTGTCCGGCTTTCATTGCAGATGTTTCTCCAAACCAACGTTGCATCCAGTTAGACAAAATGTGGTTCAGTTCATCAGCACCATCTGACAGAGCATTAAAACAGAGTATCCTGTGTTCAGAGGAAGAATATCTTCCGAAACGTAAATATGGAGTGGAATCAGACTCCGAAAAGCTTTGCACTGACTTTACCCGCTGTTCTGTTTTTATTATTTAGATGCAGACAAAAAACCCAAATTCATGTGAAAGCTTCACAGCTTCTGCTGTTGTTCATGATCCTGGTCGACCATTTAGTTGAGAATGGAGAAAAAAAAAATAGCTTGAAGTGTATTCCTGTTATTTTACATTTTTGTTGAAATATGAAAAGTTGTTCATGATTTTCAAGAAATTGAAGCAGCTAGTTTGAACATGTTTTTGTTTATTTTATATTATTGTCATTACAGTCTAGGTTTTATATTTTGTCAGAATTTGGTATTAAATGAAGAAAAGAAAGGCCGAGTCATTGATTTTTGTCTTGTGTGAAGTGTTCAGTAATATGTCGTAGTTGTGTTATTGCTTATTTTCTTATACGTTTTCACATTACGCAAGGTTGCCGCTGCTACCTTCGATTTTACACACACACACACACACACACACACACACAGAGTTTAAACTCACCTCTTCCCACACCTGCTGTCTTTGCAAGGTTTCTGGGAGGCGCCCTAATTAAAGCAGTGTGTTTGAAAGGTGTGTACATCACGTGCAGATGTAGGTACACACACAAACACAGGTTCTCAGCGCATCAGAACTCTCACGCCAACACACGTACGCACAGTACATACCTAGACGTTACCTCATACACACCCACCATCTGTAGATTATGATGCAGCTCTTACACATACAAGAACAGATGTTACAGTCTGAAGGGTAAATGCGCACGAACTGTTCCTTCCTCAGTCAAGATGGTCCCTTATTGGAAAAGCTTTATCTTTCTCCCATGTGATTCTACAAACTTCTGAAATCACATTGAAGCCCATCATCGATTCCTTAAATGTGGTGAGAGAAATGGTGGAGATGGGAAGCTTGTAGAATAATCTTACACGGATGCTTGTCACATGACAAAGCTCAGTTTAAATATGGCGCAATTTTAAAAATGTTAACACCCATTGGCAACATTTTTCTTTAGTGTTCCTTACAGTTTCTTTACAGTACTGTTGTCTTTTCTTTTTTTTTTGTGAAATGGCATTGAAGTTAGGTTTTATAGTTACATTTTTCAGACCACAACCTCATTGTGTTGTAGCATCGTAAGTGTTGTAGTATTAACTTTTTTTTTTTTTAAACAGCCTGTATCTCACCTTCACCCAAAACATTTCCAATAAATGAGACCTTAAAAAGAGCCATAAGTAGAAATGAATAATAATTGATTGATTAAAAGTGGATTAAAATGTATCTAGATGAAATGAGCCTGAAGAATATCCACATGAGAGGTCAGAGTGTAATCACACCAGTGACAGCTCGTACATAGGGGCAGGTTGTGTAGAACCATACCGCTAATCTCAGCTGTTCAGCAAATGTTAGTCTTCGTAAAGTTCTTATTCACCTATTGCCATACATTTTAAGCGTTGCTGAAACACCGGTTACCTTTCTTGAGTTGCTATTTGACAGATTTGATGCCGATGTTCTGTTGATTTGCTCGCCTTTCTAGATGTTGCCCAAGCTTCGGGCAGTGTGCTTACTGCCCCACTTACCGCCATAGTCATTATTGCGCTTTTAGTGGTCAAAAGTAGAAACTACAACAAGCACTAATAAAGATCTATTGGGGCAGGAATCACGTTGTCCCACGCTCAGGGAAGGAAAAGCGGACTATACTGTTAATGACAAGGTTGCCAGGGTTGTGGATTTTCTGCCAAATTAGGATCGTTTAAAAACTCCATGGCCATCAAGGTCTTGTTTTACTGCAAACAATCTGAATTAATTCTAATTAAATCCTGCAAACACAGGCAAAGTTTAAGTGCAGAAAATCTGTCAGTGATGCACAGAACCATTTTTACTGTAAGGTATGCTGCAAAGATTGGGAGAGGGGAAGGAGGATTATGAATAATTTCCGCATGTCAGAAACACATGTGCACCATGGTGATCTTGTTTCCACACAAAGGCTGAGAGAAAAAAAAAAGAAAAAAAAAAGAAGTGTCTCTCTTTTCCTGAATTTTTGGGCTAGTTTCAGGGAGTCACAAACTAAGGGTTGCTAGATTTACAAATGGGATCATGAGAGAAACTCAATCTCTTCTTTTTTTTTCTCATTCATTTATTTTACTAAGTAATAGTACACAGACAAGCAACACTTAAATTAATATGGTGCATGTTATTGTAGTCTTTTTCACTATCCTGATACGCAGCACTAGTGTACTTCCGCAACAAAATGTCCCAGTCCATCTACCTCAGCTAAACAAACTAGCACTGCATCTCAAATCGCATACTTATGTACTGTTCTAGACTGTTACTGAGTATTAACACTAACTGGTTTTCATACTACGGTTAGTGTTTGAATTTTGAATTTGTAGCCTTCAAACCTACTGAAAGTTTGCATACGAGTCTTCTGGATTTTCTAGATTAGTAAAGGCTTTTGAATGTAACGTCAGAGTTTTCTACTTTTTCATTACGCGGTTAACTTCGATATATTCGTCGAATGTGTTGATGCTGTATTCAGATGCTGTTTTCAGGGAGTTTTCTTCAAAGATTTCTCTCAGGAATGCAAACTTTCACTCAAATGCATCACACACAAAGCCGTAACGGAACGGAGATGTTGGAGTGTGTCGTCTAATGAGCTACATAAGAACCCTGAAACATGGGTCTTAAGGAGAAAAGACTGTGAGATGAGGGGCACAGACATTGTGAAAAGCAAATACAAAACCAGATAAATAACCACAAACCAGATGTTAGATCATGTTACAAACATGTTTTATTACTTAACTGGAATACATAATCTGCTGTCGAATCGGCAGCCTGAGGAGAGATCTCTAGCAACATGCACAATGCACTCAGCTTAAACATGCACAAAACGTTTTATGCTAAAATAGATTAGGAACAGCAGAGGCCTTGCTGTGTGTGTGTGTGTGTGTGTGTGTGTGTGTGTGTGTGTGTGTGTGCATACACACTCTCACTCTCTCACACACTTTAGACAATGAGGACTAAGCCACTCAAACACTGCTTTAGCAAAGATACAAAATAAAATCCTCCCTTGGTTGACTGTACGGACCCATAACTGTGTGTGTGTGAGAGAGATTGTACTCATGATCAATACTACACGCACATTAGTTATGAGGTGTGTATATGCGTGTGTGTGTGTGTGTCTGTCTGTGTCTTTAAGGCCCAGGACTGTCTAGGCCTGTCTATCTTTGGCAACATGTAAAGAACACACTCGCAGTTTAGGAGGATGGAGGTCGGAGTGAGGAACAGCAGTTATGAACCTGAAACCAATCCACCTACATTACACATTTCTAAGCACTATGATTTATAAGGTATATACGATATAATTGGAGAATTATGAAAAATAGTGGATTTGCATTACTAATTACTGGCATAGATAGATAAACAACATAATGTGATACTGTTCAAAAAAAAAAAAAAAAAATTAAGACACTAATAATAAAAGTAACTCTCCAGGAGCATACAATGGAAAGATACAAACAATAAAAAAAAAAAAGTTGAAAAAAAATTTAAAGGGAATAAAATTAAAGATCTCAACAGGCCAACTTTACAAAATTACAAGATATTTTAAATACGTTTTTCCAATACAAGAATCCAAAATAAGGATCTTTTTTCCTTAAAAAAACAAAACAAAACAACAACAACAACAACAACAAAAAAAAACAAACAAAAAAAAAAAACACTGGTAGACAAAGAAGGAGACCATGAAAGAGAGGAAATATCAGAATTCAGTATTTACCCTTTAATTCCTGCCCTGCGCACCTCAGGTCTTTTTCCCCCCCCTAATGTAAACTATTTTAAAAAAATGAAGAAAACACCACACACCTTGGAATGATAAAGGCACAAAGCAAATGACAAATGTTACATACTCAGCACTTCTGCAATTTCTTTTCTTTCTCCTCCAAACGGCTGAACTTTTATTCATTAACTTCATTTTGGGGTGGGGTGAAAAAAAACATATACAAATATATACACACATAACTCTATGGCTGTACATTCGCTGAAAACCAAATACGTGTCAATATTTTTTCAGTGAGAAGGGAACCAATGGAGTGCAATGAGCGTAGTAAAGGGCAGATTAATTTAAAAAACAAAAACAAACAAAAAAAAAAAAACACCAAACACCGGCATGTTTCAGCTTGACTTTTACAGCTCTTTACGGTCTACGAGGTTCATATTACACAAACACCACTAAACACATTTTCATCCCACCTCCCCACAAAACGAGGTCGTAGGATATTTTTGATCCACTGCACACTTTCAAAATGAATTTTGCTCTATTATAAATCATTACAGCAGCGATTTCACAGTCGCTGATTGAGGCTGGATTTGTTATTGCTCATATCTTTCGTCCTTTCATGGACAGGTTTTGTCCTTGACTGGAGTCAGTTCATGATCATGAAAAGCACTCTGTAGTAAGCACGTACAGAGAGCCAGAGAGACAGCAGCAAGGCTATTCAACCAAAATGTGCAAAGGGCCAGCTACGCAAAATTACTAAAGGTCCAGATAAATAATGAGCATGACTGAATGGCGACACTTTATATCGTAACCATTAATAATTAGTTTATGGCTATAAATACGACAATTTGAAGTGGTTATGTTTTGTTTCGCAGTGGGGCCTCACGTCATCAACTTTTGACGATTAGAGATGCGTTTTGAACTTGACGCAAAGAACATAAAAGCATGCTTTTTCGGTCCATTGTGTTTTCTGTTCTTGACTTCGTTTTGCAAACAAGCCATATTAGACCAGACTGGAGAAGATAAATAAAATTGGAGAGAAAAAAAAAAAAAAATCTATGAAAATCTGTGAAAACTCTCAAATGTCTTGAGGGCTGTAGCTAGTCTCTGGTATGAGCTGCCTTCAGCTAAATACTTTACATAAACGCATGTAATTACCTGCAACAAGCTACAACAGGATCTGCTTTTCACGGTTCACGCTTTGAAAACTAGAGTAGCTGAATGACATTCAGAGAAAAAAAAAAAATAACTCAAACCCAAACTTCTTAGTTTCACCAAAAAACTTCCAGTTTCCAGAGCAGTCTAATGGAGAAGACTGGAGAGATGAGTAACACTGGTCTGTGTGCGTTGTGTTTATTCGTTTTTTTTTTTTTTTTCAAAATGGACAAAAAAAATTGAATGCCAATGTTTTTGTTTTTGCCTTTAAAACAAGAAATACTACTAAAAGCTCTTATATTTCTCATAATTTCAGATTCATTAAAAAAAAAAAAAAAGCAAGATGGTGGCAGTAAAGGAGGATGACATGGTGGATGAGGAGGATGGTAAAGGAGGATGACAAAAAAAAAAAAAAGGCAGGATTTTTCAGGTGCTGCAATTTAAGAATATTTTAATTATCCCAAAATGTATTTCTGTATATGCTGATTGCATTTTTTATCATATCTTTTATATTAAGCAGAAAACAGAATATTCCATCTTAACCACAGAACTGCGTGTAAAATAGCGTTACTGGTACTTCCAGGACGCCTCTGTTCACGCTGTGGTGTTTTTTCATATCTGGATTAATGAATGTGTAATTTCTAGACTAGTGAGACTAGTAGAAACAAATTAAATTGTTTTAATTAGAAATACTTTTTGTGGAGGGAGAAAAAGAATGAATTTCTTATTTTAGTGCAAAAATAAAATGAAAAGCCGTGTCCTTGTTTTCTTGTTTTGCCCATGTTCATTTTGAAACAAAAAAAAACAAAACCCTGAATAAACGCCTTGACCGCACAGCACTTACAGCTCTGTATGAAGACTACATAATCAGCTACAGCATTAGGATATAGTTTTACTCCAGGTATTAAAAATACCTTTTATTCCAAACCACACAAACACTACAGCACTCAACAGTCATGAAGACACCAAGACAGATTTATACTATTACTGCAGTGCACTTATTATGTCCCCTACATACTAGTTTAAAGCCACCTTCAGCATTATACAGCTCCTTTTTTTTTTAAACACTCCTGTTTTGGTCAATGCACTTCACCCTAGCTGGCTTCAAACCACAACGACCAGAACGAACACGACATCCTGACAAGCCCCTGCATGCAGCCTAAGTAGCCCTGATCTCTCTTCCTGAACGGTTCCTCCTCCCCAAAAAAAATATTTATAACACGTCAGATGACATAATTAGCTGCAGTGCTGACCTTGTGGAAATTATGGCACTGTTCATCAACCACAACGTCATTTCAGCAGCCATTAAAACGACCTTGAGGACACTGTTGTGGGTTTGCAGGTATTTCTGTTTGGGGGGTTGGTGGGCTGGCTGATGGGTGCTAGTGTCTCACAGCAACCAGAAAATCCCAACACAGGAAGTGGAGTCTGTTGAGGGCGTCAGCGGCGTGGAATTTTAGAATACGTGTCAAAACGTGTTGTACATAAAAATTGTGGTTTGGTATAAGCATTTTTTTGGGGGGTTGGAAGCACAGCTGAGTCAAACATAATGCAAATTATCCTAAAAGCTGGAGATCTCTCCTGCCACAAACTCTCTCTCTCTCTCTCTCTCTCTCTCTCTCTCTCTCTCTCTCACACACACACACACACACTTGTTGTGTCTCTCTACAAACTTCAGTGGTTGATGCAATCTAAGCAAAACATCTATTTTAAAAAAAAAAAAAAAAAAAAAAAAAAAGGATTATTTCTGCATATTTTTTAGCATCATACTGGAATTGGAAATGTAACTTTCTTTACTAATTATTTTAAGTGCAATAAGCGCTCAAATGTCTAGACGAAGACCATCTATGTGACAGCAGAAGCAGACGGTGTTGGAATGGGAAACACTGGCCGTGACGGCACAAGATCAATTAATGATAATGATTTGAACTGGGCTCCTCTTAAAGAGATATGATGAAGAAAACTAGTATACACACAGCAAGGCAGGATGGTATAGACATTTTGAGCAGAAACTGTTAGACTGTTAGACAGACAGACAGACAGACAGACAGACAGAAAGACAGATCCCATAAATCCAGTGAAATTTGGATTGACTTTTCAGGGACTAGAGGACAGTGGACCCATAACTTCCATCATTTTTTGCGTTCAGTTATAGGACGCATGTTCATAACAGCATTTCGGTATGTTCAAAAAAAATCTGAAGCTGAAGAAGACGACAACGAACCTGATCAGTGCTCATTTTCAGAGTACATGCTCTGTCCAATCACAGTAGCTGCTGTAATATTGAACACCCTTCTCATCCAATCAGAGCTCAAGGCTTGTGACATCACTGCAACCCGTGTCAGCAGGTAGCGCACGAAGAGGAAGATGGATTGCGATGCTGCTTTTTCCATTTGCAGTGAAGAAGTGCTGTCCCAGACCTGCAGCAATGCACCATGGGAGCAAAGTGGTTCAGTTGGTTTCAGCCTCTGTGTACTGGGAATAAAACCACCATTCTGCTTTCTCTTTATGCCTTGTTCCTGTCTGTGCAAAGCCTGCAAGTGTGTGTGTGTGTGTGTGCGCGCGTGTGTGTGTGTACAAGTTCCACTCTGAGCATCCAAACCACCCAGGTATCCAGTTTCTTACACAAATATTTATCTACATACTGATGATTGGACCGTGATCTCACTCCGTTATCCTGCGCTGTTCGAGAAGCAGCTTGTCTACGAAAAAAAAGTCATGCATTTAATGCTGGTTGCCATTTTCTGATGTGCAATTTCATAACCACATGACAGCATGACGACAAACAGAAGTGAGCAAAAATGAAGAAACTTTTTTTTTTTTTTTTTTTTTTAAATGGGACACTTTGGCACTTTGAAGGCTGATACAGACAAAAACATTTACACATGGATATAAAAGATCATTTGTGAGCACGAACAGGGATTCTTTCCATTTTCCTGCTGGATATTTGAACATGTGCAAAGCTGTGCGTTTGCATGATGATCCTGGGTTGTGCAAGAATCTGATAAAATTCCTGATCATGAGGAAAAAAGAAATCGCAAGCATAGATTCTATGAGATACAGGATGCTCCTGGCTGTAACACATAGTCCCAAAGCTCAGGTGTCCAACTTCCAGAGTAGAGATGATACAGGGATCCAGCCTAAACTGTGTAAAATCTCGGCAGCACTTCCCCCTGGTTCTCTGTTTCCCCATCCCTCTCTTCATGCATGTGTCCAGTCCCGGGCACACACGAGCGCACCTGTGTGAGAGGCTAGGGTCAGGTGAGGGGAGGTGTGGGAGGAGCTAGGGGAGTTCAAGTGCAGATGGGAGATGTCTGAGGATTGAGATGCAGCAGAGCCTAAACACGAGAGCGACGTCTCACATGGGACCTGTACAGAACGAGGCGCAAGATTCAGTCACACAAGAGCAATTAAAATCTTAATTAATTTAACTACACTGGGGGCCGAATTCAGAGTTAAGCTGTGCATGCATGACATATAATCATAAATATGTCACTATGTCACCATGTTAATAATATCGTTCCTTTAAAGTTCACGAACAGGGCAGAATTGCATATCTCGAGGACCTATTTTTAAGCTAATGAATAGATAAAGTTATGAATTAATTTAAAATGAGCTTTAAGAGTAGCAGATGAGTGCTTGGTCAGCTTATCCTTCAAACCATCTGATTTTCTATCCTGTGGCTTCAATAAGTAGTAATTGTTTCTACATGATAAATAAAATAAATCTAACGCAAAATAATAGGATGCGCTGGATCAAGTGCTATTTTAGCTGCAGAATAATGTGGAAGCAAATCTACAAAGGAAAAATTAACGTGATAATTACAATATGCTAGAATCCTACTAGTTTTTAATTTCAATGCTTGTCATCTTATTCATATATTACCGTATTAGCCTTTTTTCATTTTCATTTAAATTGTCCCTTGCTTTTATGCTACATCATATTACATTGACATCAAAGGGAAAAAAAAAATGCTATTCTCTTCTTCAGTCTCTATTTTCCATCCCAGATTTTACTTTAGTTTAATGGTGCTAAAGGTGGTGGTCTAGATGCTACTGAAAAACCCCATCTGTGGCAACCTCCACTGCCCTCCAAATGTTTGGAAACGCCTGAACAAAATAGGGTTTTTGGGCAATATCAGCATAAATCCTCTTTAGTTAGTGACCATTTTGCA
>CM075012.1:23084228-23109756 GCA_037576675.1 Pangasius sanitwongsei
AGGATTTATGCTGATATTGCCCAAAAACCCTATTTTGTTCAGGCGTTTCCAAACTTTTGGAGGGCAGTGTACATGCAGGTAATTTGCTTAATTTGCAAAGCAAAAACAACATTAGCAGCTATATGAACAAAATCTGAAATTTCTCTCTGTGAAAATATTGAATACACACCTCTGTGGAAGAGCGATGGAGCACAGGGTCAGTTGTCATGATGACGGCTGCTCCAGGGGCGACTCCCATCTCCGACGCTAGCCTTGCCTGCCCATGCTCCTCGACCCCTGAGCCGCTCAGAAGAGTTCACCTCACCTGCTGACTGCCTCCTCCATGAGGTTACTGATGGCTCACTCTCATCAACAGCCTGGACAAACAGCCAACAGCAGATATGTTAAATTCAGAACCATTAAACCCAAACATAATTCTGTTCAACATTAAAATGAATCTGTTAGAAATACTGGCATGAGAGGAACAAGAATTGTTAGGTTAAATGGTATTATCATCTATCTGTATTTAAGCCCAATACATGTCCATAAAACCCCATGAGAAGGACCAACTGAGTACTTTAAAATGCTTTCACACCTATTAGTCCATTTGCCAAGTCCAAATCTGAGTAAAATTGATACTTCTGGTTTGTTCAAACTGCACATAATTAAACAACCCCCTGGAAAATGCTTTAAGCTGAATAACTATATTATAATAAGCTGGGGTTAAAAAAGAAGTTAGCCCAAGATCCACAGCCAAGCCACTGATTTACACAAGGAACCAGTGTGTGCCAGGCTCTCTAGTGGCTCTCGGTCTGGAGCAGATCTACAATTATCGCACATAATAGGCCCTGAGGCCAATGCGATGGGAAAATGGGAGGGGGAGATGGGGCACAGGAAACCAGTTACGATGCAGTGGCTGCCAAATGGGCAGGCACAACCGGGCAACTTCCTGTCTGACACAGGAAGGACTGGGAGCAGGAAATGACTGAAGCTGCCTCTGAAAGAAGACTGTACTGTTTGGGTGAGATCCATTTGGCTTCCCTCTGAACTGAGTGCTAACCTTGTAACAGACTATCACACATCTAACCGCATCACCAGACTAAAGCTTGTCTGCTACCTGTATCTGTATTTATTTTATCATATTGTTTCATATTCGAATTTAAACTAGAAGGGGGTGTGCTCTAGACCAGAAGGGACCAGAAGGTGTTTTTTTTTTTTTTTTTTTTGGTGGACCCTGCAACTAGGCACAGGAGACAAGAGAAAACACAGAAAAAAAAACAGGGCTGCTGGGGAAAAAATAGTAATTTTTCAATCACTAATTATAACAACATTTCGCAGAAAAAACTCCTGAAACAGATGCCTGTGGAATTTTCTGGCAAGCTTTTCATCTTCTATCTAATGTGACTGATTAAGTACACTAACTGTGTTTCAAAACAACGAAGTCTTTCCCAAATCAGGGAACTGTTGTTTATAGTTGAGAACAATAGCCATCTCATAATATTTTGTCAGATTTACTTTAGTTTTGGGTTTGTTACATTCCAAAAACATCAGAAACGTTTGCTGAACACGCTATCAGAATCCTGTACAATTTTATTACTTAAGAAAACTTTAAGAAACATTAAGATTAAGATACATTTAAGAGCAACAAAAGCCACCTGCAATGAACATACCAAATAATAATTAAAAATAATGAATTGATTATACTTTGGAGACCCCAGCAGAGAGATGCTGCCCTGCTCACAGCACAAGATCTGCACTGGCTATATGGAGTGGTGGCGCAGAAATGCGTGCACACCACTGTTAAATTATTTTCCACTCAAACGCCGAGGAAAAAGAAGAAAAAAAAAAAGTTACCTCTCCTGCCCAATATCCAATCTTTCTGCCTAGATTCAAGTCATTTTGTGTGGTTTTTGTGATGTAGTTAGGGTGGGAGTTTTGTCAACACCTGGCAACCCTGCTTGTCAGGGAACTAGATAAGCTTTTGGTTCCTGATTTTGAAGCAATAAAAGAAACATTGTTAAACTCTGTGTCTGGAATTCCCTGCTAATAATACGGTCTTATTCACAGAGCACCCTGTGTTCATGTGCATGTTATTACTCATACTGTTATCACTTGTCTAGCTTTTCACACTGCTACTATATTACTACTACTACTAAAAATAATCATAATAATACTTTAATTAAAATGCATTTTTCATACACGTGATAAGCTCAGTGTTGTACAATCAAGCAATCAAAAATTAAACCAATCATAAAACGTAATGCAATAATAAAAGTAATGCACCAGAATACAAAGAAAAGAAGATGATGTGAATGTCTAAGTAAAATAAAAAAATATGCAAGTGCAGAATTATTACAAAGAAAAATAAAAGAATTCCAAGAATTCCAGAACAATGACAAAAATAAAATGAAACTAAAAATACCAAAACAAAGGAAGTCTTTTCAATTAAATAGCAAATTAAAAAACTACGTTTTTAATTTCGATAAGTCCCAATATGAATTAGTAGTAATAGCTAAACCATACATCAATCGGTGTGCTGCTTTTGTTTAAAACGTAAAAAGTGTTTGATCAAGGTAC
This sequence comes from Pangasius sanitwongsei, assembly GCA_037576675.1. Taxonomy (NCBI): domain Eukaryota; kingdom Metazoa; phylum Chordata; class Actinopteri; order Siluriformes; family Pangasiidae; genus Pangasius; species Pangasius sanitwongsei. The sequence goes on from CM075012.1 coordinate 23,086,785, forward strand.
ATCACGAGCCATATGACCGGTCTAGACTGGACTTTACAAGAGTCAATAATTTGTCACTTCACCACATCATATTAATTAAAATCTTAATTCAGATATTGCTTGTCAACATGTCACAGTGTCACTCACTGCTGAATTTCAACTGAACTTACACAGGGACAAAATGGTCACATACAGCAGCATGTAGTTACATATAGCTATAAGAGGAATACTCTGTCATGTTTTATTCTGTATTTAACAGCCAGGAGATAAATATTACACTACAGTTTAAAAAAAAAAAAAAAAAGTTTCATACTCATTTCCTAACTGGTGGCAAACTAATTTGCCACATTCACCCATACAATGTAAATTAATATTAAAAGCCAACCACAATGACAGAAATAATATCATACACTTAAATGGTTTTAATATCCTAAAACATTAAGTTACTTGGCAAGTACTACATGCCATATTCTTGTTCAAATAGGCATGTTCTCAAATAAACAAACCAGTGCCAAAATGAGTTGAGTGCAAAGTTTTTTCAATAGCCACAACCATACATACCACAATTCATCACTACTGCTACTTCCTTTGTCATTCTGGTTTTTAAAACAGATGGCACTGGCATTCTCCAAGTCTAGTCTTTGTTCCAAAAGGAGCGGAAATGACTCTTCCAGACAACCCAACCTCTTACATACAGGGAAACATTACTGAGAGTAAATCAGATTCCTGAGTGGTGAAACTGATTTGAGCTCAGCAGGAAGAAACCCATGCACTCAAATACAGCACCCAGTATTGGTGTAATAGTGGTGACTAACACACACACACACACACACACACACACACACACAGCCTGCTCGGGTTCTCCTGCTTCTTCATCTGGAGGTTTCTGAATAGCCTCACATGTATATGATAGAGACTTGCATTTCCCAAGTCTCACCCCTTTCTTCAGTAGATAATCTCACCTGGATACTGTATGACTATAGCAACAGCCCTTAGGTAGAAATGTAAAGATTGTTCTGTGCTCATCCAAGGACTCTAATTCACAATACTATCACATTGAACATCTTTTCAACGCACTTGATACTGTCTTAACTTCTATCTAACTGCATACTGTAATGATTTATCTCACTCTCCAGTGTAGGATACATTTGCATCAATACTGGTATCAGTTACTCACTCATACGCTACTACATACGAACAATGATGGCAATCAAAGCAGACTACAAAATGTGCTCTACAAAAATATCAAGATGAGCTAATACACCATCTTCGTACTGTACAAGTAACCTTATAAAACTTCTGATAGCATTTAAACAGTGTCTTTAATAGAGAGCACAAAGGTGGACAATCAGAGGCAATAGACCAGTGTGAACAAGCGTGGTCATTAAAAATGAGAGCAAGGTGCACACAATTGGGTGCACACAAAGATATTTGCGAGCTTTATGTAGTGAGACGCTGTCGCACATGACAGCAATTCAGTTCTGCGAGCACTGAGCACTGAGAGGCGGTCAAGGTGAGTCAAGGTGCACTCATTTTTAATGACCATCTAGTAAAGATACTGTTTAAGAAATAACATATTGAGCATAAAACTCACCCCAAAGAGTTCATTGCGATCAACCAACAGAACCAATGCCTCTAATTGCTTAATACTAAGTAGGTTACACATTCCAGTATCAGTTTCAAAGAGTACTCGAGCTGGAAAAAAAATGGTATAGATGCATCTCTAAATCCAGTGTCATCCAGAAGATGAGCCTGTTTCTTCTCAAGGTTTCTTCTGCATGTCATCTCAGGGAGTTTTATCTTGACGCGTCCACCCTCTGGTTTGCTCATTAGGAACCTAATACAAATCTACATCCATGTGAGAATGTCGACTGTTGGAAGCGCTTTAGAAATAAAACCGAATTGAATAGAATGTTACACACTGCTGCAGGTCACGTAAAGCAGTCATGTAAATGTAATGTAATGTAAACATACTTAATGGTTCAATGATAATGAGAGGCTGCAACATAACCTTAGTTCTTAGTCCAGTTTAACATTCAACTTTTTACAAGTGAAAGAGTGCCATACAAAGGAAAAAAAAAAAAAGAGAGAGAAAAGACTCTAAAACCAACCCAAATTTTTCAAGCTTGATGAAGAACACAAATGTCTGGCTCCATTTAGTTTAAACTGAACACTGCTGGTCTACAATTACCCTGTATCCGAAGAAGCATACCATTTTGGCAGGCAGTATTTTTCAACAGGGGCACAAAGCCGGATCTGTAGTTCCTCTTGGGATTTTTTTCTAAATTTTTCACTCCCCCTTGAAATTTTTTAACCCTCTGTATTTTTTTTCTGCTCTGCTTGTGCTTGTCATGGTGCCAGAACATTCAAAATGTGGCAGTGCTACTTATTTCAGCCTTATTGTGAGAAGAATATCGAGCCATAGTAAGCATGTACAGTATTTTGAGAATTGCATGTAAAACAAAATTCTGCAAGTACCAAAAGTGAACCTTGTCTCAAACTAGGGGAGAACAGAAAGATTACAAATGCTTATATGATACTGTATTTTTCTTTCTTATTTATTAGAATTTTTCATGCCAAATTGCGGCTGTCACATTTTAAGAGCTTGAAAGAAATTAAGCATTTTGGCCAGCATTTAGGGTACACTATTTGTAACCTATATTTATTGTTACTTTTACATAAAAATCAACCTACATAGCAGTTTCCTCTAAAATAAATAAATAAATAAATAAAAAAATTTTTTTTTTTTTGGTGACCTTGTGAATATAAAATATACTATAAACCCACATTTCTATGTAAAATGCATCTTTTAGTAAAATGCATTGTTTAAGCTGATGGATGCAAAATTGTATTGCAAGCAAACAGCAAACATCATTTTGCAACATGGATTATGCTGCTCAAACAATATAATGCTCACTAAGTCGTGTATCTAAATTGATGCCTGCCCTGCTTGTTCACTGTCACACTGTCTCATGCTAGTGAGTGTAGGACTAGAAAAGTCGGTGTAGATTATTTATTTACTTTTTTTTTTTTAAACAATTATGAGCTGGAGCAGGTGATCAAGCATGAAGCTCGCCAGATAAAGTTCAATAAAGTCCAGTACAACTTGATTAAAAGTCTTAAAACTCTAATGGATACAAATCAGAATGCAGATTAAGCATCTTTTTCCACTAGAAGTGACACTTTATATTCTGAGCATTGCAACCACTTAGTTTTCATTCACTGGTTTAGTAAATATAGACGTGCAAATATCTGTACTGACCATCAGATTATTAAAAAAACATGCATTAAAATAATTTTTCCACCTCTCCTAATGAATGACCAAATATTCATTCATTAAGTCTTATGGCTATACAATTATTAAAATTAAGCAGAAAGCATATCTGTACTAGGAGGTATATTATTTTCATTTTCAGTATATGAAATAAATAAAGCCATTTGTCAGAGCCAGATGGAGCAAGTCTTTGAAGACTTCTAAAACAAACAGGCCATGGAAAAAGTCAAGCACCATCCCTAGGGTAATCAAATCAATTTATGGACCATAAAAGCATGGTTTACTAGTTTCAAAACTCCACAAACTTTTTACAGTAAATGTCTGAGTCCAAGCACTTTATGCCTTAGTTTTAGAAAGAACTTGAGGGATACTTACAGGAGATTCTTTTCGCATTCTTGGTTGCAGTTGCTGGGCACAGACAGGCTCATGAGGGATGATCCTTTGAAGACTGCTATCAATTGGGGACACACTCTTGTTCCTGCGTGAGGACTCTAGAGATTCTCTACCAGTATTTCCACTACTGATCCTCCGCATGTACCTCTCTGCTGGGCTTGGCTTTCCACTTCGTGTGGTGACACTGGGAGACATTAAATTCTCGTCTGTGTCCAGGACAGTGGTAGCTCTGTACGCTCTCCATGTTGTGGTGGATTCTGTTTCATCCTCTAAACCATCATGTCTTGGTCCCTGACCAAGTTGGTCCATAGATACTGCCCCTCGATTCCTCCATGCACTTCTAATGGTCACATTCCTCATCTCTGGCACATCATCTTCCTGGGATGAGCACTGGTCATTGTTGTGGCTTCTCCGGCTAGTGACTGTAGTAGTAGCAGTAGTAGTAATATTTCCGCTGCTCTCAAAGCCAGACTCACTGTTGTTCTGCTCAGACCCTATTTCTGGGGACTGAAAGTTCAAACTGCTTCGGGACAGAATGGTTGTTTCTATACGAGCTGTCTCTAGGACATTGGGAAGAGTCGTCATTATCACATCAGACTCATCATTATCACCATCACCAGACCTTAAAGTGATCTCGCTCTTGGGAATGGATATTTCATAGGGGATGGTGATGCTGCCTCTGAGCTCAGTGTTCGGCCCAATAACAATGTTACTGGTAGAAGTGTGTCGTTCCTTGGATGGAGGCTCGCTTGAAACACTACTGCTTCGACTGCTGGTTCGAGAAGAGCTGGGGTCATTGGGATAGAAAGTAATGCTGCTGGTCATCTTGTTAGGCTTGGTGGCTATTTTCGGTTTCTCATTGGTATGTGTTGGTTCTATACTCCCTCCCGACATAATTTCCTTCCTGTCATACTCTATGATGGCTGGCTTGATGAGTACCTTAGAGCATAGAGCCTCACGTGGGCTGCACACACGTTGGATTTCAATTCCGGTGGATGTCTGAAAAGGTTCCTGAGATCCACCTTCCATCATTAGGGCCCTGTGCTGCTCCTCGTCGTAAGAGCTCCTTGTTGAAGATCCACCCGAGTAAGAATCCTGCAATCGTGAGTACCTTGGATACTTAGAATCTGTTGTTCTGCCACTTAAAACGGACATTACTGGAGCAGTGTCTTGCTCACCCACTGAGCGCTTTGATCCAACTGATTCTGTTTCAGAGGCTGACGAGTGACCTTCAGATCCATGTTCAATTAAACCAGTTGATGTTACATGGGACCTGTATGCAGTGTAAGACCCATTTGCCTGGGAAAGGCTTAACACTGTAGTTACCTCCTGTGGAGGACCTGAAGACTCCGTTTCAGTTAATCTGTCTTTTTCTGGTGGAGACACAACTCTACTTGCTTTCTTGCTTTCAGGGTTACCTGGCTTACTCGATATCTTCACAGGCTTTTGGTCACTGGCAGCAGGAGGGTAACGGCTAAGTACAGAAACTTTTTTATCACTGGATGCAACGGATGTGGCCTGAAAGGCACTTCCATGTTTCTCCTCAATGCTATTGCCATCTTTTAGCCCACTGTCAGCAGTACTTGAAGACCCAGTTTTCAACCCAGTTTTCTTGGGCTTATGGGCGGGACTTTGGGCCCTCCGTGTAGGGGATTTCTCTGTTGACTGGCTGAGCTCTTTACTCTTAAGTTTCAGTTGCTGCGGTGAATTGTCTCTTTTTTTAAACTTTGGGTTAACTGCCTCAGTGGCAGCCAAAATCTTACCCTTCTTCTCCTGCCTAATGCCTCCTCGTATGTTGATCTCCTCAGTTTCAGCTTTGCCATTTTCAAGAACATTTGTTGTACTGGAAACAACTAGGCTTCCATTACTACTACTATTACTGCTAAAAAGCTGAATCTTCAGCTGCTCGAGTTGGTCACTCAGCACTTGGTTGCGACTCCTCTCTTGCTGAAACTTTTCTTCTAGCTCAGCATTCTTTGATTCTGTGTTTTTCAGGTCCTCTTCTACCACCTCCAGCTGCTTCAGACGGCTCTTTAGATTCTGTACTTCTTGTGTAAGGTCTTTGATCTTGTTGTCCTCCTGCCCTTCTAGACTGTTTTTCTCATTCTCCGATTTGTTTCTCAAACCAACATCATGTGAGAGCTTCTTCTTTCTTGCCAGTTTGCTACTAAGGCCTGGCGAGAGGTCATCCTCAATAATAAGATCATGGGACTCATTGAAGCTATGGTCTAATGAACCTACCTTGCTCTTCTGATGTTCAAGCTTTTCGGTTAATTTGAGAATGATTTTCTCATCTTCTCTCTGTTTTTCCAGGAGCTTTTTGCGCTCCGCAACAAATGTCTGAGTGAGGCTTTTTAGTTTCTCCATCTCTGTGGTCAGGGCCTGCTCCGCCCGGTTCAGAGACGCCTCAGAGGAATCCACTTCCTTTACTCTGGCCTTCAGGGCCTCTAGCTCAGCTGAGAGCTTCTTAGTATGATTCTTTTCCTCATTAAGGCTCAGGCAAAGTTGTGTGCAGTCTGATTTGCTCTTCCCAAATGCCTCCTCTAGCTTCTCCAGTTCGGTCATTCTGAGCTGAAGACGCTCAATCTCCGCTTTAAGCTCCTTAGTTAGATTCTCTTCTTCTTCTAGCTTCTCCTTTATCAATCGGCAAAGGTCTTCTGCTTTTCTCACCTCCTCATCCTTCCCCTCAATTTTAAGAACTCTTTTTCGAAGTGCTTCAACATCACCAAGCAAGGAGGAGTTACTTCCCTCAGCTTGGATGATTTTGTCTTGGAGGTCCAGAAGCTCATCCTCAGCCTTTTGGAGCTTACTTGTGGCCTCTTCAAGCTCATCCAGACGCCGCCCCAGACTTTGAAGTTTGTGCCTGAGATGGCGGTTGGTTGTGTCTTTGAACTCAGTCATACTGATATCCGATACTAAGCTATTGTAAGATTTATATGCTGTCTTTGTGGAAGGGTACACATTTGTGTAGTTGAGATTTATTGCTCTAGAAAGCCTACAGAGGAGGGGAAATTGTTGTCCTCGAACTCTGAGGAGCGCACACCTTAACCTCACTGCTGCTTGATATTCTGGTTAGTCCAATTTCCCTGCTGCTTGATTCTCGCAAGTGTGCTGGGGGAATTATCACCTACAAGACAAAAAAGAAAAATAAATGTAGTTAAAACCTGTGGAACACTTAGTTCTTACACAAACCAGGAGATCAGTTGGGCTACAAACACAAATCAAATACATGCAGTCCTCATAAAACCATCACTGACAACAGTCACACTCTTTATTAAAGCTACTGCTTAAATGCCAACTGACATTTATTTTCTATGTTCACATAGCCTAGGCTATTTAAGACCATAGGATGCTGTGTGTATAGACTAGGTATGATGCATGATATCTACCTAGTGCAACAACACAGTACTCCCAACCTCCTTGTGGCCACAGTGTCGCCCTCTAGATCAGGCTATAGGTTTCCCAGGAATGAAAAACACTACACACTTGAAAAACTGCAAAAGCCTTTAGCTCAGGGAGGATGAGCAATATCTAACCTTTTGTTATATCACATTGCACTTTGTCTCAATCATCACCTTGGTATGAACCTGAGCTTTCCTTATGCTGTCATATTCACTAGGTTACATTCAGACATACACCTGAAGAACAATCATATGCAATACCATCATAGTTGCAACAGGTGAGGTTTGGACTTCACCCCCATGGGCCCTCTTTAGCATCCCAACAGCAGGATTCATCTACAGTTGAGCAAAAGATTCAGGGCCTTTATACAATTGTGCCCATTAAGGAGTATGTCAGTGCTTTTTCCCACACTCTCACTGTCCCTCTGTTTGTCCATCACACAGCTTTCTTGCTGCCATGAAATATAAAATGTAAGGGACTAGCTTTTGTTGTTGAAAAAAAATTAACTTAAATTTACAATAAAAATATAATTCTATAATTAGAATAAAAAATGCAATGCCCAATTTGTCCATGCACTTCAAGCGCACTGTATCTTTGGTAGAAAAAAACAAAAAAAAAAACAAAACAAAAAAAAAAACAAACAAACCAAAATCTACAGAATGCACCAAAATACTAAGAAACATTAACTTACTATTATGCTTTTAAATGGACATCGGCGTTATCTTTATATTTTGAAAGCAAATTGTTATTATTTTTGGTTCACAACATTGTTCAACATTATTATACGTGTGGTGCTAGAGATTCACATTTAAATTTAAGATAAAATTTGATAGTGGCCCAGCAGGTAGCAATGCCACCTCACAGCTCCAGATTCCCAGGTTTGATGTGGAGCTTGGTTTACTGTTTGTGTGGATCTTTTTGTATGTTCTCCCTGTGTGATATTTCACATGTTCTCCCCATGTCTGCATGGGTTTCCTCCGAGTTTCCTCCCACCTCCCGAAAAAACATGCCAGTGTGGATTGGCTATGCTAAATTGCTCATAGGTGTGAATGTATGTATGTGTGTGCGTGTGTGTGTGTGTGTGTGTGTGCGCGTGTGTGTGGTGCCCTGTGATGGACTGCAGTCTAACACAAGGTGTATTTCTGGCTCACACCCAGGGTTCCCAGCATAGCTTCTGAATCCACTGCAGCCCTGAGCAGGATAAATCAATCATTTAAGGCGAATGAATGAATTAAAGTTGTGAGCCTCAAAACAGAAGTCTCCATGACTGAATATATTGAAAAATACAGATTATTATTATTATTATTATTATTATTATTATTATTATTATTAATAGTAGTAGTAATAGACACCCTTTGACGCAATGTTATGCTTTAATAATAATTGGAATATTATGTGGTACTTTAGCCCATTATGAAGCTAACAAAAACCTTTACACTACCTTAGAAGTTCCTTATCCGGTGCATTTAACAGATCTCCAAGTCTTTTTAAAAAAAAAAAAAAAAAAAAAAAAAAGATTGGAGATAATTGCAAACCAAAAGATCACCAAAATTTCACATTCAAAAGATTTTCTAATGTTTTCTAGAAAAACCCACCATCATAACACAGATCCACCTCACACACCTGACATCTCTTATGTCAGGTTTCACTACTTCAGCTTTCTGAAGAACGGGGGACTGAAAGAAAAGGGGAAGTGTGCACAGAGGCCCAAAGCCAGCTCTGCTCAAAGCCTGCAATAAAACAGCATTGATTTCAAGCTTGCATTTTCACTGACATCAGCACATATCAATGACACTGGCCTCCCCCTTCACGGCTGCCTCTACAGTAAGCAATATGCAAGACTGAGTCTTTCGTTTAGCACCATTGCAACTCATGAGCAGAATTAGAATATCACTGAAACCACGCGTGGCCACAGAAACACGCTGCTATACATAGAACACTGGAAATAATGATACTTAAGCACTGCATGGGTATGCTTTTGGCTCTAAATCTGACAGCCCGAAATACACAAGTATTTTGATCTGTTGATATTTTATTTTGGTTAGTGAAACAGAAGATGGTGAGGCTCCCAGGGTCTTTTAGAGGTTACAAACAGACGGCCTGCCATGTCTCAAATGGTGAGGTGAATGAAGAGTGTCAATATGGAGTTTATGGATTACTACTTATCAACAATCAGGGCCATTTCTTCACCAACCCCCATCTGTCTTGCTTTCCCACCATTCCTCCGTCCATCCTTGTGTCCTTGATAGATGATGACAACAGAGATGAAGCACTACGTGTAAAACTATCCTGTTATTCACTCATGACAAAGTGACTAAACTAATATGAAGCAGTACCAATCTTGACATGCTTTCACTTCAATCTATTCACTGCGTTTTATTAATTTTTGTATATACACATTTAATTCTTGATCCAAATGATTTTTTTTGATTTACTATTAGCTTCACACAGCTGTATGGCCCATTTAGATTCATTATTCCCCTAGACTGCCATTACACCAAACTGCATTTATTACAAGATCTTACAGATATTTCAAGACATAAAATAAAATACACTGTTATGGTATGAAGTTTTACCACCGCAAAGCTGATTATTTTCCTTTAACTGCACATGCTGAAGTGTTTTATTCCACTTATACCACAGCAATTTGCTAATTTGACAGTGGGATCCTCGTCCACTCCTCTGCAGAACATTTCCCCCATTTTCTCTCCTCGATCTGGTCAGCAGCCTTGCCCTATAAGACGACAGCTACCAACCTGGGAGCGTGAAGGCTAACGTGTGCTTCCTCTGAGACACGTGAAGCTAGGCACTGCATCTTTCTGAACTGCTGCGCCCTCTTCTGCATACATGAGCTGACATATGCCCATGATTTGCTAGTGTCGCTGTGATTAATGGGGGAGAGAGTGTAAAGCCATCCCGCCCATCCAAAGAGCATGGCCATTTTGCCTCCTAGACTCCTGGCCATGGATGGGTGTGGCATTGTTGGGATTCAAACTTAACCATGAGAATCAAATAAACTGTGAAACTGTGGTTCTAAAGCTTCTAAAGCTGGGATACTTTCCCCCCTCTTCCTCACTGTTTGGGGGGGCTGTGTGCTCATGGGTACAATCCCTGGCAAATTTGCAATTTTTTTTCAGTCATGCCAAACTTTGTGTTATAGCCAGAATTGTGTTTAATAGTACTTTTAACTGCTTAGGTATTTTACATCCATTACCTGATTTGTGCAGGTCAACAAACTTGTGTTTCTTTTGTGCTGAAGCTTCTTTGTTTTTTTTCCCCCATGGTAATGATATATGATAATGATAATGATATAGGGATTTTACATATGTGCAACTTCATATTTATACGCCAGGGAAACACGACATGTTTAAAAACAACAAGACAGTTTCTGGGAGCTTAGAGTAAATGTAAAGAATTCTGAGTTTTAAAAAAAAGTCCTACTTAAAAAAAAAAAAAAAAAAAAAAAAAAAAAAAAAGTAGTTTTAATGAGAATGATTTTGTTAGGAGAAAGATAAAGTTTCACCTGTTGTTAGAGTGTAAATTATTGTGTGTAATGTTTATTTTATGAAATACATTTTATGAAGGAGGCCAGTAATTCTGGATTGCACTGTATATGTTTGTTTCAGGTGACACGTTTCTGTAACTTAGGCTTGCCACTAGTTTAACAATGAGTTCTAGCAACAAAAAAAGTTTTATCATAGTGGGAATAAACGAAACAAAATCTATTTACATAGTCTGACATAGCATATAGATGTCTGCTTTTTGCCTCACAAGTCTACGTTCGGCTAAAGCTAACAAACTTATCACAAAAAAAAAACAGCATGGGAAGGTACACTACTGTGAGCTTGGCACTAAGATAACAGCAGAAATGAGTGTTACATGAAGTACAGGGATTGTATGTCATACCGACAGACAGATATATGCGAAGCCTGACTGAGTGATTAATATTAGGACTGTAACAAAGACTTCAGCACAGGAAAGAAATGACATAAAATATGTGTGATTTTTTTTTTTTTGGCCAGGAAACATGTTGCAGCAACAAAAGTGATGAGTGGGACCAGTTGGCTGAGAAAAACAATATATATATAAAGAATAATAGTAATTGTGGAATGATGGAATTTAGGTATAACGCTTTCAATTAGGGATGCATCGATATCATGTTTTTTTTTGGTACACTTAGTATAATATAGATCCTGAAACTAAAATGAGTACCCTACTTAGTAATAATCAATCATGGATTTCATGGTACATTTTATTTAGCTTGCATGTCTCGGTGCTCAGTGCTCGCACAACTGAAGTGCATTGTGCGTGTGCACAATTCGTAACACCTTGTGCTTATTTTTTTATTAATGAATACACTCGCTCATAACACACTCACGCTCTCTATGAAAGATACTGTTTTAAAATGTTTATCAGGTTATTTGTATTGTAGGAAGATTCTGTAATTCCTCCTCTTGACATTTTCACAGAGCACAGTTTGCAGTCTGCTTTGCTTTGATCATTAATTGTGAAGTACGCCCAGATCGCTGTCATTTTGTGACGGCTGTTCATTAGCGTGACAAGAAGTATCAGTACCCAATACCAGTATTGTCACATTATCATTGTTAAGAGAAAGGTGTGCATGCCAATGAGAGATCCAGTAACGACAATAACCAATCAGGTTGCAGAAGAAAATTCATTTGTAGCACCAGTAACTGTCAGTGCAAATTTAGAATTGTTAATGTTTTTTTTTTTTTTTGCTTTGAAGCTAAAAACAAGTTGAACTTGATGCCAATGGCGTCGATGGCAGTGCCACCAACAAGTCTAGTCCTTGTTACTAATTTGTATGCCCGAAATGCTCTTAAAATATACTTCAAACATGAAGGAAGCTATTGAAGAAAAACTATTACAGACATCTGACCTTGCTGTGACCTTGATCCTGTCTGGATCAAGTCTAAAATCTAATCAGTTCATCTTCTGGTTACAATGATAATTCCACATAAAAAAAAACAAACAAAAAAAAACCTACAAACATTCAACCACTCGTTCTTGAGATATCACGCTAACGAGAATCGCGCACGGATACATTGATGGACAGTCTGAAAACTTTCAGTGGTGGGGGAATAAAAATGGCTCAACATCTTGAACATTCACACAAACACACTGCTACAATGCTGTCTTCAGAGGGTTGCCTGCTGTGTGGCCTCTATCTGTTTTTTCTGTCTGTGCATTATCTATAGTTAGGTTATACGCATGGGAAAAGCTCCAACACACACACACATACACACACACACACACACTCATCGGGTCATGAGAGAGAAAACTGCAGAGCCGTTGGTCTGAAAGCATTACCGAAATTCCAGAGAAAGCAGGTATTGGCCTCACACAGTCAACCAAGCATGCTAAAGCAGATCTGGCAAATTGGACCATGCCCCACACACACTCAAACATTTGCACAAACACACACCGATACTCACAAGTAGCTGTGTGGTGCCTGCCTAGGAAATCAGCGCGTCTGCTTGTATTTAAGCTCTTCATTAGGCAGGAATGAAGGATGAAATGGACAATTTGCACACATGGCTGCTCCTTCACAATGAGCAGTTACATACCCCAATGTTCTCTCTCTAACACACACACACACACACACACAAACACACTTCAACACATACTCAATACACCGTCTCCATCTCCATCCATCTTTCTCTCTTACCTTCCACTAACATAATTACTAGTTAGTCTTGTTAAGTGAGGTGGAAATACTCACTGGATTATTATTATTATTTTTAAAAAGTTAAATTATCAGTGAGTTAGGTAGTAGAATTATTACTGGTGCAGTCATTTTTAGGTGAAGCTGCATTGCTTGTTAGCAGAAAAACACATACAAAAAAAAGGAACCAAAAAAAAAAAAAAAGTGTCTTTCCAGAGTCTCAGTTCTGTATACACTCGCATGTCCACATATACACACACTTTCCCTCTAGCCATCATCTCACAGCAGGGGTTTTTCCAGCAATAGAAAGTGTGACTGACAAATAACCAGTGTTCTGGTAAGTGCTTCTGGTGGTTCCCATCACATCAATTACAGCTGTGCTAAACAATAATGTGCAAGTATAAAATATTACAGTACACAAATCAGCATACCAACATTCCTTCTTCTGCTCGGTTACTGGGGTGTGCAAACAAAGTAACCGAGGCAAACGAGCCTGGAAACAGGATGTCAAGCAAGCATGCACAAATTCAGCACTAGGTCAGCGTTATGAAGAAGAAAAAAGTTCTGGAAAACTTCGTAAAAATATACTATATATACATGATATAAATAAAAATAAATAAAAATTACTTAACTAGGGATGAGACAGAAATATGTAAAAGAGTGCATTTACATGTACAAAATCTGTAAAAATAAATAAATAAATAAAAATAAATAAATATATATTATATTATTATTATAATATATATATATATATATATATATATATATATATATATATATATATATATATATAATTAAAAATCATTTTTTTAAATAACTTAAAAAAAAAAAAAAGAACATAAACCAATCGAAAAGTAGATTTTTTTTTTTTTTTATTTCGTCACCAGTCATGAAATGAATCACTACTTTTTTCTACATTGTTTTGCCTCAATGTACACAATATGTTTTAGAAATTTTGGGCTGGTTTGTCGGAACCACAGCTGACTCAAGGTTCCTGGTTGGTCAGTTGCTCATGAGTCATTTTCCAGATAATTATTAATTTGGCAGTTTTTATGGTTGAGAAGTAAGAAATAAAACACTATTAAGGGTTGCTGTGATGAGGCACAACATGAAGCCGAGTTACATTTACCACCCCAAAGCTGATTATTTTCCTATAACAGCACGTCACAAAATGTTTTATCCCTCTTGTACCACAAGAATTTGCCAATGATTACAGTTTTTTTTTAAATTTATTAAACAATGACACATTGTTTGTTTTAAACAATTATAGTTACTTTTAAGGTTGTGGAACATCCACGAAACAAGTTCCTGTTATAGCTTACGTCATAGCAGCTATAAACAATCATTCCACAACCACCTCTCTCTTGATATTTAAAAAAAAAAAAAAAAAAAAAAAAAAAAAAAAAGGCAGCTCATTATACTACTGAAAAACCACAGATCCTCTCGGTGTGTTAAAAACTTAAACTTACTAAGACCTGAGACTGGAGACTCCTTCCAAAAATGCTAAACATACATCTCCTCACAGAAAGCTTCACCACAACAACAATTACAATTTTTTTTTTTGTATCTGTTAATGAAGTGTTTGCTATACAAGTCCTGCGTAAGTTGTTACCATAGGAACAGTGACATAATGAACATTAATATAGACTTTTCAGCTGCACTACCACACGGATTGCTGTTGTAGAAAATGAATCGACGCCTTCTGACCAATCAGGATACAGAATAGTGACTCTGAGCAGTTTGCTGGTTGTCTTCAGTTGATCCAGCTATAGTAGCTGAGCTGAGATTGCAGAGTTGTGAAAAAAGGTGTGATGCTAAGCTGATTAGTCCACAACACGTTCGTCCTCATTCTCAAACCCTCACCTGCATCGTCTGCTTGATGATCTCTGATCTCTCAGCACGAGGTCGATTTATTTTCAGCAGTACTTCGTCTGGGTGAATTGATCTCAGTACAATATAGCAGGGATGCAGTAGATTACAGTCTAATTATATTAATTATTTAGTCATTCATATAAAAATGATATCATTTTACTCAAGTGATAAGCCGTTTTGAGATATTTGAGATTTTAGAAAGATGGACACATTTGAATTCTCTTTAGTGGAGAAGGTCACTAAAATAATATTTCTAAATGTCACCTTTAAAATATGCTTCAAGATTTTTTTTTAAAGCAATGTAGCCTACGATTTAAACAACCAACATATAAGACACCCAAAATCTGGAAATGGACTAAACAGACATCACATCAGATCACATATCTTACAAAAAAGGGCAATATGAATGCACTGCCTTTGTATTTTCCACAGTGTAATATAATGTGAGAACTAGCTTGGGTACGTGGTGAGTTCTCCAGAACACTCGGAACAATCTAGCGGCCAATTTCGTTATAAAACCGCACCACAGTGCACCCAAGAGAACTTATTAGGGGCAGGAGGCCATAGACCTCTAACAGTGAATGCGATTTCAGCTCAGTGTGCAATGATATGATCATAAAATGATTCTTGATTTTATACATCTTGATTTTATACATATAAAATGCTGTAGTTTGACTCCATTATGAGCGAAATCCAAGTTTTTTCAGCAGTGGCCTAGTGGTGTATATATTTTGTAGTGAAACTTGCAATTGACCTGGTAATTTACTTTGCACTTTCTGAATTATGTACGCCACTTACTTGAGGGCTTTCTGTTTAGCTGATAGACCAGAAGACCATTTTTCCTCCAACTCCAGATGGAAATGCGATTTCTCATGGTTGTTCTATTCCCACAATACTTTAAAGTTCATACAAATCATAAATCACAATCGCTTTCAAAGAGGAGGGTACAGGTTTGACACTTCACCACCCAACAGGTCTAGCAGATATTTAGCCAAAATAAATATTTTTCTAATTATAGATTTGCTTCACATTGTTCGAGTTATTTCAGTTCATTTATAAAATATGATTATGGAACTCTATGCATCAATAAAGAAACATTTAAAGAGAGAATCAAGATACAACTAAATAGATTTCTTTTTTCTCTAATGGCAAATTATGCTCCCAAAATATACTGATTTTTTTTTTTTTTTTTTAAGTTTTCACTGCTTACTACTCTTCATACTACACTTTATACATGGTTTCCCATTAAATCCAGCATCATACAATTAATGTATACGGTCACTGATCACTTTATTAAGAACTTTATTATACTTATACTGGGTACTGCCTCCATTTGCTCTCAAAACAGCCTCAATTCTTCATGGCATGGATTCCACAAGATGTTGGAAACATTCTGCTGAGTCCATGTTGACATGATAGCAACACGCAATTCCTACAGATTTTTCAGGTCCACTTTCATGCTGCGAATCTCACGTTCTACTACATCCCAAAGGTATTGGATTCAGATCTGTGACTAGGAAGGCCACTAAAGAACACTGAACTCATTGTCATGTTCATGAAACCAGTTAGAGATGACTTTTGCTTTGTGACATGGTATATTACCATGCTGGTAGTAGCCATTAGAAGATGGGTAAATTGTGGCCACTGGCTCCACTGGCTTCCTGTAGCTGCCCACATCAAAGCGTTATCACATCCCACACTTCATCACCCTCCCCCCGATCCTCTAGCACTACTCAACTGGTCCCACCATCACTCACGGTACAAGGAAGGCATGCATCGAGACTCTTCTCGGTTCTGGCACCTAAGTGGTGGAATAAACTTCACCTAGATGTCCGAACAGCTGAGTCACTGACAGTCTTCAAATGACGTCCAAAGACTTACCTCTTCCTAGAGTACTTAAATTAGCACAAAAAAAAAAGTGTATTTTCTGAGTGCTTGTTACTATATTACCTCCCTGACAGAGTATTTGGACTGATGGTATTCTTAGTTTGTGACCTAGCGAACCTGTATCAGAATATATTTATTAATAAGAGACTTCAAAACACATTTGTAAGTCGCTTTGGATAAGAGCATCTGCCAAATGTCATAAATGTAAATGTAAAAATGTAAATGCCATGAAGGGATGCACATGTTCAGCAACAATATTCAAATAGGCTGTGTGCCAAGAGAACATTCCCCACACCATTACACCACCTCCGCCAGCCTGGACTGTTGACAAAAGGCAGGTCGGGTCCATGGATTCATGCTGTTGGTGCCAAATTCTGACCCTGCCACCTGTGTGCCTCATCAGTAATCGAGATTCATCAGACAAGGTGTTTTTTTTCAGTCTTCAACTGTCCAGTTTTGGTGAGCCTGTGCCCAACTGCAGCCTGAGCTATGTGTTCCTGGCTGACAGAAGTGGAACCCGACATGGTCTTCTCCTGGTATAGCCCATCCGCTTCAAGGTTCGATGTGTTGTGCATTCTGAGATGCTTTTCTGCTCACCACAATCGTACAGAGTGGTTATCTGAGTTACTGTAGCCTTTCTGTCAGCTCAAACCAGTCTGGCCATTCTCTATTTACCTCTCTCATCAACAAGACGTTTCCGTCTGCAGAACTGCCGCTCACTGGATGTTTTTTCTTTATTGCACCGTTCTTAGTAAACGCTAGAGACTGTTGTGCATGAAAATCCCAGGAGATTAGCAGTTATAGAAATACTCAAACCAGCCCATTTGGCACCAACAACCATGCCACGGTGGCTGATGTGAACATTACACGAAGCTGCTGGCCCATATCTGCATGATTTTATGCATTGCACTGCTGTCACATGATTGGCTGATTCGATAATTGCATAAATGTGTAGATGTAGAAGTATTCCTAATAAAGTGTTCTCTGAGAGTACTTTTATAGACCATGATGTAGCTGAGCAAGGAAGAACGAATCCAAATATTTCTACTCATAGGAAATCAAAGTCAAAGTTAAAAACTGAGCAAGTTCTATAAATAAAAGCTTCTGTTTTGCAATTTTTTCCTCCTATGATGCTGAACTTATGTTTAGATACTTTGCATTTTATTTATTTTTGAAAGCATCCTTTCAAATTTACAAAATTTCATTAAGTGTCTAAAGCTTTTACAGAGTACTATAAGAGTGAGAAAAGCCAGAAAAGTGAAGAACAGGAATGCAAGAGAGAGGAACTGAACAGAAAATAAATGCACTTGTTGCACAGTGTGCAGAACATCAGTGAGGTAGCAGTAATGAATTAGTGAAGGAAGAAATGAAACACGCTACTGACGCAAAATCCTAAAGAGAAACCTCTCTCTCTTCCCTGCTTCATTCCAACTTTTTTCCACTCTCTAGGCAAAAAAGTTCCAATCAGAAACCATATCATTGCGGTGTTACCGCACTCATCCTGGCTCTGGCATACTGAACATTCTGTCCCTTCAGAACAGAGGAACAAGCGTGCACACACACACGCACGCACACACACACACACGCACACACACTTTCTTCTGCACTTGACATTGGTTTGGGCATGTATTTTGAGGCTCTGTTATCCATAAATGCTACTCTAACAAACCTTCAGCGAGGTTTCAAGCAAATGCATACATGCAAGCCAATCAGGATGCGGCCAATCACAGCCTACACACCCTCGGAGGTGGAAGAGAGGCAGAAAGACAGAATGAGAGAGAGTGTGAGTGAGTGTGAGAGAGAGAGAGAGAGAGAGAGAGCGGGAGCGAGAGAGGGAGGGATCGAGATCTACTCAGAATCCGCAGAGTCCTGGCAGAAAACTCTTGATGCTTAAGTTGCAATTTTTCCCCATTTTTCCAAGAAAGAAAAAAAACCACCCGTGCACATCAGAAGTGCTCTGTTCAAATTAGTGGTCAACGGAAACGGTTTTTAGGGGACGATTCCAGTGCTGATATTTTTGAGTGCACTGAGGTCTTTGACCAATAAAATGCTGATATTGGATTGTAATTAAACACTGGTTAAGAAACAAGAATAAAAAAAACTGTATTTAGAATTGTAAGTATTGCAGAAAGGATTGATTTTTTTTTATTTAAGCATGACTCATATTTATTATAATTTATTATAGCTGTATCTGCATTCTGTATCTGTAAATATTAATGTAAATTAGAACAGAATAGGAAACAGCTACATGCAGGTAGGAATTTAGCTGCAGCAGCTTGTGATTTTGGTTTGGAAGGACGACATTAATAATGACCTAGCCTCAAACAAAATTAAGTTGCGAGGCTAACACACTTGACGTATGCCATAGTCAATCAATCTAGCAACTCGACAACATACAGTCATCTAGAACACAGTCTAGCAGCTAGTTCTGAGTGCTTCTTGATCTACCTTTTCTCAACTGTGTTAGACACAGTGTTCCCGTCACCAGCGGTAACTATTACCATTAACCAGGGTTGCCAGGTTTCAGCAAAATTTCCATCCCAACTACCTCTCAAAATTCAGACAGTGAAAGTTCAGGCATTGGAAAAGGGAGACACATTTTTCTTCTTTTTCTCAGCCTTTGTGTGGGGAAACAAGGTCACTGTGGTACACACTCATTTCTGATGTACAGACTCCTAAATCTTCCTTTCCTTCTGGCAATCTCTGCAATATATTTTACAACAGAAATGACTCTGTATGCCATAGACCCACTGTCTACACATGCACTTTGCCTTTGTTTGTAGAAATGTATTACATTTTATTCTGATTATTTGCATTCACTTGGCAGTGGAGTATTTTAAAACTAGCCAAATTGTGTGTATATATAGCAAGTTTGGTTCCTACTCCTCCCCCAAGCATGGGGCAGCGTGATTCCCTCCCCAATGGGCTTCTTATTAGTGCTTGATGTACTTCCCATTTTTGACCACTCAATGCAATAACAACTCTATGGAGCTAAATGGGGCAGTGAGCATGCTGCACAACATCTAGAAAGGCAAGCAAATCAACCGAAGCAAATCAATCAAAGGTCTTTAAGAAGATTATCAGTTGCTGAAAAATGACACATATATTTTTCATGCTTTTTTATTAGTATTACAGTAAAGGTAGGTTTTCTCAATAGTGTGGGTCACGTTTAGGTCATGTTTCAAGTTCTGAGTGGTAAAAGTAAAAGGGTTGAGCAGAAGGGGTTTAGTGAGTGATCAAAAGGTTGTAAGTTCAAATCCCAGGGCTGCCATGGAATCACTCTTGAGCCTTTAAGCAACCATGAACCATGAACTGCACAGCTGTATGCTTGAACTGCATCCCGTCTTGGATAAAAGTTTCTGCCAATGAGTAAATTTTTGAGAGAGGAGAATTGCTGGGACACTGGAAAACCCGCACTATAAAACTGGCTTCAGTAAATTGCTTTAAACAATCGTTTTTGTGGCTTCTGTCACTTTATTGAATCACTACTAATTTATATAAAATTAAGAAAAGCTTACATGTCATTTGTCACCAACGTTGGAATCATGGCTCCAGCTCGCAGACTTAAATACAAAATGAATGGTTGTGTGTTTCTGTGTCACATTCCAGTTCTAGGCAAGCGTGCGTGTCTTTCCCTTGTAGCTACAGACTGTTCTGTTTGAATAGGTGCACAGTAATAATGACAAACCTGGAAACTTTGAGAGGTGCGGTGTCTTTTGAGGCATGAATGTGCGTGCGTGTGTGTATTCTGTTTTAAATGAGGTAAGGTTCTACAGATGATCTCATCGCCAAGCAGACACATGACCCACATGGGCAGGAATGCAACCTTATCATCAACAGAATACAACTTCCACTGAGGAGGGAGGAAGAAAGAGGGGGAAAAAAACAGAAAGAAGGAAAAGAATGAGAGAGAGAGAGAGAGAGAGAGAGAGAGCTTTCTCAATTGTTGAATGACGTAAAATCTGATCAAAACAACTTAAAAAAACTGAAGACAGGCATACATATCATGTATGACTCAACATAACCCTTGGCTATGGTCTATTTTTGGTATACAACCCTACAACAAAGGAAAAACAAAAACGCTTCAGGAGCATAACACTATAGACCTCATAAACATGACCTTCAACCTTATAGAGAGATGGTATATACCTGATCATGAACAACCAAAGTCAAAGTCTTTGGTCATCCATCCATGCATGTAGCTTTACACATACAGGCCAACATGGATCTTAAACTGTCTTCAACCCCACATCGTGTCCATGTACACTCACACACACACACAAAAGTACAACTTATGGGGGGGAAAAAAGGCTGCACAATCGACTGTGTAACAAATCAGTAGTCTGGGACAAGCAGATTTCAAGTAGTAATTTCATAGTTGCTCGGTAGACAAGAAAGTTCAACAAATAGAAAAAGAATAAACAGCTCTACTCATTTACTTTCACAAAACAAAAGTTTTCATTTGGTGTGTATGGTGGAACCTGATGTGCCTCACGGTGAAATGACTCAACTGACAGAATTAATCAAGTACAGTGCAAAGCTGTCTTATAACTTATGACACACAATTAATTTGCGGTTATACAAAGTGCTAGCTAGACACAAAATATATATTAGCAGCGGCTTGTGACATTTTATCGCGGACGCAAACACGATTATAACCTTTGTTAGAAGAGGATAATCATCATACACTCATTCATTTCACTTAGTTTGTTTTAATTTTCTCTCTTATTTAGCATTGGCCAATTCCCGCCCAGCAGCTAACTGTCCTGTCATACGACAGCTACCAATCAGGGAGGGTAAAGGCTATCACGTGCTTCCTCTGAGACACATGAACCCAGCAAACCGCATCTTTCTGAACTGCTGCTTATGCTGCATCACGGGGCGGCATAACGCAATCACAGGGAAGCGTTATCTGCCCCGCCAAC
The DNA here is from genome assembly GCA_037576675.1 of Pangasius sanitwongsei. Classification (NCBI taxonomy): domain Eukaryota; kingdom Metazoa; phylum Chordata; class Actinopteri; order Siluriformes; family Pangasiidae; genus Pangasius; species Pangasius sanitwongsei. The sequence continues at coordinate 23,108,203 of CM075012.1, forward strand.
AAGCACGAGCTCACAGACGCCCATGTTTGCCTAGTGTTGCTGTGATTGAAAGAAGAGAGAGAGAGTACGTCCCATTTTGCTGTCTTGGACTGCCGGCCACGGATGTCTGTGGCATTGTCGGGATTCAAACTTTTGATCTCCAGGCGACAGGGCGAATGCTTTCCTGTTGTGACTGCTTCTGTTGGAAGGCCACTTAGTCTATATTAACGCACTTAACTAGCTAACTAAAATACGATGTGTTAGTTAGCTAGTTAAGTGCATTAATACAGACCACTCATTCTGTATTAATGCACTTAACTAGCTAACTAACTCATCGCATGTTATTACATTACATTAGCTGCCACTTTCAGACCCAGTTAGTTAGGTGTCCAGGCAACCAAAACATGGGACTAGGCAGCACTTTAGACTTGCCTAGTGGACTAATCAAATGACACAAGTGCTGTGAAATGCAGTGGTACATACGATTTAAAAAATAAATAAATAAATTAATTAATTAATAATAATAATAATAATAATAATAATATTCTCACACATACAGCTTCCTAAACATAGCAACAGCCCACAAGACAGACTCAAGGTGTTGAGGAGATTTTGTGTGTTTGTGTGTAAGACTAGGGGTTAGCAAAGGAACCGTGGCTCCGGGCTCAGTGTACACAGGAAGTGAACTCACAAAAGGTTTAGACAACAAGCTTTAAACTCACACGATTTTCCTTCCTCCCTCACACAGTAACTCACACACAATCTCTTACTATCCTTGTAAGGACCTCCAACTGACATTATTAATCCAGGTAACATTCACCTAAAGGTTAGACTATACACCGAAATCTAACCTTTTAGTTTTTAAAATTTTTTGCAAAAAAAAAAAAAAAAAAAAAAAAAAAAAAAAAAGGATCACTCCTTAGAGGGACAGCCAAATGTCCCCACAAGGTTCAAACAGTCAGACGTTCCTAACCTTGTGGGGACATCTAGTCCCCAACAAGATGTAAAAGCATGCCCGCTAGGCTTGTGCGATACCCAATATTCCACTGCCATGATATCCAGTGACATTTATCACCAATTATATTATATTAACAAACCTGTCTACTGTTATTTATTTTCTTCTGCAAAAACACTGGAGTATGCTTATCGCTCAAAAATACGCCAAAAGAGCAGGCTTATTCGCCCCTTTAAATCGGCAAATGAACCAACCGACACGTGACTCTGGAATGACCTGCAAAGGTGTTCTGAACTCTTTAATAGTAACAGATGTTTCTGAGAAGCCCCGCCCACTTCCCCTTCATGGGAATGGCCACAGTTTCAGACTGCACAGCTGATAAGATTGTTAAGCCCTTCCCTACTCTCCTCAAACCTGAGACAGTGGAAATTCTTTAGGCAGTTCTAGATGATTAAATCATTTATTGAGATATTTTAAAATGGAAAATCGCCATCAGGGAAAAATCAATATCGTTATATATATCAATATAAGCATAACGCCCACATACACTGTGTTCCAAATTATTATGCAAATACAATTTCAATTAAACAAACATTTGATTTTTATTTTTTCAATTAAAA
>CM075012.1:23118955-23133955 GCA_037576675.1 Pangasius sanitwongsei
ATTGAGGTTCTGCTTCCACTGTACAGTACATATACACACACACACACACACATATATATATATATATATATATATATATAAAAACAAAAATTCAAGCATCTCTACAGAGTAAAAAAGATAATGAAGAGGAGGAGATTAAAGTCCTGCAAGTCATCACATACATGACCGGAATTATGAACCAGCCACGGAGGGAAAGTGGAAGCAGCCAATATCAAGACCCGGAAACTTCTTACAATGAAAAGTGCTTTCCACCCACAATCCAACATTCAGAGACAAGTGGAAGGAAGTGGGAGGGGCCTAGAAAGTGGCAAGACTATTGTCCTGAATGAGTATGTCCAAGAAATAGCACATAAAGATGACGCGATATGAAAATGACTCGAGCAGACAGGTGATGTAGATTTATGGTACATTATTTTACGGCTATTGCATCCCTTCAAAGAGTCACCCTGACCCAGAATCAGAAACGTAGCTGTCAATATACATATATATTCGCATCTTACAGCATGGACACAATAGCCTGTAGAGTGAGATTGAATACTGAGAAAAATCCCTCCTTACGACAGGAGGTGGAAGTAAACTTTTAAAGAATATAACTACATTGGCGTGGATAATATTAGGTTTTGTGCTTCCAATAACTAATGCAAAAATGAAGAACCTTCTGTTCTCTGGAGGCCGACAGGGCAAAATCTCTGGCATTCATTTCTACAATACAGATGGAAACGCAGTTTTCCTTATGATTGCAATAATCCTAGCTTTCAAATCTCTCGCTGAGGTACATCGTACATGTGTACATCGGTTCCACGTGATTGAATTCAGTTATGTTAGCATAATCTGTTTTCGTACATCTAACATGATTTGATCATGTATTTTCAAAACCTTAATAATGAAATCAAACTTCATGCTCTCACCTGAACTGAGAATCAAACCCGCATTGCTGGCAGTTTTCAAAAGCCTCATCACCACTGCATTACTGTACCGCACATTACAATCATATTCATTTAATTCTATAGTTATAGTTCCCTTCAGTGTCAACAACCTCATGCCATTTCTTGCCAATCTAGAAATTAGAAACTTGTTTAAATTAAGTTTAGTATAAGCAGCGAAATCATGTTTTGATGACTGACTTAATATTTTAACATAATCTAGATGCAATGTGTTCTCTTAAATCTGACTGACATATTCCATTTTATTCAGTGTACTGCTGCCACTATTTCTCAATACACATACATCTATACACATTTACTTTTAGTATTTACCATGCTAGCTACTAGGGTCAGATGACAGTTTCGTTTATTTTTGTATTTTTACTTATTTAGTAATAAAATGGAAGCAGGAAGCAGTTAATTACAGAATGAAATGTAAGTACTCAGTTCAACCTGCTTTGCTGGGTACACACATACGTGTGTGTGTGTGTGTGTGTGTGTGTGTATGTGTCACACACATATATACACATACACACCCCTATCTATCTATCTCTCTCTCTCTCTCATATATATATATATATATATACACACATACATACATACATACATACATACATACACACATACACACATACACACACACACACATACATATATACACACACACACACACACACACACACACACACACGTGTAGATATAGATATCTATATATATAATATTTTCACTTAGAGCAGTGGTAATAGGAGCCTTCAAGGCTATGACTTGGTGGATATATGGTGGAGGAGTACATCCACCAATTCACATCGATCTTCAACCATAAGTTGGCGATCATAGGAAACCCCCAGAGGACTGTATGTACGGATGTACCTCTGAATTCTGGTATGGTCGCCATTAGCAGAATCATCTGGAAATACAGAGCAGGCACACGCTTTTGTCTGGAGTTTTGGTAGGCACTGGTCCTACTCTGTATCCTGTTTCCATAAGTGTTTATGTGTGGAGCTCTACCCTCGAGCTACACTGAACATGAGGTTGGCTAACTAAGGAAGTGGATTTATAAAAGCCAGGTTGGTGATGTTGATTCAGGTGCCTGGGCAACGTCCTCATTCCAACTCGTTCCTTTTAGGTTCTTGTTTCCCTTTGTTTCATGAGCTAAAAAAACCCTGTACAAAAAAAAAAAAAACCCTATTTAATAATCACCACTCCTCCTCCAAAAATACCCAAGAACCCCAAGTAAGGTCACAGAAAACACAGAAGAGCAGCTAACAGAAGCCAAGGAAATGTAAGCACACCACTCTCAACAGACTTGAGGCCTAGACTGACTCCATAAGCCACAGTCACGACAGCCGTGACATCACCAAGAGGGCATTTTTCTCTCTGTTTGCTTTTATGGCAGGTCTCCCATATTTCTGACAGCAGATTAGACACACTCCAACGCTGAGGGTAAGAAAAAAAAAGAGAGAGGGAGAGAGGGGGAGAGAGAGAGAGAGAGAGAGAGAGACAGCAAGTGAGAGAGGAGAGAGTGCCTGGGACAAAAAGCTTGCCTTCCTCTTAAAAACATACGCACAGACACCGAATCATTTCCTGTGGATAATCATAGCCCTTGAAGTGTATCTGGTGCTTATCAAGCTCTGAAGTATTTCTGCTATTATGAGAAGGCATAAACCCATTCCTGTACACACAGTTCTAGCATTCATCACGCGTTCGACTTTCACTTTTCTATCCTGCTGAATATATTGCGGATAAGATTACGCAGACGAAGGAGCTACTAGAAATGGCAGAGATGAAATAAACAGATTATGTGAGGTTTAGCAACTGCCCTTGCATAGTTTCGTCTCCCCTGAGGATTAGTGCTTCTGGGAGCATTAAATATTTTGCATTTTTAGGACACTAACCTTCCTAATAGGCTGGTCTGCACTGAGCAAGTTGCAGTTGTACGTTTTATTTATTCTAACAGAGGAAAATCTGCATTAAGTATAAAATATTACAAATTGAAGGATCTAAAAGGTGGTCATAATATACAGTGGGAGAGGCATTGTAGGCAGTATTTAAGATTTAAATCCCAGCGCTGTTGAAGGTGTTGAAGGTAGTTCCGGCTGTGAGGTTTATATTAATTCACTACTCGAAAACATTGTTTCTACCACAACAACATATGTGCACATAAGCGTGTATATCCTAGATTTATATACATAAAAACGGAATAAGTGTAATTGTTGATACGGTGACGTTTGCTGTAGCAGAGGAGGAGTCTCCAGTGTCAGAGTTCTGTAACGGTCAGAGTTAAAGCTTTTTTCTGACATGAGGAAGTCCTCATGATGGAGAGCTTTGTGGCTCCTTTTTAACATTTCCAGCTGCATTCTTTTTCTTATAAACTTCAAGAGAGGGAGAAAAAAAAATAGAGGCTGGTGAGGGAACGACTGTTTATAGCCATTTGTAACTTGTTTTGCAGATGGTTCACAACATTAAATGTAGCTACAAATTGATAAAAAATTGTGTGTTGTATTTTAATAAACAGAAAATGGTAAGCGTTGGCAAAATGTAAAAAAAAGTGTGGTATAAGAGGAATAAAACACTACAGGACATGTTGTAATTGTAAAATAATCATCTTTGGGGCGGTAACAGTACACATTAAGCTGCATCGTACCATCCTGTCATTGATTCAATCACATTAAATCGGGAAACGTTGTGCTATAAATTAAATTAAGCATCTCCATGGGTGTGAAAACGTTTGCAATCCAGTGAGGACTGAACAGACTAACCCTAATCAGCATCCAGGAACTTTAGCCCTAAAACCATTTCTTGCAATGCTAATCCCTAAAAATGTGCCATACAGCATCATGAGCTGAACATCGGAATTGTGGTAATTGTTGTACAATGAGAGCCGGAAATGCTGAGGGGTCAGGAAGAGTGTGTTGATGTCTCCTTAGACATCCCCTTGACCTCCTTTTCACCTGTCTGTGACTCTCACTGTCTCTAATAACAATGAGGATACGAACATCTTGAATATACAAAACGTTCACAGGGAACAGACACAACATGCCTTCTTAAATGATCACGCTCCAAACTGATGGTCTCTATAAGCGCAAACGGAGGGGAAACTGTGACGTTGTGCTCTGAACGAGCTGCTTTCAAGTTTACTCACTGCTTTTGAGCATGACCTCCAGAGACTCGCACTGACCCGCAGTGCACGTACTCTTCCTCTAGCGTCATTTCCCATGTGAGAGAGAGAGAAAGATATCTTTAAGCAAACTGGACCAGATCCTAAAAAATGCCAAAAATGCCCTGTGAAGACGGAGTCCAACGCAGCACGGCTCTCTAACCCGTAACATTCCTGTGTTCTGAGCCCCACTTAAGAAAACACACTACAGAGGGAGGCAGGAAGGGGGAGAGAGAGAATGAAACATTAAAGACATCAATAACAGGCAAGTTTCCACCCAGCTGACCCAGACATCCCTTTTAAGGGCAAACAGTTCAGATTCCTCTTTTCATTGGGTTCCAAAAATACCTCTGAACACAAAGAGGAGGACGACGTGGGAGAGACATGGAGTGCTGACATATCAACAATCAGAAATATCGACTCATCCAGAGGTTTGAGGACACACAAGCAATGTGAAAGGAATTACAAAAAATAAATAAATAAAAAAAATCAGTAAATTGCTTCCTCTTTCTCTCTCCCGCTCCCTCTCTTTTGTTCTACACATTCTTTTCTACATGTTCCTCCTGGCACTCGGCTGTGTGTTAAACATGTTTAAGAGTTTAACATTCTCTCAGTCTCGCTCCAGCTGTGGATGTACCCTCCCTACAGGGAACAAAACAGCATACACACAGGTTTTCAACCTTTTTTTTTTTTTTTTTTTTTTTCCACAGACTATCTGATCATCAATGGTGTCGGACAGAAAGAGCTCGAGAACTGTTTTGCTACTTTGAAACTTCATCTACTGAGATTTTCCACTTTCTCTGAAAAGAAAAAAAAAATATGCATGGCTAATTTGAACTTCCCAGAAAATAATCCAGCACAGTCCAAAGACCTAGAGACTGCAGTTGCTGTAGTGTATTGCTAATATGTGCCAAATTTAGTCGTGGTCTAGCTGTAATAGTTTCTGACTGTAGCTGTGGTTAGAAATTCTCTTCCTGGATTTCTACCTTCCTCCACAGTTTGGTTCCAAGTCAGCATTTTTTTTTTCTTCCCCAAAACAGGGCCTTGATTATCTGGATTAGGTCTTAGAAATTTGGGTTGGAACCGAACCGGACAGAAAGACAATCTCCAGGAGGATTGCTAATCACTAGTGTTGCATTTATTCCAAAAATATGCACCCACTGTTAGTGTAGCCTCCTCTGAAAACTACTGACTGTAATTAGAAACGGACTTTTAGAAGCAGTATTAGATACAGCTGCCTCGAGAAAGCCGTTCTGCAGCATGTGGAGGAAATGATTAGGCTCCAGTGTCCTTGTACCATCATGTTGTGTATATGTGTGTGTGTGCGTGTGTGAGTGTGATAAGGGAGAAGCGACTTGTAAATTCAAACCTGATGGAGTCTTTAAGCTGCTCTGAAGCTCTGAGTATTTTTGCAAAGCGTTCACAGGTCACAGGAGGAGATAACGTCAACTAGGCTGTAATGTCCTGCACAACACCCTTTGCCTTTGGGTTTTCTGCTGTTGTTTGATGTGTGTGTTTATATCTTTGTAGGGGCCAAATGTCCTAGGAAGGACAGGAATATCTGACAGTTTACAGCTTGTGGGGACACTTGGCTGGTCCCCATGAGGAAAACCACTTTTCAGCTTTTATTTTAAAAAAACTAAAATAGCAAAAAAGGTTTCATTTTGGTCACTGAGGTAAAGGTCATGGTTAGATTTAGATGTAGGCATAGTAGGCATTAATAAACTGCTTTAATAATTATGTCACTGGACAGTCCTCACAAGGATAAATAAGTAAAATAAAAATTTTATTAACCACAGTAATGGAATAAAATGGATAAACTGTGACAATGATTATAACACAAACTCTAAACAATGGTTGGTTCAGGAAGAGACTAAATTCGCAGCTAATGTGCGTAGGATTTTTTTTTTCCCTTGGTGTCATTATGTCACGGGACAAAAATCAATATAATAATATGATGTTCCTAATTTCCTGTGAGTAGTCTTGACAATCTGATAATAAAAATTCACAGTCAGTGCTAAGTCGGGTGTGTCAGGTCAGAATTATCAGGAAATTTGCACACACTAGATACTGTATGTCAAACACCATTGTACTCTGCTTTAGGCACGAAAGAAGTTCTACATGGTGACAGGCAAGAGCCGGCAACCAATCAGGCGAGAAGAAACGATAGTAGTGTGAGAGAGATATAATTCTATAAGAGGACAACGTATTCAGGAGTGGTAGAGAATCAGAGTTGTTTTTTTTTTTAACTTCTGAACAGGTAAAATTTTGTGTTCTCTAATTTCATGTGTCAAGTTGTTCAGCTAGTTAACTCAAGATAGCGGTTAAGCAACTAACGTGGGGGTTTGTGCGTTTCATTTCTGCATTTCAAAATCAGTTGCATCTGGTGAGAATCAATCTTCTTCCCTTTGGTGTGTAACGTATTTATTGCTCTGTTTTTTTACTTTGCTTGCTAACACCAGCTTGTACCAAAAGTTTTTAGATAGGCTGGAGAACAAAATATAGATTACAGACAATAAAGTTACATCAAGAACACTGACTCGGCAATATAAACACACACATTGGAAAACCGGACAGGTTTTATCCTTTAATTTGTCACCCGTCTGTAATGCACTATTACTATTTAGGAATACTACTTAGTGTGCATTATGCAGGGTGGGATGAAGCCCTGAACTGTATCAGAATGTGTATTACTCTCAGCTTTGAGATAAAATGTGCACACACACACACACACACACACACACACAGTGCCAACGTGCATGTCAGTGAGCAGAAAGCGAAATGGTGTCAAATTCCTGCACTCCTTTTTCACATCTGCAGGGCAAACATCTTCAGCTGTCAGATACCAAAATATATACTTCTACTCTCAGACACACAGATGCATCTTGGCTCTCATAAGCAAATTGGCAACATGATGTGAAACGTTAGATATATCTGCTAAAATACGTTCTGACTCCTTCTGCAAATGGACCATCATGCTACAGACAGCACAGTTTTCCCCAAGTTATTGTTCTTATATATCACTGCAAAATTTCCAAGTACTGTATTAGTAAGTTTGCAGGTACCAGAGCTGAAAAGTACACTACTCAGAGGTAGGAGTGAGCTGTGGGGTGTCAGGCTTTGTATCCGTACCTATTTGCCAACCACAAAGCCTTCACAGGGGTTCCAGTCTCTCTTCTGTCTCTGTGGTATTAGGGCAGTGGGTACTCTTTTTGAGCATCCTCCAAAACTCAAAAACATGAGGCACACCCCATCCCCCTTTTAGGGAACAGGGGAATTGTTGTAGATGTGGTTAGGTATACACCACATACATGTGCTCACATACATAAGTATACTCTCAGCCTCAGAGCTGGGGGCCTCTGGATCATCTGATACTTACTGTACACTTTTCTGGCCACAAGCTTCAGGATCAGGAAGGCTGCAATCTGACTGGCTCTCCACACTCCAATGCGCTGCTTTTCAGCAGGACAAACAAACACTGCTACACGGTAAGGTTTGCAAAGCCAGATCTAAAAAAGTTCACAGTTTTGTTGAAGGGGTTAGAGGCAATTAAACAGGATAAACTCGCGTGTTTACTGACAGGCCACAGGAAATCTGGGGGTGGTCATTTGCCATGTCAGTCAACTTGCCCCTTTGTGTGAAAATTGGTGGTTCTTGGATACATTTAGTGACAAAATGTACCAGACCCTGTATTGAATGCAAGGAGGCTTGAGAGACTACTTGTGCAGGGGTGACATGGTGGCCAAGTTGGTAGCGTTGCTGCCTCCCGACTCCAAGGTCCCTGATTGGATCCTGAGCTTGGGCTCTTGTCTGTGCAGAGTTTCACATGTTCTCCCTGTACACATTTGGGTTTCCTCAGGGTTCTCCGGTGTCCTGCCACCTCCCAAAAATATGCTAAATTGCCCCTTGGTGTGAATGAGTGTGTGCATAGGACCAGTATCCCATCCAGGGTGTATTCCTTTGTCCTTTTGGATTTTTGATCCACAGTGAACGAATGAATGCACTTATATCAGGAGGAAGGTTGTATTTTTTGGATGTGATGTGTGGAAAATGTACCAAATATATGGGGGGCTTTACCAAACAAAACAAAACAAAAAAAATACACTGCTTTACACAGTGCCAAGTAGCCACATACTGTACAAGTAACTTATACGTATACTCTCTATCTTTATACAATCTCTCTTCCTTTGTCATTCCGAAATTTTACTTACTTGTTTGTACTGACACTTCCTCAGTACAAACAAGCATATACAGTATATACACACGCGTTTTGTGCATCCGGAAAAAGAAAGCGAGAGCTCTGTCCCGGACACACAGCCATAATTGCATCACAGTGTACATGAAGGCGACCTTAGAACTCAACCCTTATAAACAGAGATGGCTACAGATGATACAAGATATAACCAGAGATTATAAACACACCTATTTCACTTCCTTCTTTTGATAGGAAAATCTATAAGAATTCACCAAACGACCGCATACAAACAGGTTTCTAGCAGCTAAGGATGTAAGGGTGGAGTCGATATACATTAGCCATTTTCTCAAGAACTATAAGGAAGTTGACACAGTGTCACATATCCGTCATATTCTCTCCCTCTGCTTTCTTTCCTGGTATGAAGGAGGGGCGTGTGTGTGCGTGGTGTTTTCCTTCTTCTAGGTGATGTTGAGTATAACAGTTTGGCCTGAGCGGGAGCTGCTGATGTGGAATGACGGCTAATGATTCGCCCTCACACGTGTGTGAGCGCGTTCTGGTGAGCATGCAGGAGCTTGTTCAGGTGTGTCAGCACTGCAGCTGCTGCAGACACTCTGTGCATCTTAAAACAGCTCAAAAACAGCTCGCAAACATCTGTCTAACACCCTACTCGGCTGTAATGTCTCCAATATATTCTCAAGCCATTGTAGATTTAGGTTTTTTTAATAATCGTAGAGTCAATTTAGCAGTGGAACTTGAAACAGATCACAGTTAACGTAAACTGAGTCAAGGCCACTGTTGATTTATTAAATCCACTCAAGTGCAGCTTCAACCTGCAAGCAAAGGGATAAGGCTGAACATGGGTCAAGTTCAAGTTGTAATGTGATCAGTCGGATGATATTTGGACGTGGTCTGGGATGCACGTGGCCATATTACGTTTGTAGTGTGAACGGCAATGCATCCAGACAACATCAAAAGACAATAGACGGCCTAATCACCAGTGTTGCCACGCTTGCGGTTTTCAACCAGGATTAAGTTACTGCCACGTTGAGTCTGATACCCAAGTTGCATTTTTCCACGGCTTGGACATTTTGCTTACAATTTTATTGTAGATCTCTACAATAAAATACACATATGTTTGTATTACTCATTCTCATATCTGCTCTTTATTTATGACATACACTCACTGGCTACTTTAAGGATCACCAGTATTCCTGCTAATCAGTGCAATTATCCAATCAGCCAATCATGTAGCATCAGCACAATGCACGAAATCATACAAGTACAGCTCAAGAGCTTCAGTCACTGTAAACATCAAACATTAGAATGAAGAAAAATGTGACCTTAGTGATTTTGAACATGACACAGTTGTTGGTTTTCAGATACTGCTGATCTATTCAGATCTTCAAGCACAACAAGCTCTAGAGTTCACACAGAACGGTGAGAAAAACAAAAAACATTCAGTGAGCGGCAGTTCTGTGGGAGGAAACGCGCTGTTGATGAGAGAGGTCAGAGAAGAACGGCCAGGCTGGTTTGAGCTGACAAAGTCAACTCAAATAAACACTCTTTACAGCCATGGTGTGCAGAAAAGCATCTCAGAATACACAACACTTTGAACCTTGAGGCGGATGGGTTACAACAAAAAATAGGAATCTGAAACTACAGTGAGCACAGGCTTCCCGAAACTGGAAAAATTGGAGGAAAAAAAAAATTTAAAAAAAATCACCTGGTCATCTACTATTGCAGTCTGTCTGGTACCAACAACAGTCACTGAGATCACATGTTTTGATGTGAACATTAACAGAAGCTCTTGACCTGTAGAAATAATTTAGTTTCTGTTTAGTGTTTTTCAACGAAAAGTCAGCAAGTCTCCATTCTGAACACCCAGCAGTTTCATTATGAAATGCCATCTCATGGCTTATGCTTCATTTGAGTTTTGGATTTAGGCCAGGTTTGAGTTTTGGGAAGTGAAACTGGGTTGTTTTTGGTAGAACTTCCACCCTTCTAATCATGAAAAGCAATAACAATTGGTTACTGAAGACACATTCAGGGTGGGAATGGCTATCTCTCGGCTGTCCGCTTGTGTTCGGATCACCTGAGACGCATGTCAATAGCAAGTGTGAAGAGCCGATCGACTCCCCAAACCACTCCCAAATACTAGCTGTTAAAACACAAGTTGGCACCTTTGAGGAAATTAAAAACGCTATGCAAAATCTCATATCTCAACCATCTTTTGCATGAAACACTAGCCTGGTTACTGAATGTAAATGTGCTGATTAGCATATTAACACATGATTCAGTGCTCAGATTTAAATCTGGCTAATCAGAGACACATTTAACGACAAGCGTTAACTATATCTTAACTATATGCAGATTTATATCAGTGCTGTTCTTCGAATAGTTGTTGTTTCCATGGTAACAGCTAATTGGCAAACTGCTATGGCGCAAGAGGAATAAAACACCTTGGGACATGTGGCTATTTGAAAATAATCAACTTTGGGATGGGAACAGTAACTCTGCTTCGTGCCGGACCACACCGTCAATTTTTTTTTCCTATAACAGCAAGCCCCAAGAGTTTTATTCCCTACTTAATGACCATTACTGCTAAAAAAAAATGATATGGAACATAAATTAAAGCTAGTATTAACTATGAAACATAAATGTGGTGTGCCAGAAGTGCTTAATTAGAGTGAAAGATTTGCCTTTCCTTTTAGATTAGAACTAGACTGTTCCAATAAAGTCCTTCCTAAAGTTATTTCTCAATTCACTAAACATGTAAAACATTTTTCGATTCACTTATACCTATTCCTTCGTCACATGTTCAAATGTTAGAGCATTTAAGGTCATTTAAACAAAAATGCTAAAATAACAGTGTGTTCAAAAACTACTGACTGGCTTTGTGTGCGTACTATGTAGAGGTTAGCTTCTTTTAAGGGACACCAGGATCAGACAGAGAACTTCATTAGCAAGCACTCCCAGGTGGAATTCCATTCCTCTGCACTGATCCGATATCCTCACAAGTGAAATGCAATAGCGTCCCACCGACAGAGACATAAAAATATATACAACACTTCACACAGTGAGACAAGCCTGGGCCAGCAGGTATGATGCACTGTAACTGAAAAAGCACCTCAGAGAGACAGATCAATCCAGTAGTTTTCCAGTTTAATCCCCATATTAACCACTCGTTCATCTCCATATCTTCTCCTGAGGCAGGATGTCCTTAAACATTTAGCCACGTTTTAGTCAGGAACTACGGACAGCGGCACGCTGAAAGCCGATGCTGTGTGGAAAAGTAATCAGCACCATGGCTGCTCAGAAACAGGCGCAGAGGGAGAACACGCAGCAGTGTGTACAGAGCAGACACAAAGCGGGTTACTTGGAGGAAAAACAAGGAAAAGAAGCACAAACCATGAAGTCTTCTTCATCCCAAATTCTCTCATACTCTTGTGCACACACCTTGTCACACACATCCTGTTCAAGCACACAAAGGTCACCGCCACCAGCCATAGAACCAACAATAATCATTGTTCAGGTAGTGAAATTTGACCTCAGAGTGAGATTATGACAGTAGCAGTGTTGACGCAGATGAATGATAAGGGCTGTCGAGACAAAGACGACGAACAAACAGACAGACTCTAACCACATAAAAGCAACGATCAGGACACTCGCAGAGACGTCTGATCCAGCAACGCAAGGCCAAGTACATGCTCAAACTGGTTTTATAATTAACGCTTAATGGCAATAGCACAGTTTGAATCAGAACTGATAGATCAGTGCCAATTCAAGCGTGAGGACAGTAAAGAGTCAAACAGAGCGAAACCCTGCAGTACTAACCACACAGAGCTTCATGTCACAAGTGCTGGAATTCGAGAAGAAGTGAGAAAAGGCGACAATTCAAGCATGTTGACTATCATATCATAATATTCAATAAAGTATTGGTGCTCAAAGTGGGGTCCTTGAAGCACAGCCAGGGGTCCATGATTTGTTCCAGCCGTGAAAATCGCAGCCCACTATCAATGAAGTTATATTTATTATCGTGTTCTTATAGTTATTAGCTGTATTGGCTGGTCACAAGGCGGCCTATCAATAATGTCAACTTGGACCTAATGTGTTTTGGTGGAAAGTTCAGGAATTGAAAGCTCTATGGCTCTAATTAACAGCCAATATATTATTTTAGATATATTTAAACAATACTTAGAAAATAAATCTGTACCGAGGAGGTCCGTGGAATTTAATTTACAGTCAGAGGGGTCCCTGGCCACAAAAAGTCTGAGAACTGCTGCATTAAAAGTACCTTGTTATTTTTGTCCAAAGTCAACTTCTCAGGTTGTTTTTTTAATTTAAAAAATTGATCGTTTTCATGGTGCATTAAATGGCTTTCTAAAGAATTATAATCAAAATCGGGATTTTTACAGCACCAAATTCGACATGTTGCTATTCTATACTTATACAACAGCGCTGTCAAATTCTTGATTCTGATTGGTCAGAAGGTGTTGATTAATCTTCTCGAAAAGCAACCTGGACAGTAGGTCCTGGTGCAAGGCAAATTGCAGGTTTATATGTTACATTATCATTTCTGTAGTATGGTGGATCATACACATGGTCCAAATGTAAGAATAAATGGATAAAGTGTCTCCAGTGTCAGAGCTTTGTAAGAGATATAAAGCTTTTCCTTTATGTTTTGCACCACAGGAAGGAGGAGTTTGTGCACTTTGTGGTTTCTTAGTAAGAGGCTGTTTTTTTTTTGTTTGTTTTATTATCTTCAAGAAAGTGATGGTTACGACTGTTTATAGCTGTTATAAAACGTAAGTGATAACAGGAACTAATGTGTTCTATGGACACTCCACAATATCAAAAGCAACTATAAACGAATAAAAACGAGTTTTTCTTATCTTTGAAAATTTGTGATCTGCACAGTGAAAATTTAAAACTGTACCTTTAAGAAAAAAGGTCATTGCTAAGAAATCAAATATTAAACTACAAAAAAAAAAAAAAAAAAAAAAAACACCTTTTCAGGTTCCAGGAAACATGACTATATTAGACAAACCTGTCACATACAAATAGCCTAGTGTGGATAAGTGGATGTGTGTGTACTTTTCCACTTGTTCAGTCAGCTTGGTCCAGCGTGTAGCTTAAACATGCATGCACATGCACTGGAGCTGCTAACTTTAGAGTCTAACTGGAAAACCATCAGTTGTTCAACCTTCATGTCTGGAACAGGTCAAGGCAGGTCTCCTGCTTTCTTTCTTTTCTTTTCTCCCTTGCTCGCTCCCCTCCCTGTTTTATGAGTCCCAGCTGGCTGATTAGCCTGATGTAGCTGTGTTTGAAGCTACTGCTGCAACTTAAGGACTGTTCACTTCCCCAGAACCTGACATTACCTAGGTCTTCATCTTGGAATTCTAAACAGCAATCTGCTAGCAATAAACAGTCCAAAAATAACTAAAACACACATTTTCTGTGTTAGAATTTGATGAGGGACAGTGCCGGAGTTATGCCCGAGTTAACCAGATCCTTGTTCAGGTAACCTAGCACTTCTGAAACAAAATATAATCTTGTTTCCCATAATGGAACAATTTGGCATAATTCTTTCTATTAAATCTTTCCCCATCTAATCTAATCTAATCTAATTTGTTTTAATGCCATCCAGGGGTCCAAACATTCAGTTACAGATCCATGGTATATTTAGAAATACATAAAATTTTGTTGTAATCGTACATTTGCTACGCATTTCACAGCCCTATACTGTTCCTTTAATAAAACATTGGCCAGTCTGGAGAACAACCATGGCTAAATACGAGTTCTCTCTCAGTGTTGTGCAGACTGTCTGAAGCGCATCGTTGCAGACGTGAATATCATAAAAATGTGAATCAGCAATCATAACAGAGAATAACACCAATGGTATTAACCATTATGGTGTCCGTTTTATACACGATTTCTGTTTCTTGTTACTATAATTGTATAGCTGACAATTTAAAAGTCGCTCCTCAAACTGCACAGTGTACTTAATGGTAGAGTGAAATATCATGCCTTTTGTGGTAAAAGGCAACCTACAGTAGTGTACATTTTTGACATGCTATTTAATGCACTGGTATGTGGTATGGAACACAGCCAGCGACATGAGGTGAAGCAACCATTAAATATTATAAAAACATTATGTGTTTTTTTCCCTTCTCGTTCCAATTATTCATTCCTAGTCACAGCTCTTGAACCAGCCGGTGAGACTTGTCACGCCACTACAAGTTTCAAGCGTTAATTACTCAAATAGAACAGTACTGGTGTCCCTTGTAGAAATCGTGAAATACCTTCATACAACTGACATTTTCACTGTTTATTTGCTGCGGGACACGTGAGAGCAAAGAAAACAAACTGGATTTTAATCAATTCTATCATTATCATCCTTAGAATTAAATTCCGAAACTGGAAGTGACGATGCTGGTCAGTTTCATCTCTAATAAATGTAGTTAATTGATGTTAACTAAATACTTTCCTAATGTTAGCTAAGTCAAACAGACGGTAATACATTTTAGTTCACATTAATAAACTCGAAACATTCTATGTTGACCTTGACAGAAACACGAACGCAGTGACTGTGCATCTTTCAAGCGGGACAATCAAGTCAAGACGAGAGCACCAGCCAAAACATTACTAATGTGAGGTGTAGGGAAGGGGGTGAGGTGACGTATATGCCAACTGGCTAATCTGCTGTTTTTACTTGGGGGAAAAAA
>CM075012.1:23136139-23155076 GCA_037576675.1 Pangasius sanitwongsei
CACACACACACACACACACACACTCTCTCTCTCTCTCTCTCTCTCTCTCTCTCACACACACACACACACACACACACTGCGACAAAAAAAAAGAGAGCTACTCATGAACTAAACTCTGAGCTCTGAAGCACTTCAGTGACTCGGCTCACCGGCGCTGTTACAATGTTCATGTGAGAAAATCTTACAGCTCAGCAGAACGGATCTAGGAATGAAAATGGGGGAAAATACAACAAAAAACGAACTGGGAAGTTGTCTTACTGTAGCTCAAGTATTTCAGATCATCGTTCTGGATGATGGGAAAATATGAACAGACTTTTAAAAAAATGCTTAAAATAGACTCCAGTGTCAGTAAAATTGCTCAAGGTTGCTGACGTAGGATTTACATGAGAGTGCTGCTGGAGGCAGAATGTGCACACATCAGCCAACACGTCTACACTCAGGCAAAATCCGGTTCAGCCGTGCGGCAGAGCTCGTGCAGTGAACAAACAAACAAAAACAAACAAACACCGGCTGCAGCCGAACGGCGAAAGACGGGAAACTAAACTTACCGCAGTAGTGGAGTTGATCACCAGGATCACCGCGCAAAGAAGCGCAAAAAGAAAGAAAAACACGACTCCTTCCACTCACCTCGACACGTGGACGATGATATTCCCATTAAAAAAAAAAAAGCTGGCGGATGAAAGTGAGGTAGCTCCGCGGTGAACAGCCCCAGCACGCTGGAGTGACTTTTTCTCTCTCTCTCTCTCTCTCTCTCCCCGCTGCGGGATCAGACCGGCACATTCCTCACAGCTCTAGACAATGAGAAAGAAAAGGTGGGCTTTCTTCGGCTCCGAAAAAAAAAAAGAAAAAGAAAGAAAGAAAAGGCCCACCCCTATCCGAGTTACACCGCCGAAAAACAAACGCCCTTCCCCGGCTAAAACAGGCCCGCCTCCGCCATGGAGAGAGGCAGGAACCAGCAAGCCGGACCAACATCTACCAGGGCTGAAGCTGTTCGATTCTTCACTTGCGGAATCGACTCTTGTTCAGATTCCAGGTGTTGGGAGTCGAGTCCTAACGTCGATTTCCCACAATTACCTGACTAGTTAATTGTCAAATATTTCAATGTTGTACACTTTTTTTCAACTTTCATACACTTATTTTATCATGAGTCCTTTTTTTTTACTTATAAAATAAAAACACGTGTTTGCCATTTTAGTTAGCAACGCAGTTTGGAGCGCAGACGCTAGCTGCTAATCAGGATTAAACCTGTAAAGTTTAGCATTAGCGACATTTTTAAATTATAAAACAGGCAAGTATTTTAGCCTAGGCCAATATGGCATGTATCTGCCATTCTCCTTTGTTTTGCGAAGTATAATAACATAGGCTACTAGATGTCAATCCACTAATATATATGTGTGTGTGTGTGTTCATTAGAGACAGCTATGTCTCATACTATACTTTATCACTGTTCTCTGTGAGCCGAATAAAACTGATTCTGAATCTTTGGAATCGATTCTCATTTCCCTGTTCCCCGACTGAAAGAATCGATCGACTCTTTTTGGTGTTGATTCTCTCTCCTAACCTTTAGTTTCACATGGGGAAAAAACGAGCAGGGATTCCTTTGAAATATTGCTGAATCATGTTTGTCTGAACAAATGAGTTCTAGTAGAAATTTGAAGGATTTTTTAGCCTTGCATGTAGTAGGCCCAAGTCTAGAGTGGCTCATATTTAGGTATGTAGAGTATAAATAGTGTAGGCATTTAAACCTTTAAAATAACACATTTTTTATATCTTTTTGGGGTAAAATGAACATTTGTATCTGGTTTGTCTATGCACACTTGGTTGTTTCAATTTGTTCATGGCCAGTACCCACTTTATCCTAGTCAGGGTTCCAATGGATGCAGAGCCTATCCCAGGGGTCGAACCCAGGATCCTGGAGGTGGGAGGTAGCAAGGTGACCTGCTGCTCCATCCTGCCACCCGGTCCATTTTCAGTTTAGCACTAAACTCTTTCTACAATAGCCAGTTTAGATTTTATTCCTATTTTTTTCTGTTTATAAAGTTTAGTTTTATACTTGCTTTGTTTTTGATGATTGTTCCTATGATATATTAACAAAGGTTAAACTCTTATCAGATAAGACAGAAACATTTTGATATGTCTGGGAATCACTGCTAAGAGCTGAACATTTAGAAACAGCCACAAGGGTAGACTGTCTAACAGGCAATAGGGATGGTTGAATGAGTGATTGGTTTAGTGTCAGTTGTAAAATCTGTACATGCTTCTACAAGGGAAGACAAAACCCTGCAGAAAACCAAGCACATTAAGTCAAAGGTTTAAAGTGACCCATATAAGGAAAATGAATGCCTTGTGTGCACAGCGTTTTCCTCTAATTTAGTGCCAGAAGAGCGTTGAGTGTTGCATGTTTCAACTGGGATTCTAACTGAGAGACAAATCAGTCACACCCTGACGCTGTTTAAAATGTTGAACTGAAAAATTATGGTTTTTAAGAAGGTAAACACAGTGGAAATCTCTTACAGTCATCCCCTTCCCAAAATGTAGTTTATAAATAAGGAACAAAACACAACAGGGCATGGTGATGTAGGAAAATAATCAACAACAGGGTGACGTGTTGCTTTCCGATGTGAAGCAGAGTTACAGCAACCACCCCAGAGTTGATTATTTTCCATAACAGGACATCATGAAATGTTTAGAAAATGAGCTTGGCATGTTACTGAGAAACCATACAACCCTCCGAAGACCTTTCCGTATTGGAAAACTTAAAGTTACAGCTTTGCCTCAGAATGATATAAAGCCCTGACACTGGAGACTCCTTCCAAAAGGAGTTAAAATAAATGTCTCTGCACAAAAAACTTCAGCTGCTGTTACAGAAAAAAAAAAACCTCTTTTTGAGCAATCAGAATTGAGAATTTAACAGTGCTGTGGTACAAATTTCTATATTACCTTCCACTTACTTGTGAAATTTTATTTAGTCGTGCTTAGTTTTAGCAGGAATATTACAGAATACTAGTATGGCTTTAGGCAGAGATGAGGCTATGACACTTTAAATCATTTTATTGCTCTTTTGTTACCACATTTTATGAACCTTAGGACTCTTTTGTTGGCACATCCAGAAAATACCAGTTGAATTGAATAAGCTTTAGCTCTAATGCTCATATACTGAAAAATAAAAACTTAAGTTATTCAAGTTATTCATGTGTTTTTGCATTGGATGCAATTTAGATTTTTTTTTTTTTTTTACTTTACTCTTATATTACTATTTATTTACAAATTAAACTACTATCCTAACGTTCTTTGGTTTGTCCCTCTGGAGCAACAACAGTCTATGTAGAACCCTAAAACAGATGGCTTCGGATTCATAAAAAGTCCAAAGTGGAACCATTTTACAAATGTAGAACTTTTACCTATTCAAAAAACCCTTTCATTAAGAGGTATCGGCTTCATAGGGAATCTTCCATGACTGCCCAGTAGAAGGGTAAAACTCTGCGTGCTTATAAATATACACAAGACATTTATATCATTCATGAAAGCATACTCCTCAATTTTCTGTCTGAAAAAAGAAAAGAAGGCATTCATTCATGGATACAACAATTTGTAGTTGTGGGCAGAGGAGTAGAGGCCAAGATCCATTCTTAGCTCTGACTCTTCTGTATGCCGACTCTTTCTATGATTTTAGACTGTGCTTGATGCAGTTGAGCTGCCAGGGACTGTGATTTTTGACTGTAAAATGAACTGGCAGGACTTCTATCCACCTGTTTTTATGTAAAGTTTACTCAAGACTGGAGATTTTCAAATAAATGAAGACATGAATGACATTAGATGAAATGATCTTGTTAGTCCTTTGTAGAATGTTCACATAACAGTTGTCATGCAGTGGGAACAATTTGGAGCGCTAGTTCAAGAAATTCACTTAAAATCTACAAAACATCTGTTTGTACAGAGTCATCATGTTTCAACCCACTGCTCTGTAGCTGTTCTCTTCCACTGCTGTGCCTCTGCGTTCTTATTTAAAAAAAAAAAAAAAAAAAAGTTCCTCAAGGCTTCTTTGGACAGTTAAGGGCATTAAATGGGTATCCTGAAGGGATTCTACTTGAAACTCCTTGACAAAAAGGGAAACCTACTATTTTAGGAATCTACATAGTACAGTTAAGGGTTCCCCCAGAGGAGCATAATGAATAATCATTATAAGTCAACAATCATTAACTGCTAGATGGAACATTTTCCTAAAAAATCTATATGCTCTCTCATTAAAGTGGTCAAAATTTAAAAGTTCAAAATACTCATTACAAATCTTGAAGGTCTCTTCTTCTCTCATCCAGCCAATGACTGTACGCTATATATCAATCTAATGGGCTCAGTTAAGCATCCAATCATTTCAGTATTGCATCCAATCAAGTTCATCAATGGAGAAGAAACTATCAGGAATCTCTATGTGCTTTGACATTCTCATGATGCACAATGTAGTTAATGCTATAGTTATCCATGTGTGTTTGATGGATAAGAAACATGACTGCAGTGTGGACCTTGAGGATGAGTGCTCCTGGCCCTACCTCAGTAAAATGTTTCAATACGCTGGTGTAAGCAAATGCTTGTATAAAATGAGGGATCTTCTGAACTCCATCTAGGTAAATTTCACTAATTTTCTAATATTAACAGGCTATATTTAACAGTTAGCATGTTTTCGTTGCTAATGCCTGGTTAGACATTGATTATAGTAACTAATGTAACTTGGCTAGGCAGCAAGTCAAATTCTAGCTAATGGTAAATATTGGTTATTTACACAATCTTTCAACTTCTGATGAATTCATTATCATCAGTTATGTACATGACCAGCAAACACAGAGAGTGTTTTCTGGCAAAATGGTGTAGTTGCTTATAATAATACAAGTTCTAGATAAGTCATAAAAATAATAAAATACTTTTCACATGAAAACATGATACTACTTAGTTTCATCGGTTAAAAAACACTTACCTTTTAATACTTGAGTACATATAAAACTACGAACTTTTACTTTCACTTGAGAACATTTTTGGCTGGATACTTCCACTTTTTAATTGGATACTGGATAATTTTTAATTAAGTAGGATTTTGACACATTATATATATTTTCACTAAAGTATAATTTCTCAGTACTTTTCCACCCCTGACTGTTAATGTAGTCCAAATACTAGCAGTTCCCACTTCCTGTTTATTGAAGTGATGTAACCAGGATGACTCAACTCTGACAATTTAGTTAGATTCCATACCACTGAAGTTAAATGGAAAGCTACAAGGAAAGCTAAACCCATTTGGGTGACCATAATAGGGCAGTTCATTACATACATAGGGAGGCAAAGGATGTACACTCATAGAATGGGTATTTAAAAATGCCTGTTCTAAACTTTCTTGTTAGCATTATGTGAAACATTCATGTGATGAATCAGAGAGATGGGAGTATTTTCACAATGTTTCACAACTGATTGTTTTGCATAAGCATTTGTTGTAGGGTGCATAGCTACTCAAGTTGCAATTGCAAAATTGCATTTTTTTTTTTTTTATGATTGCTGTTTTGGAGTTACATAATGCTAACTGCTTCTTACTAAAAATGATTTGCAAAAAAATAAAAATAAAAAACTTGTTTGTTATGGCATATTCTGTACAAGCAGGATTAATGTTAAATTATTAACATGACTGATTTGGATGAGATGAAAATCCCAGAGAACTAAAAATTGCATTCTTTCAGCTCCTCATGTAACTTTATATAGAACTTTATATATTTAACTAAAGGATTGGTTCTACTTATGCATTCACTTTTACATAGAACAATTATTGACACTGATCTGAAAAAGATGACATGTTCTCATTGTTTTTGTGTTTCCTGTTAGTAGAAAAAGGCTGTGAGGTAGGATGGCTCTCCTTTTCCCACATAGGTTGGCCTCTTCCAAAATAAAGGCCTTCCGTTGATAAAAGGCCACGTTCCCTGCAGAGGCAGAGCACCATTACTGTACATGCCTGAACAGGACCAGCGGCAGATGGAGATTATATAAAATACCCATGCACTACAGAGGAGGCAGGAATAATACATCAGCTAGAGAACAGTGCTCATAAATAAACCATTCAAATGTAGCAGTTCTCATTACACATATCCATGTGCTCGGAAATAAATATGTTAACTAGAAAGATTGTTGCTCTTGTGGATTATGGATCCCAGACCGATTCTTTATCAAAATATCAACTGCTGATTATAAAACAAATCAATTTCTTAACTGAATATAGTTAAAATTGAATTATTAGGGTTTTCCCCAGTGTATGAGTGCAGATGTTTGAGTCTGGACTAGTATTATTATAATAAATGAACATTACAATAATTATAATTACTAAATATAATAGTAATAATTATTTGTCATTTGATTAGGTGTCATATGCAGCACTTGAGGAATGAAGGTTATGTCATGTGGATGTGTTTCATAAACATCCACATGAAAAAGGGGCATGTTGGAGCACGTCCAGGATGCTCCACTACTGAGCTACTGCATTAAGTAAGGAATAAACCATGATAAGACATGCGGTTATAGGGAAAATAATCAGCACCAGGGTGCTGTGATGTGGCCCGACATGAAGCGGATTTACTTTAACTTCTTGAAGCTGTTTATTTTCTTATATCACTCCCTGAAGTGTCTTATTCCTCTTGCTAACAACGATTTTTCATTTCTTAAAGAATGACACATCAAACTTTTTATCCGTTTGTTGTTACCTTTAATGTTGTGGAATATCTGCGAATCAAGTTAGTTCCTGGTATCGCTTATGTTATAAACAGTCGTTCAATCACCAGCCTTTCTTTTTTTGGAAGGAGTCTCCAGTGTCAGCACTTCGTAACTGTCAGAGGTAAAGCTGTAGCTTGAAGTTTTCCATGGGAAAGTGAAGACAAACTGCTGTAGTATTAGAGGAATAAAACACTTCTGGATGTAGAGTTATAGGAAAAATAATTAGCAGTAACTCCACTTTGCATCACACCACCCCATTATTGTTTATTGTGCTATAACAGCATGATCCAAAGTATTTTTTAATGCAAGTTAGACGGAGATTTTAGGATTTTTTCCCCCAAAATGCTAGTGGCAATCTATAAATGAACTCTAGAGAGAAACATACTTTGGCTATAAGTCTGTATTAGCAGTGTTAACATGTTTGTGTGTGTGTAGGTTTAGGTTTATTTAGTGTAAGGACTTACACTAGAGCAGTCCTTAATAAGAGAGAAAGTGTGTTCACCAGGCGATGTTTTAGCTCCCCGTGGAATGTGACTCCAACTTTGCACTATCCCATAAGCCCGCTGGGTTGCAGCCAACATTCCCTAAAACGCACCTGGGTGAAATCACACCATTGCTTTTTTTCCAGGCTCTATTTACAGAACTTCCACAGACTGAGAAGTGGTCGAGGATTAACAGTGCTTTTTCAGAGCATGCATTAAATACGTTATCTGAACAAATTCTATGTCATGTCCAGGTTACCATGAGAAAGTCCAAAGTCATGCATCCTGGAGATATTTACAGCACTACACCACACAGGGTTGTTAACAGCAAATAGCAACACATACATACATACATATATACATATATACATACATATATTGGTCTGTGTGTATAGAGATAAAACTCAAGACGCCTTGTAGAGATTTAGGCCCCAAAGAAAATGAATAAGCAACACTGCCTTCTAGAGGACACCGACTCATTCTGACATCCCAACGCTGCCTATATTAGCACTGCAGCAAAAGGTACAACAGCTTCAATAGACCTTGTTTAATTATTTGCATCTTTTTCATACCCACATAGAAAGAGCAGTCTCTGTAATAAACTGAATGAATCTACTTTTATAACATCGCCTTGCTTTCATCTAGAGAACATTTAGCATCAGAACCACAATCTGGTCACACAATATCGTTAACCTTAATCCAGGATTTAAGCTGTGGTGTCTTGAGCAGTGCCCGAGTCTGTGTGTGTGTATGTGTGTGTGGCTGTAGCTTTATGTGCATTTTTGTTCAGTTGTTGTCGCCACATGTGTATTAAAACAAGGTTCGTTCTGAGTGATGTGGCTCAATCTAATCACACACAGAAATTTGTTTCATGACTGGTGCTCAGTTTAACACCAAAACAAGTCTGTAGACATGGGATAGTGAAAATAACAAATAATAAAAAAGACCCTGTAAAAATGGTGATTTAAATTATTACTAGACTTGTGTGCCAAACAACAGTGTACACTAAATGGCCAAAAGTATGTGGTGTGGTGTGTATAAAAAAATAGTCAGTGATAGGGTGGTGTGATTATTTTCCTACAGCAGCATGTCCCGAATTACAATTTTGTAGGTAATAAATAACAACACATCATACTTTTTATCCACTTAAAGTTATTTTTAATGTTGTGGAACATCTGTGAGACAAGTTAGTTCTATTATCATTTACATTATAGCAGCGATAAACAATCATTCCCTTACCAGCCTCTCATTTTTCCTCTCTCTTAATAATAATATTTTAATAAGACAGTTTGTTCTATCTAATATAGTTGTACAGTTACTATAGAAATGATATTAGATATTGATTGAGAGAATGATATTAGAATGACAGCTTTAATATAAACCTCTCCTTTGAATTACAGTCAGCATTATTATCAGAGTCAAGCTGTTATAGATCAACACCTTCTGATTAAACTGATTCGAGAATTCAGCAGAGCCTATTCTAATCTTCAGCTGTCTAGTTTCGGTGACTCAGAGCTTCCTGTTCTTGGCTGACAAAAGTGGAACCTGATGTGGTCTTCTGCTGCTGTAGATCATCTGCCTCGATGTTCAGCGTACTGTGTGTCCTGAGATGCTTTTCTGCTCATCACGGTTGTAAAGAGTGGATATTTGAGTTACTGTAGCCTTCCTGTCAGCTCGAAACAGTCGGCCCATTCTCCTCTTCCCACTCTTATCAACAAAGTGCTTCTATCTGCAGAACTGCTGTTGGATGTTTTTTGTTATTCACATCAACGCTGTTGGCGTGGGATTCCTCCAGGTTCCTCCAGAGCGTAAAAATCCGAGGAGCTCAGCAGTTTCCAGCCCATATGGCACTGACAATCATGCCACGCTCAAAGTCACTTTTTTTTTTTTTTTTTTTTTTGCTATTCTGATGTTTGATGTGGATATGAATCAAAGCACTTGACCTGTATCTGCATGCATTGCTCTGCTGCTACATGATTGGCTGATTGCATGAATGTGCAGGTGTACAGGCATTTCTACTACAGTAACCGGTGGGCGTTTATTATATTGGCAAATATAATTTGGCTTTGACTGCAGTGGTATTTTCCCAGTTTAATTAATCAAATAAGTAACTAGTAATATCACAGCAGAGTGGAGTGGACTGGATCTGTTCTATGGTTAATGCATCTTATAGGTTTTGATTGAAGTTAGCTCATCACATTACAGTAGAAGCATGAATTCAGGTGCTCGGGGCAAAGACTACAAACCTGGGCTTACATCGCCTCCATGTGTTCACTATTATACAAGACACTTTCACATTATGAGTGTCTATCTGTCTATTATCTATTTGGATTCTTGACGTATAAGTAAGCCTTTACATATTAGAAACATGTATTTCACCGACAATTCCAAACCACTGGGACATCGTTGACCATTGACAATAATGTCTTTAATAAGTACTTATCTCCAGCCGGTACTGATTCTGATATGTGTCCTGATATATGTTGTGTTACTAGGCATGTTCAAACCGAACCCCAGGTTTACGGACCCTGTGATGTAGAGTAGTAAAGAATGAACACAATTCATCCGGCACATCCAGCATGACTTTTCAATTTCTTTCTGAAATTTGGGACTTCATAGAAGAAATAATTCTGAAGAAATAATTCTGCTTGTATAATAATAATTCATCTGTAAATGTCAGCCTTGACTCATCCTTAAACCTCTTTTAAAAAAAAAGCTTTTTATAGTCTTAAATGGAAAGTCTAAGTCATTTGATCAGTACAGGAGATAGGGCTGATTGTAAGAGGAAGAGGAGGTGTGGCAGCGACACTGCATTGCGAAATCTACATGCGAAATCTACATGCGAAATAAAAGTTGCTCCATTTCCACATTCCACATAGTAGCAGCTGTCAACACAGGACACTGGTCTGCTTTAATGCATTGCTTGTTAGATGGTAAACTATCACATATATCGAAGACATACTGGAGGTATATCGTACATCGTTGACTATTTAAACATACTAACGAACAGTCACTGTGCAAAAAGCTTTTGGAGGAACAACCTGCAAGAATATTTAACAGGAACTGTGATTTTTTAAAAAAAATTTTAATTAAAAAAGAGAAAATTTTCAGGCAGCATACCTTTTTCACAGCTCTCTAAACCAGGGCAGCAGCAAGATCCAATTAAGGTGAGTCAAACAACACACACACACATTATAAGGGCAAATAACATTTGTAGATTACTAGTCATTATATTACATCACAACCCATTTTAATAACTCTGATGTCTATTATCTCAGTTGGAATGATCTTAACCTGTTTTAATATTATTCTGAGCAAACATAGCATCCACTTCTACATGTTAAACATAATAGACTTAAAACATTAGTGACAAATATTATTTGGGAAAACTAATATTCATAAAGAGTTTAGGATGGTATAATGGCACAGAAAGTAGTGGTGTTGTATCACAGCTCCCAGTTCAATCCTGAGCTCGGGTGTGTGGGTTCCTTCCAAGTTCTCCAGGGTAGTCCCACTGTCCAAAGACATGCAGGTAGGTGGATTGGCTATGCTAAATTGTCCCTAGGTGTGAATAGGTGTGCATGGTGCCTTGGCACATGGTGGGTGAATTCCGGTTTTCACACATTTTTATACTCATTCATTCTTTCTTTCTTTCATTCACTCATCATCCAACACAGGCCATCATGCACACCCATTCACACGCTCATTCACTCCTAGGGGCAATGTAGCCTAGCCAGTGCACTTATTGGCATGTTTTTGGGAGGTGGGAGGAAACCAGAGAACCTGGAGGAAACCCACGTGGACAGTAATCCAAGCTCAGTACAGGTAGTGAATGTAGTAAAACTTAGGCATAGTACACTAAGTTTCCAGAGAAACAAGATGTTTGGACAAATTTTCTTCATCAGCTATGCAAGCAAAGTGTTTCTGGGGGCTGTAGGAGTTTGATAAACCAGTAGTTATTCAAACAAAATAATCAGCCAGTGTCCTTTAATCAGTTTCCAAGAGAAGGTTGGCTGAACCTTTGTATCATCAGAATGAAAGATTCTGTTGACACTGCTAGTTATTGTTATGGAAGCAATGAAGTGAGGAAACGAAGAAAGAAAGAGCTCATATTTCCCTTGATACTTTAGATCCTCATGAAATAGTACAATATCAACCATTTCTACCATCATATCTTTCGGTTTATCAAACTCTTACAGCCTCAGAAGCATTTTGCTTGCACAGCTGATGAAGATGTGTGTGTGTGTGTGGAGTTTGCATGTTGTCCCTGTGCTTCGGGGGTTTCTTCCAGGTACTCTCATTTCCTCCCCCAGTCCAAAGACATGCATTGTAGGCTGATTGGCATTGGCAGTTATCCTTAGTGCGTGAATGGGTGTGTGTATGCCTAGTGATGGGTTGTCCAGGGTGTCCCCCGCCTGGTGCCCCGAGTCCCCTGGGATAGGCTCCAGGCTCCCTGCGACCCTGTGTAGATAAGCAGTACAGAAAATGGATGGATGGAAGGAAGGCATAGATACCACTGAATCTTCTATAATTTGATACAATATGTATGACACTACAGGGGTTTGGATCTTTGGGGGATCTCTTGATGTTTCAAAAAAAGGGGTGCTTCAAAGGTTCTTTAAAGGTTTATTGGATAATTAAGGCTTCTTAGCCACCTCAAAAGAGTTCTACTTGGACACTATCTCATAGGGTTTCTCTTTCAGAAGAGATCAGAAAAAAAGCTAAAAGTTTTAAGCAGTCACAGAAGCTTTGATGAACCTTTTTTCCACGGATGACAGATGGACAGATTATACATGACAACAGATGGACTCTTCAGCAAATGTTCTTTGTAGACCAAGTAGATTTGAGTAGACCATTTTAAGCACTCCAAAAGACCCCTTGAGGAACATTTTGTAGTCATTGTGTAGAGTTTAGATAGCCTGATAATGTAATCTGTGATGTATTGTGTAATGTGTGAATTACCCTGAAATGTGCCACACCTCTAGGCACTGTGCGCTGGAATTTTTCATGATGACTGGAAGTGGCCCGGAAGCTTCCATGTCTCAGGTTTCCTTTTTACCAGAAGCTGTAACTAATCATAATTTTGTGAGCATGTGATGCAACTGTTTTTTCTTTTCTCTCTTTTTTGAGACTACTGTAAACCTATGTTAAATGACTTGGTATGTTATTATAATGTTTATATTTCTAAAATGAAAATCACAGTAATGTATGATGTTACTATAATATATGACATAGAAAATCTATTATTATCTATTATTTAGCGGCAGTAAATGTTCTAGAGGTACAAGTTGCTTGTGTGTATTTTTGATTTAGAATATTTTCGGCATTGCAGTGTTTCCTTTTGAGATACAGTGTCCGAGTAGAACTCTTTTTAGGTGGCTAAGAAGCCTTAATTTTCCAATAAACCTTTAAAGAACCCTTGAAGCACCTCTTTTTTCTCCTAAGAGTGTAGTTACAATTATGATTTACAGTACATTTGAATGAAAAATCCATTGTATTTTGCATTCAAAGAATTATGTCTGTGTTGACATTAAGGCTGGATTATAGCAGTCAGTAAAAATGTTATGTCAGCTGAGGTGTGGAAGCCTCTGGTGGCTCACAGAATTGAGTCATCATGGGAAACTCCAGCTCAGTGGCCAGATGCTTGATGCACTCCGTTACGTACTGTGCAATCCACCCTTTTACAACTTTTGCAGTTTGTAAAAGCATAAAATGAACAGACATTTATTTGGCTTGCATGACTTCTAGCCTTGTAAATGTGGTTAAAGAATAAATACTCTTACAGAAAAGTCACATATTGAAATACACTTTCGAATGTGTTTCACATTAGTCACATAATCACCTTGTGGAAAAAGATGATCACGTGTGAAATATATGTGATTTTCTTCCCCCATAAGCGACAGGTCTCTGGCACAGCCCAAAATCTATACACACACTGGAACAAGTCTTGCTGTATGTGTACAACAAGGAAAAGAAAGCATTGCCATGTCTAAGGAAGAGATGGAGAAGAGAGAAAATGAGGCACAAGAGAGATTTGAATTGAATTATTTAATTTTATATTACTCTGTAGGCAAATAGAAAGAGAAAGACATTCAACTCCAAAATTACTAGCATGCTTCATAAAAATGAGCAACATTTATTCTACAAAATGAACACATACACTGACGAATATTTTGAGCTTGAACCTATTGGGTTGCTCTGTAGTTCTGTACAAATGGTGTTAGTGTATAAACTTATATTTATAATATTAATACCCCAGGGAACAGGAAGTAGTCAAACTCAGAAAAAATGTGTAATTGTGTAACCAGTGTTGCTGGTTTGGTTTACTCATGAGCTCGAGTTACTGTCTGTGCACAGTTTCTGTGCATGTTCATCCCATGTTTCTGTGGGTTTTCTCAAGGTTCTCCATTTTCCTCCCACCTCCCAAAAATGTGTGTGTTGATCGTGGCCTACAATGGACTGGCACCCCATTCAGGGTGTAATTAAGAGTGTTCTTGGGATAGGCTCCAGATTCACTGCATTTGGGGAACCTCTAACGATTCTGTGTAGAACCCTACAACAATGTTTCTCCGTCAGGAAGGGTTCAATGGAGAAACCTAGAAACAAGTAGGTAGTTAAGAACTTGAAATACTCAAGAACTGTTGAACCTTCAAGTGGCAGGTCTTGGCCACTGGACATTTATTTAGTTATAAAAAAAATAGAAGAGAGAGAGAGAGAGAGAGACTTAGAAAGAATTTGAACTTGAATTTTGAAGCTAGGAAGTCCTTCTCATCACACATCCTGCACTTTATACAGAATGGGAACAGAAACATAAAGAATCCTCTCTGGAAGGAATTGACTGTATCTGAGAAATCACTGCCTGCCTTGATTGTTGCCAATTTGTAGTGATAAAGAAAGAAAAGGAGAGAGAGAGAGAGAACTTCTTATTTTGTCTTGTGTGACTTCTTACATAGTTAAAAGATCACATGCTGATTGAAATGTCTTTTTCAGATGTCTTCAACAGTGCATCCTGTCAGTGCGAGCACTTCAGAGAACGTCACCACACTGCAAACATACGAACCTTTCCTGGACTCAGAATTCCGCTACACACTCTTCCCAGCTTTCTACGGCGTGGTGTTTGTAATCGGGCTGGCAGCCAATGCATATGTCCTCTATGTCCTGCATCACATGCGAGAGTCCAGGGCCATGAATGAGATGCGCATCTACATGACCAACCTGACCGTGGCAGACCTGCTTTTCGTCTGTGTGCTTCCCTTCTGGATTAGCTATTATAGACATCATGGCAACTGGATCCACTCGGATGCTCTGTGCCGCATTAGTGGCTCACTGTTCTTCATCAATACCTACTGCTCTGTCCTCTTCCTCACCGTCATCAGCATCAATCGCTACTGGGCTGTGACTCAGCCACTGGTGGCTGCGTCCTCCGACTGCTGGAAACGTGGTGCCATTACCTCAGTGATTGTCTGGGCTATTACCCTGGCGGCGGCGGCCTATCAGCTTGCTGAGCCTGGCATCCAGGAAGACAAGCATGCAGGAGTCTCACGATGCTTCGAAGGCTACCATAACCAAACATCTGAATCCAAGCTCCCTGTTGTTGTTATCCACTTCATCATCATTGGCCTGTTCTTTACAGTCTTCCTCCTTGTGGTGTTGTGCAATGTGCTTATCGCTTGCACCCTCCTAGCACAGCCCATTAGTCAGCCACAACCCAGTACAGGAAGACGACCCCATGGTACCAAACGTCGCGCCTTGCGGATGCTGTGCGCAGTTGTAGGTGTGTTTGTAATTTGTTTTGTTCCTCATCATGTAGTTCAGGGACCATGGACGCTGGGCGTTCTGAAGATGACCAACTGGAGTAAGGAAACCCTGCAGTATCTGAATGACGCCCACCAAGTCACGCTGCTCCTCATGGGGTTGAACTGCATCCTGGACCCAATTGTATACTGCTTTTCCACCAGGAAGTTCCGAATGTACATCCAGAGTCACCTGAAGAAAGTGAAGCAGGGGAAAAACTGCTCCAACCACACCAGCACCACGGGTTTGTCTGTGAAAATCAGGAATCAGAGTGAAGAACTGAGTGTCTTTGAACAGAAGGAGTAGCAGAGATTTGAAAGACCTCAAACAACCTTTAACAGCAAGCTGTTTTTATAGTCTGAGACACCTAACAAAGACTTGGCATTTTCAGATGAAATGTAAAAATGAGCCTTCATCTGGGATAGAAGGAATTTCACATTTTTATCCAGAAGGTAGAAATGAATTTCCACTGGCATCACTATCAGTAGGGAGTCGAACGGCATTGTGGGTAATTTAGGAAACTGTTAACCAATGTGAAAATAGATAAGCAAGTCCATAAAAGAAGTCTAAACTGAAAAAGTCAACTCAGTATTTCTTTATAATGAATTTGCAGACACTATTGAATTTCACATGTTAATTATAAAGACTCAGGGTGAATTATTACTTGAATTAAGTGGCTGATGGCTAATTTCATAATTATCTGTGCACTGTCCAAAAGAAATTCCAGGGTTTGAACCCATCTTTATTTCATCATGTAAAATATCAGCAGCCATAGCTTGCTCTGGACTTCCCCTTTTGTCGGAATGTCACAATGTTGTATTCTTGGGTGAATTTTTGTGTTCCTCAAAAGATGGGAAGTACAGGATTCACAGGTCTTGTGTTCTACTACTGGTGTGGTTTACATCACCATTGCTCTGCCATGTTTGCAATTCTCATGCTCCACCTCATTAATAACACCTGAATTAATTCATTAGCTAATTTTAAAGACCTTCACCTTTTAATCAGCAAGATTTTACAGCAGTGAAAGTAGTAATGTAAAGTTAGTTGCTCAGGGTAGGGATTGGGAATCATTGTGGATTGTGCATGTTTGTGGGTTTGTCACAGGATGTATATGATGTTTGCGTCTCGAGTGAAGCCAGCTGAACTTAACGCCACTGAGATGTACTTTATTCCTTGTCATATTCATGCACTTTGGTTATGATGAAATACTGGATGTTGTGCTACATTAAGTCCTAAACATGCTTGATAAAGAGTAATGAAGTGTGTCCTAATCAGTGCTTTAATTTTTGGTGTAAATCCAAATGGAAATCTATTATTACTGTACCTATTAAAGTAATATAACACAGTAAGTGTATATATTTTGTGTGTGTGTGTTTTTTTTTAAAATTTGCAGTGTATTTTGTTTGTTGTGTCTTTTTCTTAATAAAGTCTCAATGCACTAAACTAAACTAGTCTAAACAATAGAATTTGGCTGATTTGTTCTTCATGTGAGATGTTTTGCTTCCTTTCTATGCCAGCTTGCATATGAGTAAGAAATGTTGCAAAACACGTTACTTCCTCATTAGACTTTTAATTGCATAAATTAAAACATAAAAGTTAAGCACAGACAAAACTGCAATATTTTGGATTATAATTTGAGAATATAAATCAATCAATCAATCAATCAATAAATAGATAGATAAAATAAAGGGCTTTACTATAAAAACTCTCAATATTTTTGTTTATTTTTCCTAATAAGTCTTTTCATTTTTTTCTGAAATTATCATCAAAATTGTAGTTGTTAGTACATTAAAAGATTTCAGTGTGTCACAGTCCAAAAAAAAAGGAAACCGAAAAAAGAGAAAAACAGAAGGAAAATGGTTGCACATTAAAAAACAGAAGGAAATGTTGACGCCTTTAAAAAAAAAAGGAAAGAAAATGTTCATTGTTGTACCACTGTGAATTTAGACCACTTTTGTAGCATGACCCATATGTAATGGGGAAATAATAATAATAACAATAATTCAATAACTCAATAATTCACTTGAGTAAAAGAGAAAAGTACTTAGGTAAGAGGAAATAAGTCATCTAGTAAAAAAAACAAAAAACAAAAAAACAAAAGTGTAGACTTTTGGCAGGAAGTAGCTTTATTTTGATTGGCTCTTGAAACTAAATTATTTAAAATGTTGCAAATACTGTATTTTGCTTACAATATTATCTTTTGGGAATAAACGCATTATTATTATTATTATTATTATTATTATTATTTACTGTTTAACAGTGATCAATGTAGTGAAGTTGAATATTTTATTTATTAAAAAACTCAAATAAAAGTAAAAGTATTAGGAATTACTTATATTCAAAAAAAGTGCCATTAAAGTGAACCATGTACTCAAATAAATACGTCCTGTACACGTATTTCTTTACTTTCCGCCCCTGCCAATATGTGTGTTATTGAATTTAAGTTGAAACAATGTCTATGAGGATAAAGTGCAGAAGGTCAGTTTTAATTCTTTGAAATTATTAGAATATCACAGAAAGATAATAGTTTATAATATATACTATTATAATATAAAGTATTATCATTATCAAAGGGAATGCTGGGCAGGAGGCAGGAATAGACCCTGAATAGGACACACATATTGACAGTGACAGATCTAGGGGCAATTTAAAGTAGCTAATCCACCCCCTTGACTGGTCCAGTGTCCCTGTTCGATCCTGAGCTCAGGTTGCTGTCTGTGTGGAGTTTCGCCTGTTCTTCTCTGTTTGGGTTCTTCAGTTTCCTTCCACCTCCCAAAAAAATGCTTGTAAGTAGATTGGCTAGATCAGAATTCAACTAATACTGTATATAATTCCTTATAATTTATTATTATTATTATTATTTTTAAAATTATGAGCAAAGTACTAATGTCCTGTTCACTCTTAGGGAAATAATATATTATATTATATAATAATATAATTAGTGTAAAGCACTTTGGGTTGCATCTTATGTATGAAGTGTTATATAAATAAATAAATAAATAAATAAATAAATAAATAAATAAATAAATAAATATAATATAATATAATATAATATAATATAAATTATTTAATTAATATTACTAATTTATATAATATTAATTATATTTATTTATATAACACTTCATACATAAGATGCAACCCAAAGTACTTTACAGATATAAAACACAAAGCAATTGACGTAAAATATATAAAAATAGCTCAGGGAAAGGATTGACTAATGATTTAGTCTGTAGCTGCGAATAATAAGTAGGTCTTCTTCTTCAGAAATGGAGTAACAATAGAATGCTTTTGGGAATTGGGGAATATTCCTCCTCTCCAATGAAGAATTCCCAATGTAAATAAAATTTACAGAGAAAAATTAAAGAAGATTACACTCTTGGGAGTATATGCATGGATATGCAGAACAAGAAAGGTCGAATCCACTGCCACGAGAGCTTAAAATATTATTCTAATATGTGTGATCATATCTTGGAAAAAGGTAGCATTTGTCCAAGGAAAGGAGTTCCTGGAGTGAGTTTGGTGGGGTTTGTTAACGTGTCAATAGCAGAAAAAATAAATTTTTATAGTGTTATTTTTAAAGACTGCACCGATCCGATACCCAGTATCGGTATCAGGCCAATATCAGCAAAGAATGGTGTATTGGATATCGGAGAAAGCATATCACATATTGGATCCTGTAACAAATGGCAAAGATTAGAATTGGATTTGGAGAAGAATTTTACTTTTGAAACTAGAAGTCATTCCAAAAAATAAAAAAATTTGCCTAGTGTTTTTGCCTTTATACACCACCACAATGGATTTGAAATGAAACAATCAAGATGTGATCAAAGTGTAGACTTTCAACTTTATTTTAAGAGGTTTCACAAAAATATGGCATTTACCATTTAGGAATTACAGCCATTTTCAGCAAAGTACCTCCA
>CM075012.1:23161553-23223426 GCA_037576675.1 Pangasius sanitwongsei
CCAGCATGATATTTTTCCCCATTGAGATCTGATGTGTTTTCAAAGTGTTCCTTTAATTTTTTTGAGAAGTGTATATAGTACTTGCACTTCTGATGATGCTTGGTGATGCTGGTACCAGATCCTTATGGTGTACTTCTACACTCTGGATTTCTGCACTTGTGACTCACCTTCTGCTGCTGTTGATGGTCCCACATGGATACCCTAAAGATCTGCACTTCCTAAAAGCAGTTCCTTGCACTTCCTTGCTTCAATGGATAATTAATCAACATCGCATTTGCAGTCGTGGCCATATAGTCCTGCAGGCTCGTGCCTACGGTGAATCATAAGCTTAAAAATTCAGATTTACAAAATTCACATTTAGATTTGGATTTTGTGCAAGCTATTTTAATTAAATCTAGTGAAATCACCCTCTTTTGTCTTAATTCCCACAACTTTTAATGTGAGCACAAGCAGGCTGGTTTATGTTGTCGTGGTAACGCATGGTAATTTCCTCTTGTTGTATTGTTTTGTATAATTTGTTAATTGTTCATTTCACTGCAGAAACAGGTTGTGTTTTAGTCTGTCTGCATATTCTCCACTACTGTGCTCCTCTCCACATATTGTCTGAGCTATTAGCTGTTTTAGCTGCCAGTGCCAGGCATGTTTTTCTATTGTCATGGGGATGTTCAGAATCCACCGAAACAGCACACAAACATAACTTGTCTTCCATTTTGGGCCATTTTAATCTAATTACCCAGCAGTGTCTGATATAGCCTCTCGAGTCAGGATGCTGGCTCCAACAAGAGAAAACAAGCTGTCAAGAAAAGGAGTGTGTGGAATCAACCAAACAGGAAAGAGACGAAGAGAAAACACATGAACGTTTTTCGTCTAATTCCCCTTTGGAGAATGTCACACTATTGCCTCATGCTTCCATCATACCTCTGTTCCTCCCACTGGCCAGCTGTCACAGAGCAGTCTGGCATCATCCCCCTCTCTCTCTCTCTCTCTCTCTCTCTCTGTTCTCGGTTTCTCTCTGACATTCTTTCTCTGTGTGTCTCTCTGTCTCTCTCTCTTTATCTCTCTTTCTCCCTGTTCTTTGTTATCTGTCCCTCTGTCTTATCTATCTCTCTCCGTCTGTCTCTCTTTTCTTGCTCTCTGTCTGGCTCTATTTTCTGTCTTTCTCCTGTCTCTCTCTATCTCTGTCTCTCACTCTGTCTGTGTCTCTCTTCTTCTCTCCATCTGCCTTTCTCTTACTGTCTTTCTATGCCCCTATCTGTCTCCCTGTCTTTCTCTGTGTGTCTCTTTCTATCTCTGTCTCTCACCTTCTCTCTGTCTGTCTCTCTCTCTGTCTGCCATTCTCTGCCTGTCATTCTTTTTGTCTAGCTTTGTCTCTTCCACTCTAGCTCTGTTATCTGTATCTGTATCTCTCTCTCTCTATCTCTCTCTCTTGCTCTCTGTCTCTCTCTGTCACTCTCTGTCTCTCTTTTGCTCTCTTTCCATTTTTCTCTATCTCTGTTCTCTCTTTTCACCTCTTTGCCTTTCTCTCTCTCCCTCTCCCTCTCTCTCTCTCTCTCTCTCTCTCTCACACACACACACACACACACACAGAGATCCTCCCTCACCATATCTGATGCTCCTGTTGTCTCCTTCCTCCCCTTTCCCTCATTTCTATCTCTCTCTTCCTTATTTTTGATTCCCCTCTCTTTTCTTCTCCCTCTATTTTTGTGTCTCTTCCTGTCTCAGGTTTGAGTGCCTGCCACCTTGCACATTAGCTTCACGCAAAACATCATCAGGAGGAAGGAAATGTGTGTGTGTGTGTGTGTGTGTAGGGCCCAAGAGAGAAATAGTGGCCAAATACATCACATTGCAATGGCACCGTTTTTAATAAGGCTGACACACAAATAAATTGAGGCGTTAGAGCACAGCATACGCGCACACACACACATACACACACAGTGAAGAATTTCTGTAATTTTGACAGTAAAATACTGTATTTAGTCCGGTATGAGACTCTAAATGTGGCTTACAGTATGATACAGTAGCATGTCTGGTATTCTGTAAAAAATATTCACAGTAATTGCATATTCTGGTGTATCAAAGGATGTTACTGTATAACTACTGCTGCGATTATATTGTAATAACGCTTTATAATACATCACAGTTGAATTCTGGAATCCGATTGGCTGTAATTCAAATCACAGGTTAATATTAGTGTGCTCGTTCCAATACATTATCATTTCTGTAGTAACAGTTCAATCACAGGGATTTACATAGAAGATGATAGAAGATTAGATAGAAGATTTTTTAAAAATGTGCTGTTATTTTACAAATAAAAATGTAGAATCATTGATAGGGGGAATCTTTCTGCAAGGACATGTTTGTTTAACATTTATGGAAGGAGTCTCCAGTGTCAGTGCTTTGTAACAGTCATAAAAGGTACAATGTGTATTTATCGAATTATTACATAAAAAAGAAATCATTAAGAGGAAAACACTTTGGGGTGGTAGTACTAACTCCACTGCATGTTGGGTCACATTGCGACACCCCATTGTTGATTATTTTCCTATAGGAGCACACCCCACTGTGCTTAATTCCTTAAAAAAAACCTCACAGTATCATTAACTTTACTGTAAAAGTAGGTGCAAAAAGCATTTATCTGAAGAAGCAAAGAAACCTCACTGCAAAAAAAAATGACAGCAAGTGAAAATATCTTGAATATAGTCAAATTTATCTACTATTTCCTATTATATTACAATAAACCGAATATAAAATTATTACCTATTTCTTGAGATTTTTACTACTTTCAAGCTTGAAGTAGTCTTATTCTATTGGCAGGTCATTTTGCTAATCTTAAGCATATAGTTCTAGAATAGAAGTCTGTCAGTAGAATAAAAAAAAGATAAAACGTTGACATTAGTAAAAACAATATCTAGAAAAAGGTTTAATAATCTTATATTCGGTTTAATATAATCTTATAATAGGAAATACTAGATAAATCTGAATATATTCAAGATATTTTTCACTTGCTAATTTTTCACTTGCTGAAACCGCTAAAATGAAAGATTATACAATACGAAACCACTAAAATGAAAGATCATACAATAAGAAACCACTAAAATGAAAGATTATACAATAAGAAACCACTAAAATGAAAGATTATACAATAAGAAACCACTAAAATGAAAGATTATACAATAAGAAACCACTAAAACGAAAGATCATACAATAAGAAACCACTAAAATGAAAGATTATACAATAAGAAACCACTAAAACGAAAGATCAGAAAATAAGAAACCACTAAAACGAAGATTATATAATAAGAAACCACTTAAACAAAATATTATACAAAAAGAAACTGCTGAAACGAAAGAACGAAAAACTGTTTTACTTGTTTCTTATTGTGTAATTTTTCATTGCAGCAGTTTCATATTGTAAAATCTCTGTAAAATCTAAAAATTGTGTATGTTGAAATATTAATAGAAAATAATTAATACAAAAATTCTCTCATTATAACAAAAGACCTTCCTTTTGATTCTTTTCATACGATTTTCTGATGATTTTGCATTATATTTGGGCTTGTTGTCTTGTTGGCCGATACACACACACACACACACACACACATGCATACATACCGTATATGTGTGAACATATTCAAGCTGAATGTATGTGCATTTGATTATTTGACATTTTTTACTAAGTATATTTTTTATTATTTACTGTATGGATGTAGAGACATTATAGTAGAGTAATAGTTGGAAAGATTTGTAGATGTGATGTAGCTGAGAAATTTTAGCTCTAGTCATTTGGACTAACAACAATCAGGCTGATCAATACAGCAAGCTGCAGGTGTGTGTGTGTGTGTGTGTGTATGCATATGCATGTTCACACAGGGTCAAACTGACATTAAGAGAGAGAGAGAGAGAGAGAGAGAGAGAGAGAGAGAGAGGAACGACCCTATTACAATGAGCTGTGTTTGGACAGAAAATCAATTATGATTTTTTCTGCAAATCCCAAACTTCTGGCATGCTAATCCCTTACCTAAAGCCAAAACAGCAGTCACATCTGTTTTCAGATCATTCAGATTTAGACCAGTTTTATCCACCACTTCAGGATGATCAGATCACTGATATAAGAAAACAGGAGATCCTACATTAGCCTCTGAGGTGATTCTAGGGACTGTGGAGTACCCAGGCAGGAAAATGCATGGGACCCTGCTCCTGCTATGTTGACATTTTCATGGACTTAATGTTGTCCTTCAGGGGGGCTTATGCAATTGCCTGGCTTGGCTGTCCTGCAGCTATACCTCTGATTAGCAGATGTTGCTAGCTACTGTGATGCATCGGAGGCTCAGCTGCATTAGGAGAAACGACCATGGGTGGAAAAAGTACAGAGAAACTAGTACTTAAAAAGTAAAAGATTGGCTACAGTGGTAGCATCTTATTCAATTAAAAGTAGAAGTATGGAGTCAAAAATCTACTTGGGTGAAAGTCAAAAAGTGTCTACATTTCAACATACTCAAGTATTTAACATTTCACTGATCCAAAAGTAACAAAGCAGACATTTATTTATTTATTTATTTATTTATCTATTTATCAATTATATTAAATATTTATATTTTGCTAATACAGACAAGTCATAAATGTGACTTTCTATTTAGCTAAAGTTCAATAACCCTATTGGAAAGCTTGATGGACTTGATGGTGAATGTTTAAAAGAAAATAACTACTATAATAATAGACTCATGATACTAAGTCAGAATTATAGTCCATAAATCAGAATTATATGGACAAGCCAACCAGTGTGATGAATCTAACTGCTGTGGGGCAATGTGTGCTGTTAATAGCATGTTGTAATATACGCTCAGTTGGCCGTGTATTATGTGCGTAGCTACGGTTATTGGGCATTTTATCAGGTAAAGCTACCATATTGCCAATATTAACCCTGTCCATCAACAGAAAGGGAACACTATATGATCACCAATCAGCAGATATTATTTGGGCTGACAAAGCTATTTTCCTATCGTTGGCAGTGGAACAACGCCTTCCAGTTGTAGAAAGTGGTGTGTATGTATACCACAAGATTCCTGTAGGGACAGAATCACAGGTAGTCCACCCTACTCATCTAAGAGCTAACTAGCACTAATAGTGTTTCTCACTTAAAAGGTATCAGAAGGATAAGGACAGACGTGGTGCAAAATGGAAGATCTGATCTTTTCAAAACAGATTTGAGCCACATTCTGATATGGTCTCAGATCAGACACATATTTGATATGTGTGCCCGTGATATGCGTCAGATCCGTGTTTTTTTTTTTTTTTTTTTCACATTACACATATCATTGTAGTCATCAACCTGTGGCAGCATATCAATATGAAAATAAAAATCGAGAACTGCCAGTAATTCTGTAAAAGCTCGTTCTACTCTAATTATGAACAGACAAGCTGTCAGACAACCTCCAAAGCAAAGGAGGCTCGTACTGCAGTTTTGTCCATTTCACCACTTCAATGATCAATTATCTTGAAAAAAAAAAAACAGGCACTAAGACTCCCACACATCTTACAACTTGTTGTGTAAATCAATTTTATATATTCACACATCATTCTCAGTCAGAAAGTTCATAGTTCAGTTTCCTGTTATCCCTCCATCCTCTGTACCACTTATCCTATGTAGGGTTGCAGGGGGTTGCCTGGAGCCTATCCCAGGGTACTCAGGGCACACCCAGGAAACCCATTGCAGGGCACAATTGCACACACACCATGGAAAACTTGGAAATGCCAATCAGTCTACAACGCATGTCTTTGGACTGGGGGAGGAAACCAGAATACCTGGAGAAAACCCCCGGAGCATGGGGAGGACATGCAAGCTCTGTTCACACAGGGTGGAGGCGAGATTCGGACTCCCAACCCCAGAGGTGTGAGGCAACAGTGCTAGCCACTAAGCCACCGTGCTCCCCCCAGTTTGTATCGTTTATAATCATTTTGTAAATTGATCCATGCAGATGGACAGCATTACTACTACATAAAGTAACTACTTATCTACTATTTGTCTTGGCAGCGTTGACAAAGATGAGGTGAAAAATCTTTCCATTGTGAGCGAAAGAAATTATAATGCTGGTGTTTCTGTGGTAAACAATCAGCTGTAAGGCTAACAGGAACTGATTTTA
This sequence comes from Pangasius sanitwongsei, assembly GCA_037576675.1. Classification (NCBI taxonomy): domain Eukaryota; kingdom Metazoa; phylum Chordata; class Actinopteri; order Siluriformes; family Pangasiidae; genus Pangasius; species Pangasius sanitwongsei. The sequence continues at coordinate 23,167,694 of CM075012.1, forward strand.
CCTCGTTGACGTACTTGCAGTGTTTGTGAAAAGGGCTCATTGATGAGCTAAAGCATAACTATAGAGACTCACGTCCCAGAAATTCACACAAACATGCAGAAACAGTGTCAAAACAGCATTTCTAAAGGGCTGTTTAAGCTGAAGCTGGATAAAGGCTGACTCTAATTTCCATTGCTGAATGACACAGTGATTAAACAAAACAGTCAGGCTTTATACTGGAGAAATAGAGAAGAACAAAACAGCAGGGTCATAAACTCTCTTTCTGTTTTCCAGAAAACAGGCTTGTATTGGAACCATTTTACAAACAGAAATTCTGAGCAACAATCCAGTCATCTTGGAATCTGATTCTTGAGTGATGGAAAAAGAGACTGTGTGATTGACAAATGGATCAGGTCAGTGGCACAGTGTTAGACTCATTGTCCTGGTCTGTGGTGGTGGAGTTTACTGTCCAATTTATGTCCCCATGCGCATCCACCTATGGTCACAAGCTGTGGGTAGTGACCGAAAGAATATCACTGTGAGTATGGGTGGAGGAAATTAGATTCCTACAGGATGCTGGGCTTGATAGTGGGAGGAATTGGGTAATCCATTAGAGCCTTGGAGCCTTGGACCCTCTGAATTGGGATGAACCACTTCATCGCAGTAGAGACGTATCAGGCATGTTCCATTGGACGGATAGACCCAGGACCCACTGTAGAGATTATATCTCACAGTTGACTTGGGAAAGTCTAGGGATCCCCCTTGGAGGAGCTGGAAACTGTGGCCTGGGATGGAGAAGTCTGGGATAACTTTCTCAGAGTGCTGCCATTGCAACCTCCATTAGAAAGAGAGGAAGGAAAATGAACGAATGGATGAATAATCCTGGGAAAACTACTACTACTCCTACTACTACTACTGCACTCTTTACTACTTTACTTTACTTTACTACTACTCTTTCTCATAGCTCTCATATAGATGGCATTGTTTATTTCTTTGATTTAATCCAGATTATAGAGCTTGAAACCTCAGAATCTTCATCTGCTTCCAGGGCATACACACATATATACACTGACACACACACGCGCGCACACACACACACACACACACACACGCTGAAACAACCTCCTCATGGGGGTGCTCTTAGTCCAGGAGTCAGTGGTTGTTTCAGCAGTCAAGACAGGCTGCCCTGAACACACTCTCAAAGCGCATTCTTGTAGGTTGAATGCACGGTTGAAACACGGTAGGACACATTTTGTTTAGAATTCTCTACGCATTAACACACCTGAAACAAATCTTTCATGAGTCGATTGAATTGTGTTAGAGCCTGCTGTGATGTGGCCATCCACAACTGTCACAGAATTTCACTTCTAAAACACAGCCTCAGCTATATTCATACTGTATATTTTTGGAGCTATCATCACTTGTCTCTGATTCATATTCAAGTGACTTTAAATCACTGACGTGTCTGGGTTTTTAAATCTGCGATAGCGAAGGTGTGTGGTTGCAAAATATCTGATGCAGAATGAATGAATGACTGTATTGGCTTCATAGTTGTTCTGCAGTTCTTAATACTCAATGGAACTGAACACTACAATGATTTTAACTAAAATAAGCTCTGTAATGATTTGTTAAATCTGTATATATTGCATACATACGAGATGTGATTTGGGGAATTGGAGTGGCAAGGCTTATTTCAAGGGTAGCAGCTGCCACCCTGTACCACCAATGTAGCCTCACCCCAACTTTACTTTTCAAATGCTATTAGCTATCATTGCTCTTATTGATATGAGAGAGAGAAATGGCATAATTCACTGGAGAGCAGGGCCAATTATGCTGTTCCGACTCTTGGCAACAGGCCGCTATAGCATTTTTGGGATTTAAACATTGGTTGATACCTTACATAGGAAATGCCAGAAATCAGGCAGACAGTCGGGCAGAAAGGGTTAAACAAAGAAAGAACACCAGGGGCTAGAAACAGAGAGCAAGGCTCAGACAAGACTTTGCAAAGAGACAAAGAAATAGCAGGGTATAAATAGACAAAATAATCAGAGCGCTAACACGGTACTGGTGCACACAATCAAGTAACACACCAATGACTGGATGGGGTTGGTGACTGAATGATTTATAGACAAGCAGCAATACTTTAAAATCAATTGGCTTGGACATTTAGCTTGGACATATAGGAATTTAGAGGTGGGATACATAAGGAATAAAATGACGGGACGTACTATTATGGCTGTTAAGTTACTGTTACCACCCCAAAATAGATGATTTCCTTATAATACCACGTCCCAAAGTGTTCTATTTCTCTTATACCACAGCAATTTGCCACCATTAACAGTTTTTTTTATTTATTAAAGAGTGTCAGGTCATATATTTTATCCATTTTTAGTTATGTTTAAAGTGGAATGTTCTCAAAGTATCTTGCGGCATATGCCGCTAGTCATGTTACTGAGAAGCTTCAAACCACAAAGCCATAAAGTCAGAAAACTTAAAGTTACAGCTTTACCACTGGAGACTCCTTCCCAAAATGCTAAACAAATGTATCCTTACAGAAAGCTTAACCATCTCAATAATTACACACTTTTTAAATCAGTTTATGTGGTCAAGCTCCTGTATAACTTGTTACAATAGAAATGATAACACATTAGAACGAGCACATATTATATTAATATAACCCTGTAATTTTCCTTACAGTCTGAACTGTCTGAACTGTCTGAGCTGCTGTTTCAGAAAATTAATCTAATAAACACCTCATGACCAATCTAAATTGAGCATTCAACAGCACTGTCTTATAAATGTGCTGTATGTGAACTAAAAGCACAATATGACCACTAACTCTAATAGGTGCAGTAATACTATATATCAAGCTATATGATCACTCAATCACAGAGCCTTTTCTGTTTCACTCACACTCTTTGTCTTCTTCTTCTGTCAGTCCTCTGTAAAGCCCTGAAAATAAATACATTCATTGATTCATATTACATTTAATTAATGATTCATTTTGTGGTCCACTGTGGAGTATTCTGTGTAGAGAAAAGCTGAAAACATTTTATTAGATGTTAATCTGATCTACAGTGTATATACTTAAATACAAATCGGCACAGATTGGTGGAAGGAAATGGCAATATTTACACATTTAAAGGAAAAAAAATCCAATCAAATATTATCTGCTTCAACAGATATAGGAATGAGAATCACAATCAATCACTTGTACTGTATTCATAGTGAACATTAATATGTTTTACAAATAGCAATACTTATTAAAGACCTACGTATAACTGCACTTTCATCTCAATTTCATTTCAATTTCATCTAAATTTTTGAGATTTTAATAACTCATTTTTGACCTCAAATCTCATGGTTATATATTTCTGTAAATTAATACTGCATATGCATTCATCTTCAGTAACCGTTTTATCTTAGTCAGGTTTGCGGTGGGAATACAGCGTGTATGGGACACCACTCCATCACATGGTGCCATGTACACACACTTTCCCACACTTATTCATACCTAAGGGTAATTTAGAGTTGCCAGTCCACCTACTGGTATGTTTTAGGGAGGTCGGAGGACACTGAAGGAGAACAAGGAGAACATAGGAAACTCAGCACAGATGGTAACCCGAGTTTAAGATCGAACCAGGGACCCTGGAGCTGTTTAAAGGATGGCGATCATACACACTTATGACAAAGCTGCATGTGATGCTTGTATGAGCGCTGTCTCTATATAACATTTGTGCACTCTTTTGCCACTCACTCAGGCGGTGGCACCCTTGCTTGGAGTTTGCACCACCCAGAAGTCCTTTCCGAATGGATCAAATTGAGACTTAACATCTGAGCCATGTTACAAATGATGCCAGTCCTCCGGACAAAGGTGTCACACATATCTGACTGCTCATCTGAGCTAAATCAGGCAAATGCACTCAACAAAGCATGCAGTTTCACACTTCACTGCTTTTCCACTCCATTCAGTGATACACACACACACACACACACTGATGTCTGAGGCGTCTGCTATCATTTTCCAGACAAATAGACAACAAATGTGATTTTGTTGCGGTACGAGTTGTGCACTAATGCTCGGTCAGAGCTCAGAGAATCGCGCTCGCGTTTTTTCTGATGAGGCGTAAATGAGGCTGAAAATGAAATATTAACCTCCCGAGACGCGACCATGTTCCTTAGCGTGCTTTCATCCCGTTTTCTGAGCGTCTCTTCACACCATCGCCGTCAAAACAGCCGTTAATTGCAGCGTTTATGGGAAATTAGCTGCCGAGAGCTTAAAAATAGGCTGACAGAGGAGCTTATTATCGAGTTTCAGGGCCGGAGCGCTTTGAAAACACTGCAGAAAAAGTTTACAGTTCAACGTTTCAGTAGTTTCATCCAAGTTTTTTGCTGGTTACTAGTTAATGTTCAAGGTTATATTCTTTTTAAGTTCCCTGTGTGTGTTCTTAGTATAGATTACACTACCAATATTTCCATCATTATTATTATTATTATTATTATTATTATTGTTGTTGTTGTTGTTGTTGTTGTTGTTATTATTATTATTATTATTATTATTATTATTATTATTATGATACCTGTTATTGTTGCTGTTTTATTTTTTAACATCTTTATGTTTTTTATTGTGTTATATAACAACAACAACAACAACAATAATAATAATAATAATATTGTTGTTCATTCATTTAGTTATTTGTGTATTTGTTCATTCAGTTATTTACTTATTTATTTAGACTGCAAGCTGTTTTCTTTTTTGTGTGGACCAAATGTTTCTATGATAATAGAAATACACGACAGATTTAGTTCAGAGCCAAGTGATGTATTTTTGCTTTTTTTAGGGATAGGATTAGGTGTAGCTGTAACATTTTTAAGCTATGTTTAAAAAAAAACAGCTAGTTAAAAACACCACAAAGCTGTGTGTGTGTGTGTGTGTGTGAGAGAGAGAGAGAGAGAGAGAGAGAGAGAGAGAGAGAGCACCCACAGCAGTGTCTGTGTATCCAGCTGATTCATTTCATCTAGAATCAGCAAAATTTGGGATTATATTTTTCAAAGAAACATTCTCTGGAGCTTTTCCCAACACACCTTTCTTTTAACCTCATGTGTCAGCTGGACCGCTACACTTTACTCTTTCTCCTCACTCTCTCGCCTTTTCTCTGTTGGCGCTTATCACACAAAGCTACCATATTTATGCTTGGCAGTGCCTTGAATTATATTACAGCATGACAATTAATCGAGAAGGCAAAAGTGCTCATACTGCAGTCCAAACTAAAAGAAGTGGAGTGGGTTCAGTGGAGAATATTTACCGATCTGTCCAAACTGAAGTGCTTAAATACAAATATTTCAAAGGGCCTGTATGAACTGAAAGGACTAACTGATGGACGCTTCACCGCAGACATCTGGCTATTTAGGTTTTTACTTTGAATTGAAAAAATCATGAGGGGTGACACCTTGATAATTTGAGTTCGCTAATTTGTAATTCAAAATGGCTTCATTATTGTAAAATGGCTGCATTTCTGCTGTTTTGACAAATACAGTCATGACTATATTTCTAATTGTAACATATGTAAATATGGATGATAAATGTAGTTCATTTCTATCTTTCTTTTGGCCTTTGTTCATGTCTTTGTTTCTGTTGTCAATAACCACTTTGATTTCTGTTTATTCCTTTCTCCAGCTTGGTGAAAGGTTGATATTTTTGCCTTTAGATCTATGAGAACTGTTTTCCTGATTTCTGTTGACTCTTTAACTTGGCTGCTCACATTAAACCGCTTGACAGTTTGAGCCTGTTTGAATTTTTCATGCGTTAAATACGTGTAAACATGTGTTGACTGCTTTAAGTCATTAGACACCTTAATGAGCTCATTCAAAGAAATTAACTCGAGCAACAGGGTTGAAACTTTTGAGTTTGTTAATCAAAAAAAAAAAAACCTGCTGATTTTGAGTAAATTGCTGTACACTGTAAGACATTTCATGTTGGTTAAACTTAGAAACGAAAGTTCACCTGCTGCCTTAAAAACTCAGCTTGAAGGTGTTGTTATAAGGCTTCAATAAAAATACCAGTAAATGAAAATGAAAGTTGTATTTTGAAGCTAAAATCGTAGATTCTTCACCCAGAAATCAAGTGTAGTACTAGCTAGTGAAGAGTACTCCATGTTCCATGTTATTTTGTGATACTTGTTTTCCAAAGTGTCAACAATTGTACTTGTACACTAATGGCCATTATCTTCAACCCCTACAGTGGGACCCTTCAGTGAGCTTACTGATGAGGAAGTAGCCTGGATCAGGACGTAGCCCTGACAAAATCAGTATGACTGGCGATGACGCAATTAGGGCCACGCGGGTGCCCAAACAGAAAGCAGCTTTGGCTGGGTTCTGAGACGCAGCAGGGCCATGATGAGCTCAAGAGCAAGGCAGATATGTCTTAATTAGAAGGAGCGGCCAACAGAGACGACACCCTGAGGAGAGCTTAAAGCAGCTCAAGCTAGATACAGAATACAGATAGAGGCCTGGTGGATAAGAGAGAGAGGGGAGGATAGGACAAGAAGAAAATAAAAAAGGACAGGACAGGAGAAAATGAGGAGAGAAGTGAGAAATGGGGATGAAGAGGAGAAGATAGGAAAGAAAGGAGGAAAAAAGGGGGTGTGCTGTTATAGAAAATTAATCAAAAGATGTGGTGGTGTGATGTGGGGTCACAGCAAAGTTGATTATTTTCCTATAATGCAACAACCTGAAGCTTTTTATTCTTTTTATACAACAGGAATTTTCCGATGTTACCAATATTTTTTATTTATTAAAGAACATTACAGTATGTTTCATGTTTTATCCATTTATACTTACATTTAAGTCCACAAAACAAGTCTATTCCTGTTTTCACTTACGTTATGGCAGCTGTAAACAGTTGTTCCCTCACCAGCTTCTCTTTTTTCTCTCTCTCTCTCTCAAAGTTAATAAGATGAGAAAAAAAACACAGCTTGGGATGTTCCTGAGAAATCTGAATGATCTTCTGTCTTGAAGATGTCAGAAAACATAAATTTACAACTTTACTGACTATGACAAAGCACTGACACTGGAGACTCCTTCCAAAAATGCTAAATAAACTTCACCATATCAACAATTACACTTTATTTTTTATCCATTCATGTGGAGCATCTGCTATACAAGTCCCTCTGTAAGTTGTTACTACAGAAATTATAACGTATTGGAACGAGAGCATTAATATAAACCTGTGATTTATTTAAATTGCAGCTGGAACGACTGGCAGTGCTGCTGTTATAGAAAATTAATTAACACTGTAGGATCAATCAGGGTCGAGAATTCAACATCACTGTGGTATAAAAACTTTAAGTTATGAGTGAGTATATGTGCATATTGTTTGTCTTGCCTGTGTGTGAACTTGTGCAAGCTTTTTTTTTTTGTTTGTGTGTGTGTGTCTGCTTTCTTGGTTTGAGTTTTGTTGCCTATTTGCCTTCATGACTGTGTGGTGTGTGTGTGTGTGTATTTGATGCAGTGTGTGTCCACTGGCCTTCCCTCTGAGTCAGTACTATTTAATAGAGCTCTAAATGAGATCATTACGGATGCACAGTGGCTGATGGTGTGTGAGATTGTGAGCCCGAGCTCCGAGATTAGAAAGCCTTGAACACGCATGTGCAAAGCTTTAAAACTTCTCCAACATTTCCATTTCAAAGAGTAAAAAAGCTCGGAGCTTACAGAATGCTTCTCTGAACTCAGTGCAGATTTTAAAAACAATACCAACTACAAGATATTATTATATTTACAGAAATGAAATCTGTTGTAACTTGTACAGGAGAACAGAAGAGCTGTAGTTATGAATTAGTTATTTAGTTTAGTAGTTATAGGTTTTAACACACAAAAAAAACCAAGCATATGATGTTGTACTTGCTCCAATTTTTAGAGTGAACTCTAGAATTATTGGCACCCATCAAAATAATCGGTGAAAATGGTTATATAAAATAAACACTAGACATAATGATTCCAATTTATATATACATATAGTCCTTTTCTCTCAAAAACATACAGCATGTGCCAGATATTACTGAAACCCCAAAAATATTTAAAATAATTGCAAACTTACTGTTGTCCTTGAAAAATTGATAGATATATCAATCTATGGAACGTGGATAGAAATATCAATACCTGGAACGTGACAAGGAAGACGACATATGTGCATAGTCTCTGGAATCTGTGTTCTTAGGAATATAAAGGAGCTTGAAATATTCCAGATGGAGGAGAATCCAAGATCCTCTACAAGTGTCTCCAACCATATTTTTGTTTCCAAATATAGTTTAAATAAAATTATGCAGTGTTTAGATACATATTATGTTTAAATAAAACTTTGCAGTGTCCCTATATGTTTAGCTTGAAATATCACTCATGTATTATTCATTTTATATATTAATTTTTGCTCATTTTTGTGAAGGGTGCCAATAATTCTGGAATCTAGTATTCTAAATCTAGTATTCCACCCTTCAAGGGAACCTCCATGGACTAACTAATATAATCTATGATGAAACTAATGTGTTTAATACTTGCTATAAAGACAGCACTAGGTGTCATATACTGTAAGTCCAGGCCATGGAGCTACCACCACCATGTTTCCTAATGTGATATCATTTGGAATAGACTTTGTTCCATAAATCGGCATGGATTTTATGTGTAACTGTAACCTGTCTTAAGAACCTTTCTGATTCTAAAACTGTATCATGGCCGTGGCTCTTGACTTATTGACTTCTTGACACATTGGTCCCTATACAAACTTCATGTCTAGACTATAGATCTATTCTAGCTCTCATATGCACGGGTTGGTTCAATAAGTCCAGGGCACCCTTCCACACCCTGCTACCCATGAACCAATGCATTGAGTCTGACTGCTTCGAACCTCAAGGCAAAATAAAATATATTCCATACTACGCTACACATCCATTTTGTAAGGAATAACACCACTTCTGTATCACATCACCCCAGCGTGGATTATTTACATAACTACCCAGTCTGGAGTATGTGCTTAAACCATGGCAATCTGCCAATGAGAAAAACGTTTAATTTATTAACGATGTTGTGGACTCGGCATCACGCTACATCTCCCAGAACACAACGCGGCCTACAACACTCAGCACACACGACTCTCACACACACACGACACACACTGTCACCATCCTACTAATCACACACACCTGGACTCAATCATCAATCACTGAATCACACCATAAATACACACACAACCACACAGTTCACTGTGAAGTATACACTCTGTGTCATTGTTACCAGCGAAGTATACGCTCTGTATCTTTGTATATTGTGATTCTGCTATTCTGGTTTTTGATCCTGTTTCTGTTTTTTCTGTTTTTTGATTCTTGCCTTGCCTTGTTTACACTGTTTCCTGTTCCTGAGTTGGCCTCATGAATTGGATCTGTTTTCTAAATCAAGCTGTTTGTACTTGCACTTGCATCTGTCTCTGCCGCCTGACAAAAAATTGACACGTCACGAATGTTAACAGTTAGATTTAATGGTGAGGAACGTCCACAAGACAAATTAGTTCCTGTTATCACTAACATAATGACAATGATAAATATTCATTCCCTTACCAGCATCTCCTTTTCTCTCTCTCTTTCTCTCACAAAAATTCAGTCAGTAATTTTACAGAGAAAGCGTAACCAACTCTGTCTGGAAGACTTTCCCATGCTGGGAAACTTTGCAAAGCACCATGACTGTTGCAAAGTGCTGACGCCTGAGACTTTGTTAGACAAAACCTTTTTTAAATCTGTTTATTAGTCTTAGATTACGTGGAGCGTCTGCCATACAAGTCCCTGTGTATGAGCTGTTACTATAGAAACAATAACGTTTTAGAATGAGCACATTAAAATAAACCTATCATTTGAGTTACAACAAATGCACACCATCTGGCCAATCAGATTTGAGAATTCAGCCTTCAATTCAAACTTAGGTGACTTGCTTCTTTCCTGCTTTTATCCTCAAACTCTTCCATTGACTTGTCAAAGTCCAGATCTTTAACAAGCTCTGCCTCACTGGCCAGCAGTGACAGCATGTTTAGTCTTCTTTGGCCCATTTTAGGTCAGAGTTTGTTTTTAATCCAGCCCATTAGAGGCGATGAATGTTCTCCGGCTTGCCATTCCTTTTTAAGTTTTCTTTTCATTGACATATCAATGAAAGTGTGCGTTTCTAACTATCCAAGTGTTTTTAATACGATTACCTAGCTCTGGTTAAAAACAGTTAGGACACTGACCACTCATTGGTTACAAAATTCAGATCCACACACTAATAACATTTCCAAATTTATTTTCAGAGTCTGTGACTTTACATTCATGTTCCAGGTTGTATGGCCTAATTATTTACTTATTAAGTGACCAGTGCCCTTGGGCTTGTGGCCAGTAGACCCAGTCAGTAATCCATCCCTGCCTTTGATGCCAATAATGGCATTGTCACATGGCAATAAATGACTTGTCTATGCTAAAATGTAACAAAGGCTGTAATGTAACTCCTAGAGGTTTCACCAGATGTGGATGTAAGCTACATACATTAACATTTAGTGTGTGCAGTTTAACAACAAATGTCATATTCAATCCAAGTAAATTGTACTGATGTATGGTGTGTGAAAGGTAGATTAAGCAATGCTCGTGTTATAATATAAAAGTAATCGTTGCCTTCATAATGATGAGCAGGGAGACTCTGTCTCCTCAGCTCCCTGTGGGCTTATTACCAAACACACACACACACACACACACACACAGAGCTCATCTGTGGTGAAATCTCATCTGGGAGAACAAGAGATGACGCCAACCATTTGTATCATTTAAACTTTAAGCCACACTATTAGGAAGAGAGATTGAGGAAATTCTCTCACACACGAACTAAACAAGGAAAATGACTTTTGTCTACTGTTATCTCAGTAATTAAAAGCTGAATGCTATGTTTCTGTGCATGCCTGTGCATGCATTACTACATCATCATTCTTTTACAGCCATGTTGTCCCGAAGCGTTGATGTAACATTGGTAGATTTCCACACTATGGGGTTAAGCGCATGGTGAGGGGCTGTACACAATGAGAGTCAGACCGCAGACTTAACTAAGAGCTATTCGGAAGTTACATGAGAACTGTGTGCTCAGTGGTGAGGTTTGTCTAAAACAGAGGCCTGTCTCAGTTATATGTGAATCTAACCTTGTGCTTATTAAGTCTATTTTTCTTCTGCAATATTGTTTTGAACGAGTATTATTATCAGCATCAGTGTCCAGCATCACTGACAATTTGATGTAACAGCAATATGTCATGCTGAAATTTGTTTTCTCGTGCATATAATTACATTTTTGCATCATCTCTTGCATTTGTTACATCATATTTCACTTGACAACAAAGAAAAAAAAACGTTGTCTACTTATTCAGTCCACATTTTCTATCCCCAAATTGTTTTTTAACTTTTTGATCCTCAAATTGTTTTTGAAAGACAAATGCTTGTGTTTAAAGGCTGGATGCTACTGGAAAATCCTGTCTCGGATACCTGAAGAAAAAACTGGCAACCTTGGAGGCGTGAACTGCATGCAGGTGATTTGCATAATCTGAAAGACGGGCCCAGAAAATCACCATAGTAACGTAGTTTGTTCAGGCCCCCTAATGGTTTAGACGCCGGCATGAGCAAGCTGACTACTGCGCAAATATAGCTTTAGTATAAAGAAAATATCAAGAAAAGCTGCATGTCATCTTTCAAAATAGATCTATTTTGGTATAAGTGAGTAGTCATTGGTGTAAATACATTTTGGGACAGTAAGACTTAAATTGAATAAGTAAAAAAAAACAAAAAAAAACAAAAAAAAAACAACAACAGGAAATTTCCCTGTATTTCTGCGTATCCCTACTCTGAATATGCGTAACTTTCCCCATGTAAATATTCATGTAAGTATTGCCTTTAGCCCTGTATATGAATTTGACTGAGAGCACAAAGAGTATGAACAAAGTTTGTGTGTTGGTCTCTGAAGGCCAGTCCTTTCCCCAGCATTCCCTGAAATACTAATCACTACTAGTGTTGTACTTTTCTTCACTGCTCATTTTCCTGCTCTATCAAAATGGATCATACAAAATTAGCAAAGTAGTTGAGTGTAGATAAGAGCTAAGAGGTAAGAAACTCTGCCTTATCTCTATTAGTGTACTCCTATGATGATGTCTCCAAACTATAAGATGGGTTGAGAAAGGTTGTGTTTCAGCTTCCCTCCATACTGCTCTCTCTCTCTCTCTCTCTCTCTCTCTGTTTGCTCTGTATAATATATCCTTGTGTCCAAGCTTGTGCTAGAGTAACTGATGGATGGCCACTGACAGCTCCACCATGTTTGGATCATTCATGGTTTAAATCGTTTCCTTGATGGATGTCTATACAAATACACACATACTAACACCCATGCACACACACATCTTGATTTTTTCATTCTATTTTCACTCAATGTGATGGACTATTGCACTATCAACAGGCTACTTCGATGAAACTAGCAATCACTTAGCTATTTTGTAATTCTAGCTGTGTGCTAAGTCAGTAATGCCAGTTCTGTGCCATTGTGACAGAGAAAAGTGGGATTTTTCCATTTTGGCATGTGGATGTTTTCAAATAAAACACTTTTCTGACAAGCTAGCTTTTCTGAAATGTTCTTTTAAATGTTGTGTTGGTTTTATTGTTCTGTATTTTAAAACTTAGCTATGTCAATCCAAACAGGATATAATATTACCTAGAGTTATTCCTGCACCAGTAATAACTGCATATCCCCCACCTCCTCATGTAAAACTAATCCCGTCTGAATAGGGCTTTTGACTACTAAAACTTCAAACAGGCATAGTTGTTGAGAAAATTGAAAATGAATTGCATCTTTTTGTCACACATGCATTTAACACACTTTGAGAACCCTGCTAAATACCCTGGCTAGTAAACAAGGTTGGGTTGTAATCATATACAAGTAAAATTATTATGTATTCAAAATATAAAACTACATCTGTATTCAGAGCATAAAATGATTGGAAAAGGCAATAAAAATGGAAAGAAACACCACCCATGCCTGATTATTGACTATTTTAAAATTACTAGCATTTACCATGCTTTCCTGTCTGCACTGTGCAATAAAAAGGAAATTATTAAAATATTCCAAAAACACATGAACAGCAGTAAGTGACATTACATTTTAATATTTCTTTGATATCAAACATAACAATACTATGTTGTGTTTTCTATGTTAAACCATTTCATTTAATACATTTCTTCACATCTAAAATTACAAGTGAACTTGTATGCTGATATGAATGCTAAATTAGGCGATGTGTAGTCATTGGCATTTCCCACCCACTAGCTAGTTCTCGCTTATCACACAGAGTGAGAGCCAACACATGCTTCCTCTGAGACGCATGAAGCTGGACACCACAGTTTTTGGAACTGCTACTCATTCACCATATGATCAAAGGATGGACACCTGATCATCACACCATATGTGCCACTCCAAAACCGTGGGCATTATTATGGAGTTGTATTTGTTATTTGTTGTTATTCATTCTACTGGGAAGGCTTTCTACTAGATTTTGGAACATGTCTGTGCGATTTGTGCTTATTTAGCCACAAGAGCATTATCAAAGTCGGGTACTGATGTTGGGCGTCATGCCTGAACATCCAAAAGCTGTTCAAGTGGGGTTAAGGTCAAGGCTCTGTGCAGGCCACTCGAGTTCTTCCACACCAACCTTGGCAAACCATGTCTTTACGGACCTTACTTTGTGCATAAGATCATTGGCTACATTTACATGCAAATCAACTTCCTTTTAAGGTCTATATTCGGGTTGCAGCCATATTCCAAATACGATGTTTATATGCATACCGGCATAGAATATTCCTATATACATGGTTGTTGTAAGTATATTCAATTCCTTGTGGACTGAGTATGTGCATATATCTCCTTTCGGTGGATTTTCTGCATAAGGTGTATACGTGCAACAAATTTCTGTTTAAAACAGGCATATTCCAGGGGTGGGAATCAGAATTTGGGGAATCAGAATATTGTCTTAATCTGAATCAGGCAATCGGATTGGTGCGTTTACATGACCCAGTACTAATTAGAATATTGCCAAATTCTGATTAATATCGGAATATAGATGTGCATGTAGACGTAGCCATTGTCATGCTGGAATACCTTGGTTCTAGTGGAGGAAAATCTTAATGCTACAGCATACAAAGGCATTCTAGACACATACATGTGCTTCCAACATTGTGGCAACAGTTTGAGGTAGACCCACGTATGGGTGTGATCGTCAGGTGTCCATATATATTTAGTCACATAGTGTAAGTCACGGACATCCACAATTGTCTAAGTGTTGCGCAGGGGAGTAACACCATACTATCCACTCAGAGAGCATGGGCAATTTTGCTGTCTTGGACTTGGCCACATATTGTTTAAGGCCTCATTGAGATAGGGTGAATGCTTTTCTGTTTTGCCATTTGGCATCACCCAACAGACCACACAAGGTCTGTTAAGACCACACAAGGTCTATAGTCAGTAACCAACATTAGCCTGCTTTACAAATCTCAATTCTGAGCCATTTGTTAGAATTGGAAGCCTGAATGAGCATACTAAAGACTTCATTTCCAACCACAGGATCCAAGACCTGCTAGACAACACAGTTGTTATCTGTGAGGCTGAAGACTTACTATTTGTGCAAGACTTCCTATTTCTGCAAATAGGAAATTGGACTTTCTCACTTAAAAAAGCATCTCTTGGTATAAAGGTATCCATGAAACGGCATCACTTAACAGTCTTTCATAATTCATGTGTAAATATTCATCTCACTTGCTCTTCTCTTTCTCTTGCAGATACCACCGATTTAATTTGATTTGTATTTTCCCCCCAAATATTTACACTTCATTTCAATTTCCTTCAAGCACTCAAGGGGAAAAAAGGGTGCCCAATGTCCTGCACCACACCTAACCAGGGACCATAAAGGGCACATCCTCTCATCTACACAAACACACATGGGCAAGAGGTGAATAGGAATACACATGATGACTGATGACTGTATTTCTGAAACATTCTAGTGGATTGCAGTGAAAACGAGCATGCCATGACCACAGTCTTTTCCTGTAAAACCTGGCCCAATTTCTCGTAGTGTGTGCACTTAACACCCAGAGAGGATACATGATACCTTATGCTTGATGTCAGGTAGACAATGGTAGACAATCTTCTGCTCCTTCTTTGACACCCTTAGGAGACATTGCATTGCACTGAGGTCATGAAATTGTAATTTGTTTGAGGGACATTTTGAGTTGTTGAATAAACCAAATAAAGCCAATGTTTTTTGTAAATTCAAAGCCAACAGTTTGAAGGATAAGCTGACCGAGCACTCATCTGCTATGCTTTATGTTAATTCATAATTTTATCCATTAAAAAAAATCAGTTCTCGAGATAAGAAATGTCTTGTATAGTAGTACATAATACACTAGTAGAAAAAAGGGGTTCTTTGAATATTTAAGTTCCCTTAAGTTTCCCTGTTCTGTTCAGGTCAAAATGACCCATTATATCTTTTAACAATGCTAAAATAATTTTCCTTTTTATGTCTTTTTTATGTGTTCGTCTCAATTTCTCAAACAAATGTTAAAAAAATATGTTCATGTCATATTTATATTACTAAGATGCTTTTCACTCTAGAGTAGTAAGATGTGTACCAAAAAGGTAAACTTACTATGCCTTATTTCTACTCCCACCTGCCATTAGGAGAAATGATGTATCAGACATTTAAGATTAATATTACAAGTGTATTTCTAAAACTGGGCCATTGGAACAAAACATTGTTAGGTAATGTACACTTCTACAGAGGTTTTACTTGGGACTCTTGTGCATAGACCCTTAAAGGGTTCCTTCAGGGACAAAAATAAACTCTCAAGGATTTTAGTGAAACATGTGGTAGAAATGGATGGGATGCGAGTGCAGTGTTTTCTTTGTTATGGGAAGCTTTTTTTACACAAGCTAACAAACCTACTAGCTTTATCAGGAGCATAGCAGGGAGAAGTAGTAGAACTGATTACACTGGACCCCTAGGTGAAGGGTCCCTCAAGAGACTTAGAGGAAAGTTTTATATTTTTATGAGATGGCATCCCACAGAGACTACACAGGGTCCAGAAATTAATGGAACACCCCTAAGCAATAGTGCCTTGTAAAGTATTCACCACCTTGATCCTTTCTACATTTTGTAATGTTGCTACCTGTTACTGAAATTGACCTTGGATTGGGACATGTAATGGGGATCTTTTATAAGTCATGAATCTACACAAAATAGCTCATAATACCGAAGCGGGAGGAAAAGTTAATATAGTTTGGAAACTGATCAGGGTTGAGTGCAAGATGGTTGGAGCCAAATACTGAGCAATCTTTGAAGAAAACCTATTCCAATCTGCAAGAGGTTTGAGACTGGAACTGAGACAAGAGGTTCACCTTCCAACAGGACAACACCCAGCTCCACTGGAGTAGTTCGAAACCTTGAACCTGAATGTGTTAGAATGGCCAAGTCAAAGCTGAGACCTCAATCCTAATCAGAATCTGTGCCAAGACTTGAAAATTGTGAAGGTTCTCCATCCAGTCTCCAAAGCTTGGGCAAAGGTCCAAGTGCACACAGCTGATAGAGACATATACCACAGGACTTGCAGCCATAATTGAAGCCAAATGCCAAATTGAAGCCAAACACTTAGCAGCCAACAAATGTCTGCTGTTTAATTAACCTTTGTGTCACAAAGTATTTTGCACATTCAAACATAAGAAAAAACTGTGTAAATCAAATGATGAAAATACCAATTAAGTCCATTTCAAAACCAAGTTGTAACACCAAAAAAATGTGGAATAGTTCAAGGTGGAATGAGTACTGCCTTGGTGAAGGGACTTTTGGATAATGGCTCAGCAGGAGGAGAGGACACAGAGCTCACAAATGCTCTACTGCAGGCATCACTGCTCAATGAGCCACCTATTACAAGCTGACCAAAAGGGCACTTATGCAGTCTGACGAACTCCCCTGGGTCTATTAGCCTTTTCAACCAAACAGTGTGGTACTGTGTGATATAACAACAAATCCAGTTGTTGTTACTTCCAGGTGAACCATATTGTAACTAAGCACTTACCCTTGTGTAGCAGTAGGGGGGCGTGGTTTACTGTGAGTCTGCACTGGAAAGGAGGTGGTATGGAATGAGTTAGAGAGGTAATGACTAATATGGACCACTTGAATCCTGTTGTCCCAAAATCCTGTGTTCTCAGAGTGCTCCCGAATCTGTTACACCTTATTGTCAGGGTACAAAAAGTATATAGGTGGAGCTAGAAAGATCATCGATTGGTCAAATGATCATTGATTGGCCAAATGTGGCAGTGGTGGTTCAGTGATTAAGCCTTTTGTCTACTGAGCAGAAGGTCACAAGTTTAAATTCAAGCATCACCAAGCTGCGGCTGTTGGGTTCTTGAGCAAGGCCCGTAACCTTGCCACTGCTCCACTCGTTTACAGATTTTCATCTACATTACAGATTTCTATATATTTACAGATTTCTGTAAATGTCCATTGTTAAAAGCGCTATATAAATAAAATTTAATTTAATTGAATAAATTGCTTTTCTACTGCTTTCTTTCTTTTTTCAGATGTCTTTTTCTGTAGATTTAAGTGACCATATTTATTCACCCACCATGTTTTCTTGTGTATATTTAGCTTGATAAGAATGTATAGTAGGTCTGTGTAATAACATACATACCCAATAGGACCCCATTTGAAAATCTGCCAGAGAATAATACAGCATTTTTTGTTGTATTTTATTTCATCTGACAAAGCTTGTGCCCATCATTCTTTTTTATTTTGACCAGGATTAAAGTTTTGGCGCCCTTGCTTTTGTTTGGGTTGGATGCCACTATTGCAAGAGCACCATGCACATTACAACACAGAATAAGCTTGTACATGCTGTTTTTACTTAAACATAAACTTCAAGCAGTATCTAACAAATTGTTTGACAGCCTCAAAAGAACTCATCGTACCTTTATGTAATGGGAAACAGACACAGGCACTCAACCAAAGTATGGATAATCCTACGTTTAGATTAGTAACCATACCACGGTACCTCAGTAGGCATTTTCCCAGTGTTCCAGTGTCCTCTCTCTCTCTCTCTCTCTCATGCTCCCATCTCACCCTGTCAGCTCTGATAGAATAATGTCAGTCTCCATCTACTCATCTCTCATTTCAATTAGGAAGGAAAATGTTTTCCCTGCCTTTAATTAGTTTCAGGGGGACAACAGTGTGTTCCTGATTTATGAAACGTTTATAGTGGGAGAAATGATAGAAAGAAACAGACAAAAAAAGTAAAACTAGAAAAAAAAAGAATGAGAGATAGAGATCGAGAGGCGGGAAAGTGAAAAAACTCAGTCACACAGGCAGTGTCGAGGGCTTGTGATTAACTCTCATATCAGAGGCTTTATTATTCGCCCCCAAATGAAAATGCCGGCATGCGGATAAATCTCCACCTCCCTCAACCCCTGAACGGCCTGAAATAACTCACTCCTGTTATCGCTTTGAATTTTAGAGCCAGACTAGAACCACCTGAGTCGGCATGGTAATGAGCTGGGTGTGTGTGTAAGTGTGTATTTGTGTGTTAGAAGAGATTTGTGTGCAAGGGGGGCATACAGGAAATAAGGTTGTCAAACTGCCATGAAAGGTAATATGCAATATATACATGGTGTGTGTGTGTGTGTATTTGTGTGTGAGTGACTGTGTGTGTGTGATTGCATGTGAGACAGGAGAGCAGGCATAAACGGTTGATAGAAGAGAATGGATAGGTTTGAAGGCATGACACGATGAAGATTGAAGGCATGATGCAATGAGGAGTTATGGACACCTAGGAAAGGAAGAGAATATTGATGCCTAAATGACTTTATGAGGTCCGTAATTCTACTGTGTGTGCGTGTGTGTGTGTGTGTGTGTATATCATTTAGCCTGCATTACCATTGCAGAAATGTCAGTTGCATC
Organism: Pangasius sanitwongsei; assembly: GCA_037576675.1. Lineage (NCBI taxonomy): Eukaryota > Metazoa > Chordata > Actinopteri > Siluriformes > Pangasiidae > Pangasius > Pangasius sanitwongsei. The sequence goes on from CM075012.1 coordinate 23,186,706, forward strand.
TGACAGGCCCATAAGTAATGGTTAATACTGCAATCATTTTAATTAAAACGCTTCCATTTGTGTTGGTGTGTAGAGGAGGGAGATGTTAATAAGAGAGAATATTCAATGTCTGGATTTATGATGCTCTAAAGGCTCTGCAGGGAATATTCCACTGATTTAGTAATTATGGTAAATGCATGTCTGTGTTTTACAGGAAAAGAGCTAATGCGTCTCCCTGTGGTGCCAGTTGGATTGATTGGGGCAGATAAAAATCAATAGTTGCTTCATGCAACAAAGGATGCATTGTTTAATTTTCTTGCGTGCATTTTTTTATTTGGCAAAGATAACTCTTGGCTGAGTTAAAGTCCAGTTGATTTGTGTGCTTAATTGAATAAGCGACTGTATGTCCTACAGTAGTCCTCCATTGCTTTTTTTCCTTATTAAATGTATGCGTGTTTGGATACATGTTCCTGACAGGTGTGGAAAATACTTGAGTCCTTCATCACCATAACTAAGTATCATTTTTGTGTTTTTCTACTTTACTTGAGTGTTACTGAAATTGAATACTTCTACTCTTATTTAATTACATCTCCAAGAAAAAAGTTTTTTGCTCCTAACTTTTATTTAGACCTTTACAGGTCTAAACAATCATTACAAGTCTCTCCTCTCAGCCAGCCAGTGATTGTACACCAGTGGCGGCTGGTGTTTATTAAAATAGGGAAAGCACATTTGTCTGTTGTATTTATATAAATATATTTTTATATAAATGCCCTCATTCTCAGAGATTTGCATGGTGTACAGTCCACATAATCTAAGACTAATAATAAACAGAGCCAATCAACTTTACTGTAACATGAAATCTAAAAGGAACTTTTTAGCTGTCTTTTTTGCACTTTGACTTTTGAATTAAAATCTTGGGTGTTGGTCTGCCTTCTTGTTTAATTTTCATTTTCTCAGTTTTCTCAAGCATCAAAAGACTTTTCTAAAATCAGGTCAACATTAGCAGTGTCTGTCATTTCATGATAAAACGCAGCTAAGCTGCTAGCTGAAGAAGGAAGTGACAACTAGTTAGCTAGACGTATAAACAACAAGTTTCAGAAATTAATGCAGATAATCAAACAGAACTTTATACCTACAGTTTATTTACAATATTTACAAATGACACTACCACTGCAGGCTCTGAGGGTGCCCATATGTTTCAGTTTGTGATGTCAGTCGTATTCATTACCCTTTCTGTCGTTGGCAGCTGGTTACGCGGTTCCACCTACCACCGCCGGAATGGAAATCGACTTATCAAACATTTTCAATCAGTATAAACAAATGAATTATTTTATCATATTAAGTCTGTTATAAGATTAATCAGGACATGGTTGGGTTTCTGTGTGTAGAGTATCCTGACTCTGTGTTTAGCTGCTGGTGAGCAGGGTGATGGGAAACGGGAGTAGTTTGAGCCTGCTGCTGGGCAAACAATTCACACCTCTGCCCAATAACATTGGCATAGAGGTACATGCTAAAGCTATCTGTTTGAATGCTGATAAGCAACAAGACTGCACTGTCGAACTTGAGGATGAGTGTTCCTGGTCCTACCTCAGTAAATTGTTTCATTATACTGGACTAAGCACAATGACTCATATCAAATGAAGTGCCTCTTTTGCCTCCCTAGAAGACATGAACTCCATTTAATTTGAAAAAGTATGTTGAGGTAAGATTAGCTAATTTGCTAACATTAACTGACTTTGCTAACATTAACTGACTAAGTTAGCTTGTTGTCTTTGCTAATTCCAGGTTAGACTAGCATTGATTCCCATAGCTAACATAAATTGGCTAGGCAGCAAGTCAAACTCTAGCTAGTGGTAAATATTGGTTATTTACAGGATATTTACTTAGCGTTGCGTAAATACTCAATGTTAGTCATGCATTTGACCAGCAAACTTACAGAGATTAAATATTTCCAGGCAAAACATCATAGTTGCTTTAATATGAAAATAATCTTGATATATGTTTTAGGTCAGAAATAAAAGTTATTTTTCACCCATGCATGATTGCATAATTGTCATAGATCCCGTCCTTTGCATCACTGTATTGCTTGGAGTTTTCTGTTGTAGACCTGTCTCCACCCCATCCTGTCATTGTTTTGTTACCTGATTGTGTTCACCTGTTTTGTGTTTGTCATTAATTACTTTGTATACCCTGTTGTGTAATTGTTCATGGCAGAAGTCTTATCATGTATTTAGTGTTGTTAAAGAACAACTCAAACAAAGTGATTGTTTATATTGAAACATTTGTGATGTGCTGAGCGATACTGATGCTAATTTGTTGTTACTTTGGCACTGCGTATTATTTGTTCTGTGTATTATTGTATGTTCTGGTTTTGTTTGACATAGATATGCCTGTCTGAGTTTTGACCCCTGGTATGGATCATGATGGATTTGCTCTAATAAAACATATACCAAGCTTATGTACTTGCAATACACTAATAATAAGGAATTGTGTTTACATTTCTTTCTATCAACTCTATGCCTGTGAATGTAGGCATCTCCATCTGTACTATATGCCAAAAAAAGAATACATTATGCAAATATTTGTATCTTCCATGCATAGAGGTAGTTCATATGTTTATGCACTTTTTGCACTAGCAAAGAAGCAACTGCACAAGCTTTCATCTTTACCAACTGTAGCATGAAAAAAATACTGTCATATCCTGGGAGTATATACTTAAGTTGGAATAATTCTGCCATGTCTCTTCATCATACCATGGCACTCATGCGTTCCTAAAGTTCCCGATGACCCTCGTGTCCTTGTCATTTATTTCCACTTTTAAAGAAAGAGAACCCTGGTACAGGAGTTTTTAGTGGTGCTGTGGAGGTCAGACTCCTGCGAGGTGCTTTATATTTAACTGCACCATATTTTTATGGCACTGAAACAAATGGCAGTCATGCCAAAAATCGCTGCTGTAAAGAGGGACGGGATAATGATGCCATTTCTATGTCCCATCTCATCTCATCTCATCTCATCTCAATATTCTTATCTTTTCTCCTTCCCTTGTCATCGAATCGAGACCGAGTAAACCTTCAGGAGAAAGAGTCTGTGATTCAGACCTAATTCTCACATTCTCATAATTTACTTTGAATACCATGATGTCTTCTGTAGGCAAACAAAAGTATGTATGACTGACAAGCTAAAGGAAAAACTGGTGGCTCTGTTATGCTGTAGGGGCATTTATTTTGCTGCCGTGGTTTAGGTTCACTTGTCCCCTTAGAGGGAAGAGTCACAGCAAGTCAATACAAAGTCCAATAGTGACACCTGGAATTTAGCCTGGTTATTGATGTTACTAGAAAATGTACAGAAATTAAACTAATTGCTGCACTATTTGTTGTACCACTGAATGACTCAGGAGACCTAACGCTTTCCCATTTGTGTGTATGTGTAATAGATCATCCCATATCATTCTTATTATGCAATCCATGAGACGTTGTAATATAATGCAATCGTAATATAATTGCTCAATCCTGATAGTTTCCTTGTTGAATTGTTGACAGATTTTAGCCCTCTCATCTAATATCACGACAAGTTCTTTATTTTTGTATTATTCCAACTCCATTAATGATGCACAAAAACATCTGTAGCAGCTTCAGCAGGTGTTTTTAAAGCTCTCTGTATTGAAGTATGTATATAATGTAGTCCTATGTATAGACATATTCCGTAGCTAATATAACAATTCCAGCTGAAAGATTAATTACTTCCTGGGTTGCTTTTGTTTTACAGGCACTGTGTTTATTGGCTGCTTTCTCATGCACAAAAAGTCATTTGTCTTAGCATTTGAAGGAAGCACATCCACATAATTTCATAGGTTCATATGTCTTGAAGTCAGACTATGACAACCTTTACCCCCGACCCTTTACCATTTATGAAGGTTACGTTGAAGTGGTGCTGCACTGTTAAACACTGCATTTTTTAGTGGAAAATGTATATTTTGGTCTGGGTTGCCAGATTATTTCTCACAAGGCTATAGGTTATTCTTAATCTGGTTGATCCTGAAACAAATATTGTGCTAATATACTGTATTACTTGGATTGAACAGGATCTTCTCATCCACAAGTGCATGCATGCTTTATACTCAATCTATTAGGTTTGTCATACACTTATTCACACCTAGGCTCAATTTAGCATAGGTAATCCACGTACTGACATTTCTGGAAGGTGGAAGGAAAGCCATAGAACTCAGAGGAAACCCATATGGACACTGGGAGAACATGTGAAACTCCACAGACATTAACCTGAGCTCAGGATCGAATCTGGGACCCTGGACGCTGTGAGGGGGCTACAGTTAGAGTTAATTGTCATAGGCACATAAATGTAAATGAAAGGACAGACCCATTTATGAACAGCTGTTCAGGAATCACTGATGTCTGTTTTTTTATTTTTTATTTTAATTCAACAGTTCTGGGGTGGTCAATTATATGTTAGGGGTGACCATGGCCATCCCAGGCCACTCCTTAGCTCCACCCCTTTTTTTTCACTAATTATTAAATGAGACTCTTGTATATATGTATACTTTGAATGGATACAGATTATTAGTGTGCTTGTAATTGCATGTTACGTGTGTGTGTGTGTGTTTCTTGTCTCACAAATGACAGTACACTTCATGTCCTGCCATGGCCTCACAGACCGCATTACTAACACTTGCCAAATAGCTCTCAGCTAACGAGCTGCCACATGTTTATCCTTGATGAGGGCCTTTGAAATGGCTCTGAGTGCTAATTAACATCTACTGTCCTTCCAAAGCCTTCTTGCTCTCTTCTCTTCCTACTTGCCGCTGTTGTGTGCTGACTAGTCCTCTCCGCTTCTTTCTCTGCAGCTGCTTGAATGGAGAAAGAAGGCAGAGGGCCAACACACTACTGGAGACGAGCTTGTTCCATCTGCGCCTCTTCCTGTCCTGGGGATATCCCATCAGCATGATCACCCACCCTGCTGCGAGACAGAAAAAGAAAGCAGGGCTGAGTGCAACACAGAAGAGAAAAGAAATAAAAGAGAGGGGAAGATAAGCATGGAGGAGGAAGGAGCACAAGCTGGTTTTCTTAACACAAGCGGGAAAAAAAAGAGTGGAAAAGAAAAGGCGGAAAAAGCTGACAGGCCTCCTCAGTAGACGACAGGATAGCTGAGGGCTTTTCCTCTCTCTCTTTCTCCCCCTCTCTCACTTTATTGTTCTCCTTAATGAGCTTTTTCACACTGTCGAGTGTCTTTTCCCCTTGTTACCGAAACACGAGCTGCCGTATCTGTTCTTTTTATTTGGCTACGCTCTGCGCTGTATAAATTTAATTATAAACATCTGGCTAGTGAATAGCTATAATTAAGGACGTGGGGGCTGCAGCCGGCCGGAGACACACCACTCCTCGCAGCAAATTCTGCAAAATGGCAGAGGACTGTGTTTGACTGACGTGCAACAATGAGAATGGAAAGTGTGTTTCTGTGAGCATCTGGAAGCATGAAGAGCAATCCACTTAAGTGATGGCGTCCCATTTATAATGTAATTACGCATGCAAGTAGGAATAGAATGTACTTTTTCTATCACAAAACATCCTTTATTTTCAGCTAGATCCCCCGGCAGGGGCGGTGCAAAGGAGAATATTTAAGATGGAGAGAGTTCACAAAGTCACACACATCGATCAACTAATGCACATAAGCGAGGCAGGGCAAAAGTTTCCTTAACGCTGATTTCTTTACTCCTGTACGTATGTTGATAAACGCCAAACACCCATAAATTAAGAAACACATTCACGGCACAACTAATTTACATTTAGTGATGCCCACAAAACTCCATAAAAGGAAATGCTCATGAGAGCTGAAATGACAAAATGGCAACTAAATAGTGAAAGAGCTCCTCCTAGACACGACATGTGCTAAACCTTTAAGTAATGCAGCTCAGCTACTGCAGTGTTTCGGCTACCTCAAACACACACTAGCACACATTTCCTTGTCCTCATTTATAGATTTGTTTTCAATCAAAGAGATGACTGAGTTTAACTAAATTGTGAAAATGTGTGTAATTGGAATAAATAAGCGATTTGAACTTGACAATGTAATCCATATAAAATTTACAGTAAATCACTGCCAATTTTAGATTTGAAGCAGATCAACTGAAGTTCACATTAGTGAGTCTCCTTATACTTACATTTACACAAACTCGGGAGCTTTTGTAGGGTGCAAATGTTTTTCTGAACGTACTAGATTTTCATGATTTTTTGTGTAAATGCTTCTGTGAACAATTTACGATCAGTGAGGCCCATTGTTTTTTAAAGCTACAACAAGCAATATTTTAATAACATTTTAAAGCTACACAGGTGTACATTAAGGTGTACATTATCCTTTTGGTAACTTTTAGTGCATGTGACAGTATTATCCAGTATTGTTTTGGAAAGCTAGTCCAAGTAACAGGTCAATCATACAATCCTTTTTTGTTAAAAAATCTAATCAGAATAGTAGCTAGTCCATACACGAGTTCATCCACAATCAGATATTTAATGCACAATGAATTTTGTGAAGTAACAACTGTTTGGGCTGGACTAAACATCAGGTTATGCTAGAATTAAGCAGCAACTATGGGGTTTTCTATATTGATTTACTGTCTTTTCAGAGAAATGTTGAACTTTCACTCAAGAAAGCAGAAAAGACATGATGACAGTGCAATATAGAAGTGGTCAGGAATGGGCAAGTCTCAATTGAGACACACATTTGGTCTGCTTGCGCATATTTAAAATAAAAAAAAGGATTTTTTTCCAGCAAACCAACAATGTGGATGTGTGATCTGGACAAACAGTCATGTTGTAACCATTCCGGCTCATCTAACGGCATGAAAGACTCTTCTGAGACACAGGAAAACATCTGCATCAACAAAAACCCAACATGGTCCCAAACAGCAAATTGTGAAACCAGGCAAGGATACAGAGGAGAGGATCAAAGCGTTGATGATTTGGTAAATAATAAATTAGTGACCATGTTTTATAGCTTAATTTTATGGGTGTGAGAACATTTTGAGCGAAAACATAACTAAGGGGAGCTTCTAGCCAATGTGGCAACAAAAGAATGGCAAACCTGATGTGATAAGGCAAGCCCAATAAAGAACAAATGAATCTGGGTGAGTGAGCAAGCTAATTAATGTGGAAATCTATAAAAATGTAAATGTGCCGTTTGCCACTATGGGAAACTAATTAAATGCAGTGAAATGGTAAGGAACACGTTTGCCTAAAAGAGGAAATGAGAGCGAGAGAGAGAGAGAGAGAGAGAGAGAGAATTTGTTTTCATACATCATCAGTTGCCTATGAGAGGAAGAACTTCATTATACAGAGGAGAATTCTGGCTAAAAGCATCCAAAGTAAAAGGTTCGGAAAGTAAGGAATAAAACACTCCAGGGAGTGCGGTCCTGGGAAAATAATCAACAACAGGCTGGTGTGGTGCGAAACAATACAAAGAAGAGTTACTGCTACCACCATAAAGTTGATTATTTTCAAACAACAGCATGCCCTGAAGTGTTTTATTCCTCTTATACCACAGCAAATTGCCCTTGAGTATTTTTATCCTTTTTTTTTTAAATTTATTATAGAATGACATCATACTTTTTAACCAATTAACAGTTAAATTTAATGTTGTGGAAAGCCTGCGAAACAAGTTACGACATCCATAAACCCTCACCAGCCTCTCTTTTTTCTTGAAGTTAATAAGCCAAAAAAAAAAAAAAAAAGCGCATCTTGTCATGTTACTGAGTTCTCTGTCCTGAAGAATTTCCTGTGAAGGAAAACTTCATAGAAAAACTTTACCTGTTACAAAGCGCTGGCACTGGAGACTCCTTCCAAAAGTGCTATATAAACATCTCCTCATGAAAAAAACTTCACCATATCAACGACTACATGTGTTTTAATCCGTTTATGTGGAGCATCCACCTAATAAGTTTTTATGTTTCTGTGTGTAGAAATGATAATGTATTAGAACGAGCACATTAATATAAACATTGCAGCTGGAACTACTGTCAGAGCTGCTGTTATAGGAAGTGAATCCACACCTTCTGATCAGAATTGAGAATTCAACAGCAATATGCTATAATACATCTATCTGTATATAATATTTCATACTATACTCAAGTGGCATACTGTATATATTGATGCAAATAACCTCCACCAGTTTCTACCAGTTATTAAGTACAAAGGTTCACATACTTTTTCCAGCCTGGACTGAATATTTCATCAGTGTGCTCAATACAAGCATAAAGCGCACAACCATTTGTGTAATTCCAGCTAATACCGAAGGGTTTACCAAGGTTTTCTTGCAGCTATCTTGCTATACAAAGAGAATGGGTACACACAGCTGAGACAGAAAAAGGAGAGAAGCTGCTGCAGCCTCTGATACGTGGAGAGATTTAGCTGGAGTCATAAGAGAACAATGACACGAGAAAAATAGCCGACAGGAAAAATGAAGGCGTATGAGAGAGAGAGAAGTGAGAAGAAAAACAAGAGAGGCTTTTGAGAGATACAGAGGAAACAGATGGAGGCCGAGAGAAAGGCGAAGTCAGAAAAAAGAGTGCAAAAAGAAAAAGATTTGCAAAGAGTGAGCGACAAAGAGAGTGAGACAGAGGCAGCAGTCTATTAATCAGGCACTGAGGTGTGAAGTCCTGATCATATCGCTCCAGCACACACACACACACACACACACACACACACACACACACACACACACTAGATATGAAATTCAAAAAAAGACCACGTGTATTATCATTTTCTGTAAAAAAAAAACAAAAACAAATGTCAAGTGGAGTGGTATGGAATAAAAACATCTGGATAAACCAGTAGAACGTAAGCTCTGTCATAGCCTAGTTTATGGACTACTAAAAATTAACGGCTGCCCCAAGTAACATAGTTGTAACAGAGCCTTAAGTTATAACATAAAGCTACTTTAGAACTATGTAACCAGGTTTTAACTTATAACATAAGGCTATATTAAAGCGTATGTAGTACTAAGTAGTAATGTAGCTTTAACCCTTAAATGGGTTGCATATCCTGGGAGAAACAAACATTTGTCAGGCTCTGAGGAGGAACAATGATTGGGTGGGCTTAATTTCAGTGAGAAACACTGAAGAGTGGGCTGGCTCAAGGTCCTAGGTCATGTGACTTGATATCAGTACTGATATGCCAATAAATGTTGATTTTTAAAAATAGGTTTATGATATTTTAAAGAAATTATTTTTGTGTAAATTAATTTTTTAAGGATGATATTATATGTTTAAATAATAAAAAAAAAAAATTAATGAATTCCATGTTCAGAGTTTGGATAATCTGACCTTAAATATCTGTATCCCTGGGGATACATTTCCCAAATTGGGTTTATAAAAGGGAATTATCATAAATGGCAATTAATTTATATTAGTCTAAAGATGACATTTAAGCTATTTAATTACAAACATCAATGTTGCAAAGTTTGAAAAAAAAGTGATTTGATCACAATATTGGGCCTCATTTATCAAGCTGGATAAGAATGTATGTATTTGTATATCGTTCTAAGGAGCATTTAACTAATGTAAACCTCGACTGATCAGCTTCAAATCATTCCATTTACATGGATTACTGCTTAAAGCTACTAAATAGCTTTTGTATTTCAACTATATATACAAATTTATTGATAATTTTGTGAAACTCAGTCAGTTTCTATTAATCATATTAATTACAGAATTATTAAATATTAAAAAAAAATTAAAGCAAGGTGAGATAAATCCATAAATTAAAACAAATAAGACTAGTCATTCAATTAAGATGTATAAAAGGATAACGGGGGCTGCAATGGTTCAACGTATAATTTGGTTCTGTTTACCACAACATATTCTTTTATTGCTTCTTTCTAATGCTTTTAGTGCAATACATCATTATAGCCATTGATAAGTGACTGATCTGGTATGTCCCAATCTACAGCGTGCTGTATATGCCCTATATATCCAGACCAAACATCAGGCTTCCTATGAAGCATATCGTCTTGCTTTTCCATCATGGCATTGGGGAGGGCACATTAGTGTGCGTTGCTGAGATGGTTTGAATTAAAAAAGCAATAAATAAAAATAAAAAATAAACAGTTTCCCTATGTGATTGGTGTTTCGCTATGTGATGTGTGCTTGGTGTGCACGATCACCTGGGTACCTTAGATATATATTTTTCTCCATTTTCAGATCAAATTATTTTCTTTTTTCCTCATTTATTTCAAACTCAATCTGAGAAAGACATTTTTGTTGTTTACTCATCATATCAGCTCTGCAAGCTTTGCCTTTTACGGACTTTGGTGGGTCATAAACCATATGTTAAAAGTGAAAAGTATGCTGGGAAAAATATATATATATAATTTTCTTTGGCTCTAATGTTCTGTTTACACTTTCTTTCAGTTATTTCTGTTGTCCGTTAAAGCTAAATAAAATGTTTATAAAATTCTTGCACTGTTGCACAGTGAATTCCATTGTGAGCAGAGCCGCGGGTTGCACATCATAATCTAATCCCACTCAGCTAGTTCAGAGTCAGAACAGCGGTGCATGGCACCTCAAAAAGGCTGATCCAGACTTAATTTTGGATGTTACTGAGCATCGGTTTGAACATGGTAGAAAAACCTGCCAGACTCTGCTACAGATACTGCATTCTCCATCCATCAATAGCTTCTATGCTGCGTGCTCTCAGTTTCAGAATGAATTATTTCAGATGAAGCTGCAAGCTTGACCAGATGAGTGCATTTTATGAAATGGTACATCCTTAAATAGTATAATATGACACACAGATTTATTATCTTGCATATTTAACACACCAATTCATTTACTAGCTACGAAATAGTTTTAATGTTTTCAATTTAATAGCAATGAAATAGTTTTTAATGTCCTGAACTAGTTTTTGCTGTAACTTTAGAACATATAACTAGTCAACTACTTTTTTCAGATTAGTGGTTGACTAGTAAAAATTAGTTGCTGTGCAACCCCTAGAGGGTACGAGAGAAAGAATGGCTAGTATAACGTATAGTACAACACATGCTTTTATAGATATGTAACATTAGTGCATGTGGGTGTGTGCATTGTGCTCATGCATTTAAGCATAGTGCCAGGGGCTAGCAAAACGCTTATTAGAATTTATTCCGGTTTATTTTATGAGGGTTTGGTGTTGAATATTTAAACTGCCATTATCACAAATGCGAACAGGATATTTCCGGATGGGCGATCATCTACTGAGCTAATAAAATACATAATCACCCTCAAACACTCGCCTCAGAGCAATGGTAAATACATAAAGCTTTTGAACAAACCAGCGTGTGTGTGTGTATGTGTGTGTGCTTCAGAATAAATTTCCATCTTTTTAGCTTGTATTTGTTCTGTTCTCATTATTTCTTTCATTTCTAATAAAGCTGGAGCTGCCATGCCTCTCGGAGCTTCATGTTTAAACGCATTCTGTTAATGCTGCATTGTGGACATATAAACATGATATATAATAAGTGATGTTATTCTCTCTACAAAATATCCATTGTAAGGGTGCAGGTAGTTTTGAAATCAGTTGTTTCATGTTTGAGAAAAATATCACTTACTGCATGTATTCATTTTGTATATGTGAATATTTGCTCAATTTCATGAATAATTCTGGAGGGCAATGTATTGGTATTTGTATTTTCCAGCCTCCGATATATTGTTTAACCAATGTTACTATTCATGGATTACAGAATGAATACAAGGGTCAATTCTGGACACTGCTACCAGCTGGAATTTAATTTCCTACTTAGTTCCGATTTGCACTATGTCCTATTAAAAAAAAGGCAAAGAAACACATATTGGAATAATAAACAACGTATTATCTTTATTTCTTTACGGGCATACTTACTGTCATGGCTGAAAAATGTCTACAAAGTAATTGTATCAACATTTCAATCCATGCAGTGGATTCATTTGTCCAAACAAACAAGCTATTCATAATAATCTAGTGATTATTAAGAAATCTCCCTGAATCTCCCTATTGGTTCTTATGCAAACATTATTGAATATTTTAAGCTGTTTGGCAGATAATAAGATCAATCAGGATGAGAGACGGGAATTGGTGGGTCCATGTGTGATTATAAGGAAGAGAAAAATGAATACCTTCTTTTGTACCTCATGCTCTTGACTGTACCATGGCCTGGGGAAAAAAAAAACTGATGCTGAAATTCATTTAAAGGAATACTTAGAGGATATGGTAAATGTTATACCGTATCATTAACCCTGTCTATCCAAATCGTAACCATCTGTAACTACTGATACCAACATGGCATCATGCTTAGGGATTTGTAACAATTCATACAAATTAAATCACATGAAAAAAATACTAAGGTTAAGGATGAAGGATTGCGTTCTTGTTTATTGAACTGTACCATTTCTTATGACTTCATATAATTCATGAAATTGAACATCATCCTTATTCAAATTTTTATGAATTTCTCATAAGAGCAGGTTGATAGATTATATGGAAGTTGTCATGTGTATATGATTATGAACATGCAATTTTGAAAACACACTGGTTTGGTAGCTAGATTACATTTTTAGCTAGAATACCTCACTAGCTTGCTTGAATGAATAGTGAGCCAAGGCTTTAGGACTGACCACACAATTGCCTGCCAATTTTACACACTCTTTTCAGTCTACAGTCTGAATTAAAGACTGTCCTATTAGCTCTACTGTATACCCCATTTGATGATAGTCAAGAGTCTTATCACAAATGAGCAATAAAGAGACAATGGTATGGAAAGCTTCACAGAGATGAACTGATTTATTTAGAGCATTAAAAGCTTGACCTTTACTCAGCGCTACATCAGGCAGTGTTCCGACAACCAGCTCCAGACCAGGTTATGACTCCCTCAGCAGGGGAGGCTCCGTTTTATAGGGCCATTCCAAACACAACTGAGAGTCAATTCAACCTCTCCAAAAGGGCTTTTGAAAATAATAACTGATGTGCACTTTACAGGAAGCTGGCTTGATATGACTGAGCTAGGGAACAATTGTGGACCCTATTTAGGGAAGCATTGTAGAGTTCAGAAACATTGTTGGCCTTGGTTGATAAGGTTGATGGCAATGAAGAAGCTTTTGAGGTGAAAGACACAAGCAGCAAACAGTGTGGATGCCCCTAAGCAAAACGCCATGCAAATTAAGTTTATCCAAGTTAATATATTAAGGTTACGAGATATTTAATTTGTCGTGATTGTTGTATTTTAAAATAATTGAGACAGAGAAATCAGTTGACATTTGACATTTGTGGCCACATGTACCTCAGGACTGAGAAGATTGATAATATTACACATAACTTCAATTTTGGAAGATGGACTAACGCATAAAGACATAATGGAGTCCAGGATACACCATTAATCCGCATCACCTTAAGCAAATTCTCAAAGCAAATAGATTTTTTCACTTGTTGCTATTCCTTATGAACTCATGAATGGTGCATTTGGTGCCTCATGGTAAGCATCATTATCCAATCCCTCTCAGCTCACAAAGGTCGATCCACATTTGTTTTTGGATGCCACTGAGGCCAGAGTTGATGATGGCAGTTCATCTAGATTTCAGCCTGGGAAAGTCTACCAGATGCTTCTGTAGACATAACATCCTTCATCCAAGTAAGTGTGGTCACTGAGCTATAATGAGGGGTCTGTTGATGGGCATGAGCTTCCATGCTGCGCAGTCTCAGTTCCAGATTAACCAATTTTAGGTTAATCTTTAAATAGTGTAATATGACACACAGAATTATTACATCATATTGATTTATTTACCATTAACAGTTGAAGCTGGAAATGTAATTTGTAGCTTGTTAGCTGTAGTGCAGTTTTATGTATGACTAGCTGATATTTATCAACGTTTATCTTTTTTTTTTCTCTCTCTTTTTTGCTTTAGCAATGGGAATTCTTTTTTTATTTTACTGGTCAACTAGTGAAAATTAATAGTTGTGAAACTCCAAAATATTGACCCCAAAAATAGATACAGGAACATTTAAGAGAGGACAGGCCAAGGAAGTGGCATGATTGATAGAGGCAACATGACTGTAATATGTGTTTTATTTCACAGTAAATCTCCAGATCCTTCCACAGCATGTGAATGGTGAATGGTCGCTAGCTACAGTGATAATACCAGGAACATGAAACAGACGATGAGGAAAGTCAGTTTCATTCCAGTCACATCTTTTTTCTTTAGCGTATAAAAAAGCTGAAACGGTGTGTTATTTTCTAGGCATGAACAACTAACCACACTGATTGCAGTGAATGTCACATATTTTTTTTCCTGATTACACTTTGATTGTATTTTCTTCAATCCTGTTGTTCATTTCACGGTTGGAGGTTGTTTTGTCCATGAAGGCTACGTGCCTTTTTACTATCTTTATTTCACATCTTCATGAATGAACCCCTTTCTCATTGTCTTAACAAAGTTAAGTTAACTTGTCTGAACTAAGTGTTCTTAGTTCATCCCCCTAGTGGTGTTTTTGTTTTGGGGAGCATCCATTCATCCATCCATCCATCCATTGTCTTTACCCCTGGAGCCTATCCCAGGGGACCCGGGACAAAGGGCGGGGGAAACCCTGGACGGGGTGACAACCCATCTCAGGGCACAATCGCACACACACTCGCACACCCAATCAAACACTACAGACAATTTGGAAACGCCAATCAGCCTACGATGCATGTCTTTGGACTGGGGGAGGATACTGGAGTACCCGGAGGAAACCCCGAAGAACTGGGAGAACATGCAAACTCCATGCACACAGGGCGGAGACGGGATTCGAACCCCTAACCATTACGGGGAGCAATAATTCATTATTTGATTAATCATTGTTAATTGATGAATACATATTCATTCAAGCTGGTGGTGTACTATATATACACACACACACACAAACATGCACAGACAGTGACTGTGTCCTTTAACACTCGGACGCAGATACTGCATATTCCTATTTCCTCATTGTTCACACATCATAAATTCTCATTTAGGGCGGCTGAAGGTTAGACCCTAGAATCGCCCTTGCCTGGGAATATGAAACCACAAAAGCCAGTAATGCATAGAGTATTAAGCAAGACAAAAAAAAAGAAAAAAAAAAACTGAGCATTCGAATACTGTGGAAATGCAAAAAATACTTTTGAATAAACATGTAAAAAAGACTCTAACCCAATAACTCAATATCCTCGCCTCTGTGCATTTTAACTGTCACACAGTTGAGGCTAGTGCCTGTATATTTGTTTTCATTGTATATGAATGTGCATTGGTACATATACATAACGCACAAAATTGTTCTTATTTATTCATAAGAACAAGGTTAGCTTTATGAGCAGAAGTATTTTTAAAGGTCATTGTGTAATTGTTTTAGCAATACTGCAAGTCAGTCATGCTTATAAAGCACAGTAAACAAAACAAACAAAGAACAAGACATATGGGAGGAGTAAAAACAGTGAGGCAGGTCTAACTTATGAAAATGATCTAGGATATTTTCTACATTCAGAGGAAATAGTCATAGAGGGAAATTAATGCAAACGAATGCAAAAGTGGCAGTCAAAGTGATGTTCACTCTAGATACTACCAAAGATCCTGCAACTACCTTTTCTTTTTATGGTTAAAGTATAAAGCTGAAAGTTCTTATACTTACTGATAAAACATATTATAAGCATATATAGCGCTGTTGAATTCTCGATTGTGATTGGTCAGAAGGTCAGGTCAGGTTTATATTAACATGTTCATTCTAATACATTATTGTTTCTATAGTAACAGCTTATACAGGGACTTCCATGGTGAACGATCCACATAAACAGGTTTTTTAAAAAGGTTTTCTGTGAGGAGATGTTTATTTAGGATTCAGGGAAAGAGTCTCCAGTGTCAGAGCTTTGTAACAGTCGTTTGGTTTTTTGGTAGCATGACAAGCTACTTTTTTTTTTTAATCTCATCTTCAAGAGAGAAAAAAGAGAGCTGGTGAAGGAATGAGTGCTTATGCCTTTAATGTAAGTGTTAATGGATTGTGGATGTTCATTAAATGTAACCATAAATGGATAAGATGTACAATGTGTCCTTTGTTTATAATAATTGTAAAAAACTGTTACCATTGGCAAATTGCTGCGGTATAAGACCATAATAAATCACTTCATGACACTTCATAACTTCAAGTCAGGTCACATCCCGACAGTGATTATTTTCCTATAACAGCACACTGTGTCATTTTTTTTCAAATACTATAAAAAGCTAATTTGTTGTCTGCACACTATAACTTGTCCAAGCCTGTTGGAGAGCTACACAGTACTGACACAGAGAAGGTAAAGGTGTTGAGATGAAAACATTGATTTATATTCCTAGAGAAAGACAGAACAACATGAGAGGGAGGAGACTGTGTCCTTTGGCAAGCTTGGATCTTGCCAAACATACAGTATGTGTAATTGTATTTCAAGTAAATCAGGTAGATGAATCAAGAACTTTCTCAAAATATGATCTGAAATGGAAAAAGAATGAGTGTACATGAGTGGTTCATATGGCAAAAAAGAACAAGTTAGCTATTAATGCTGTTGGCTTCATAGGTGCAAATGTACGACTTACTTTTATTACACTATTGTTACCAACAAAAACAAACAAAACAAAAAAAAACCCTCATTAGATAATTGAGATAATTTTTCAAATTGCAGACACAGATTTATGCAAATTTAATCCAGTTGGAAATTGGATAAACCCATTGTTGAAAGATGCAGTAGATCCTGTTAGTAAATCAATTTGCTCCTGTTTGTACACAGGCAACCCTTTAAATCATCACCTGAGAGTGTAGTTTTTATGAGAGATACACTGTAGATAAAACTCGCTCCGACTGTAGTTATTTCAGCAAATGAGTGGCAACATGAGCTTTAAGTAGATTCCTGCGATGTTCAGTGACAACTCCCTCGGGAGAAATCTTCTAATAAGACAGAAATGCACTTTACCCAGCAGCCCATGCTGAGAGACAGAGCTAGGAGCATATTAAAACAGTCAGACAGAGTTCAATATGATGCAAAACCTGTAGTGCTGAAAGAGCAAACAGTCTGAGTGTAGATTTGATTAGAAATACAATGTCATCATTCATTCATTTATTCATCTTTAATAAACTGCTTTATCCTAGTCAGGGTACAAGAATACACCATGGATGAGTTAAATGGGGCAATTTAGAAGAGTAGCAAAATCCATATGCCAGCATGGGACGTAGAAAGAAACTGGAGAATTTAAACAACTGAGAAGTGAAGATTGCAGACACTCACCATGGAAGCACACTTTAGCAAATTTGACCAGTTTTGACATTCAAAGGCATTGAAACCACTGAAATTTGGTGACTTTTTTAAAGTGACCCCAAATCTTTAAATAAATAAATAAATTCCACTTATTTTTGTACATGTATTTTCGTACAGTTGCTGCATATTTTGTATATAGGTTCTATTCTGGGTCAATTTTGACCTACATGTATTGAATGAATTGCAGGTTAAATGGGGGAAATTATCAAAACTCTGAAAAACTCCTGTGAAAATGTCAATGTATTTCTAAGTAGACTATATGATATATTGGAGTTATGGGACAATCTTGAAAAAGTGAAACAGTAAAATTATGACTGGTCATATACTGTACTTATGTATGTTGTTTGGATGGCAATGCAAAGCGTGGCTTTGACACTGTCATGAGATCCAAAAGTCTTCCCCTGAAAACACAGGCACTTTCAGGACCTATTACATTGTACCTGATACAAATATAACAGAAAGAATAGGAGATTTTTTTTGCAATTTCTGCCCAGCAAGTGTAACATGCAGGAAGCGTGGAAAATGCATTTGCAGTGGTTATATTTACAAAGTTTTAAGTTACTGCCATATTTGTTAACAGGTAGGGTAGAGATGGAGATAGGGTAGTTTAGTGTTGTAAACTAGTTTATTGTTCTTGACCGCTTTATCCTGATCAGGGTTGCAGTGAATCTGGAGGCCAGAAAAATTCATCCCAGATGGGACTCCAACCCAGTGTACACACAATAATTAATACCTACAGTATATGGCCAAAAGTATGTAGACACCTGGGTATTGAACATCCCATTCCAAAACCATGGGCATGAATATTAATTTTTCCCCACTTTGCTGCTATAATGACCTCCACTCTTCTGGGAAGGCTTTGCACTAGATTTTGGAAAGTGACTGTGAGGATTTGTGCCCATTCCACCACACTAGCACAAGAAGTTGGGCACTGAATTTGGGCGAGAAGGTCTGGTGCACAGCTATCATTCCAGTTCACCCCAAAGGTGTTCAGTGGGGTTGAGGTCAGGGATCTGTGCAGCCCACTCGAGTTCTTCCACTGTAACCTTGGCAAACCATGTCTTCATGGATCTCACTTTGTGCACAGGGGCATTGTCATCCTTGAACATGTTTGGGTCCCTTAGTTCCAGTGAAAGGAAATCTTATTGCTACAGGATACAAACTAATTCTAGATTCATATGCTTCCAACTTTGAGCCAACAGTTTGGGGAAAGCCCACATATGGCTTTGAGGGTCCGGTGTCCACATACTTTTGGCCATATAGTGTATTCCAGTCCACCTACCTGCATGTTTCTTGGATAGAGAATCTTGATGAAACCTATGTGAACATGGACAGAACATGTGAAACTCAGGATTGAACTAGGAACCTTGGATCTGTGAGCTGGTCAAGCTTCATGCTGCACAATCATGTCACCCCTAGTATTCATGATTTTTTTTTCCTTTTTTTTTTTTTTTACATTTCCCATTCAAAAATTCTTATGGTATGTGTAGTGAGGCTGTTCTTAGCAGTGGCAAAGTAGGCAGCAAAAACAAGCACAAAACTCTGAAGTCTCTTGAGGCTGCTTTAATTGTCCTTTCAGGCATGCACCAAGCAACGGAACAGACGTTGCCCAACGTGATTCCAAACAAAATGAAAAAAACAAAACAAAGTACAACCAAAACAAAACAAAACGAAAACTTACACAAAGAATTTGCACTTCACATACTGACAAAGAAAACATTGGCTACTAGTCCAACTAAGACTCAATTTTGGACATTGGACTCAAATTCAAACGGTCCAATGATGACACTATTTCAGTTACAGTCTAATTAGCCTAAACTTCACTTGAGTATTTAAATGATCTTCAACATCATCATACAAACATTGACATTAGCATCTTCTTTAACAAACTCTATTTTTCATCATGAAAACCAATGAGCATTTTAAAAGACATGCATCCCAGATAACATTCAAATAGCATTCTCCACACTCTCAGTGAGTAAGCTCCTCCCCTCCCATGGATGGAATAAATATGGCTTCCTGTTTGCGGGCCAGCCCCTCCTACTAGGAAGCTCCACAGAAAAAGGTAAGACGAAGAGAATCATCATTATCAAACAAGGTGAAAAGAAAAAGGTGAAAACAAAACAATGAATAAAGTTATCTTGAACTATGTCACTATGTCACAGCACGTTTGCCAATAAATATAATGTAATTCCACTGACACTAATGTAATAGTTAAAAATAGAAGGGTACCAGAGCCCATGGACTGATGATTACTGATGATTGTGTGTAAACAGCACTGATAGACATTTACTATTTCTCAGTTTACACCTACACTGATACCGAATGACAAAGATACATCAAAGTAATCTCAAAAACCTAACTCTTATCAAAATCTGAATCTGATTAAATTGTAGAACTGCTACTTGTCACTGGTACAGTACCTGTACCTCTGACTATGTTAAATGGCAAAGTTATTATCACACTACCCAAACTTTGCAAGAAGACTATAACAATGTGCAGATTTATCCGTGTGCTCAAACAGAGCATATATTAATTTGATTAACTGAATTCTGTCATGGTGGCGCAGTAGGTGGAGCTGCTACTTCATGGCTCCAGGGTCTCTGCTTCTATCCTGAGCTCAGGTTATCATTTGTGTGATGTTTCACATGTTCTCCCTCTGGAATGACACCAAATGGTGTTATTCTCCACACCTCTTTTTGTGTAATTTGTTTGACTTCTTGTTTTGTGGATTATTGGGATTAGCCTGTCACCCTTTGATTTGGCTGCTAGATATTTTGCATACATTTCCTTTTCTATAAATACTGTCCTTTTTTTTTTTGGGAAATAATCCTGTTTGCTGTCCAAGTCACCGTGTGTAGTACTTGGTTGCCATTTTTGTTGGGTTTACTGATTAATTAGGCATAAAGAGAATAATTAACTAATGATAATGTATACTTATTGGTATAAATAACTTCTTTTCTTCAGTTATTCTGGCTGTTTATTATATTTGGGCCAGTGGCTGCACATATATTTCCGACAATTGCCTATAGCTTAATATCTTCCGTGAATTAGTTACCATTGTGTTTTTAATCCATCCACATTTCCCATTACACTTTGTGTTTTTGTTTCAATTATACACTGGGATATAACAATTGGTGACCCTAAATTGCTCCTTGTAGTGAATAATTCCCACCACACACTCAGTATTCCTGGGATAGGACCCAGATTCAGGGATGACACCGACCAGGATTACTGAAGATGAACGAACGAATGAATGAATGAATGAATGAATGAATGAATGAACGAATGAACGTTTCCATCTTTCTCGCACTAAAAAAATCAGTATTTACTGCACAGTAAAAGATCTGTGATCCCAATTTATTAAATAGTTGGTCCATGCATGCTGTACTTGTCAGACTTTGTTGATGAGTGGCATCTAAGGTCATGAGGAGGTCTAACTTTAAATATGCAAAGTGAAGTGAACACAAGAAGCTGTGCACGGGCGTGATCTTTTAAAAGGCTTTTAAAAGGACTGAGTGATAAAAATGAGATATTTGTAGTGCACTTCAGGCGGCAATCTTATGCCAAGCAAGACGAGACCATCCATCCACCTGAACAGGTTTTTGCCTGTATTTTGGCAGAAAAATGGGTTTGTTCCACACAGCTCCGTAATGGCTGCTGAGTGCCTGTGAAAGCTGCCCCGTCTCACCTCGTTGTGCACTTATTGACACCAGGAGTGCCATTTGTGCCTCTTTCCAGCTTCACAGCATTTGCTAGACAATTCCAATCGCTGCAATTTCTCCAGTTATTCTACGAGACTCATCTCTTCCTCCTCATTACTGTTTGAATATATTGAAGGACTGTCCCTCTTCAGTTACAGCTTGACCTTCACACAGTAATTTTAAAGTCTGCAGGTTTAAAGTCTTAGCCAGTAAGTATCATGGAGTTATAACAGGTATATGGGTGGCTACAGCAACTGAAAATAAGTGTGGTAATGGCACAGTTGTGGAAATCGAGTGAATAAGCTACAGCTCTATTTAAAAAAAAACATGGCTATGAAAAATGTACTTTGAAAGAGCAACAGAAGAACTGCCGGAAGATACACCGGAAGATAAAATTCATTCATTCATTTAGCTTCAAAAATTGCTCCAAACTGGTCAGTGTCATGGTGATTCCGGATCCTATTCTGGGCGCAAGACAAGAATACATACTGAATCACACACACACACACACACACACACACACATTTATACACAGGGTATCTGAGCTGAATGAGTAAGCAAGTTAACTACATTTCAAAACAATGAAATCTTTCCAAAGTCTTTCCATCAGCTAACTATTTATAGTTGGTAACAATAGCCATCTACTAATACTTTATCAGATTTACTTTACTTTTATGATCAGAAAAGTTTCCAGGACATGTTATGAGAATCTAGTACGGATCTGCGACACAGTGACAAAATGGGGTCCTTTAAGTTACATTTCATTATAATCAGTCATTTATTTAAGATTGACGAGACACAAAAGCAATGAATGTACGAGTTATTATTTTTAAATTAATCAAATCATTTTTGAGACCCCAGCAGAGACAAGCTGCCTCGTGCACAGTGTAAGGTCTGTATCGGCTATGTACATCAGCATCTATATAAATAAATCAGAAATGCATGTGTACCACCGGTAACTGGTTTTCCAAGACTGAGGAAAAAAAGAAAAATGCATCTCCATTGTCCAATGCCTGAACTTTTTTTTTGAGAAGTCTTTCTGTGCATTTTTTGAGGGTGGCGATTTCTCTGTTAAGCTTTCTAGCAAGCTTGCTAAATAAAACAAATACTGCACCTCCTTTTCATATCTGTATTTGTATTTATTAAGAAAGCATTATGTGTTCAATCCAAATACTGTATTCGTATTCATATACATTCCTAGTAGGGCAACTTCGAGTAGCTATTTCAATTATCAACTGATTTTTGGGAGGTCGGAGGAAACCGGAGAACCTGGAGGAAACCCTTACTGAGAAGAATGTGCAAAATGCCACATAGACAGTAACCTGAGCTCATGATTGAATCAGGAAACCCTTTTAGACCTCTTTAATGGTTTTACTTTTAAAAAAAAAGACCCTAGTGACAAATCTAGTGACTTTTTTGACCAGATGTTACTGAGCATCCTGCACTCAGTATTCCGTCCTTTCCGTGGCTATTTCCCCGACTACTCACTACCACTTCTTCTTTTTGTCTGCGATCCTGATAGAACTTGTAATATTATGTAAATATGTAAATATTTTGGAGCAACCTCGGTTTGAATCTCTTTTCATAAATAATTCGCAGTGCCATGACTACAGAGGATTTCTTTCTATAAGAAGTGTTATACTCTATATATTATTTTCTATTGTGATTAAACTCAGAAAATGTAACACGTTTTGAAATGCAAATGTTCTTTTCGAGCATGTGTTAGCTACTTTCCCTTGCAAAGCACTGCAACGCTGTTCCTCATCTACCACAGAGGAGGACAGTGGCTATCAGCAACCACTGAGGCACCCTGGGTAGCGCCCAAAACAACTGGAGTACCGGAGGCATACTGTAAATCTCAGTGTAAAGCAGGGGACTAATGGAAGCTATTTATTGTCAGTAGGTGGGCAATGGCAGCTATCACTCAGACATGTAAAAATCTCAGCTCCTGTTAAAGCAAAAATCCTGTTTACCTCTATGTGCAACAATCTGTTGGGATTAAAAATGCTCTTACAATCTTCCCACTATATACAATACAGTCAGATTACACACATATATCTCTGTCGTACTATACAGAGTGTAGTCTTTGTAGCATTAAAATACATAGAGGGAAGGCAAGCCAGCCTTACAGGCACGCAGTATGTCGATGTTGGCATTTAAGAGCAGATGATTGAGCGCCTGCCGTCTGCTAGCCACACTAATTAACGATTAAGCCTGATTTCTACAACATCTGCCCTCGCTACATCAGGAGCTCAAACCAAATGGCCAGCTCTTCTGTTAACAAATATCATAAAATTCATTAGCAAATTCATTTTAATCCCTCAATCCCTTAGAACAACCAGTCTTGGTGCAGAGGGGGACACTTCAATGTGTTTCTTGCTCAGCTAGTCAAAGAGCAGGGGTGTGTGTGTGTGTGTGTGTGTGTGTGTGTGGCCTGCAGAGATGAGTTCCAGATATGAGTTAATAATAGGGGATGGACAGTAGAGAGGCCCAGAGGAAAACCCAGACATGACCGAGCATGCTGAGGCGAGGAATAAATACACCGACATACATACACACTTTCACACAAAATTCATACAAACACCTGAACACTGCCTGTAAAAATAAAACACCATGTTTGGGTAATGAAGCACTTATGACCTGCATGTCAGAGACATTCAGAGCACAGATTTCATATTTCTTGATGCTTGTCCTCAGTGTTTTCCACTAGGAAGTAAATTGGGCATCCAAACATACTTCCACTCCTCTTAATTCTCTTTCTTTCAGCTTTCTGAGATATGTATGGTGCAGAAAATTGGCAGTGGCAGCTTTCAGGGCTTCCGCACGGAGCATTTCATACACAGCCTGAAAGAATTTTATCATCAAAACTCTGATGTTACACACAGTTCCACTGCCTTTATGTGTATTATTGCATGGCACAACATTAAAACACACGCTAGCTAGCCTATAAGACTCAAGCTAAACTGATGGATTTTTGGGAAAAAAAAGAGAGAAAGGTATCTATAATAATAATAATAATAATAATAATAATAATAATAATAATAATAATAATAACTCCTGTTCAAGTGTTTGTGTCAGTGAGGCAATTCTTATTGCTCTATTTCATATTGAAAATTTCTGAGTGTCTTCCATGCCTGGTGCTAAAATGAGCCATAAGTAATTATGAGTGAAGTATTATCACTGAATTCTCTAAAAATGATGTTGGCATTTGTGCTGTAATATACTGAGACATATTTTAATGAAGCATAACTAAAATAATGTTTTTATTCTGAATTCAAATAGTGAAAACAGGTTTATGCAAATTTAATACCTACCCTTCAGTCATATTACCTTGAATCTCTTTCAGGATTCAGTAAATAATGCTGTGAGTACTAAATTAATCTATTTACAATGACCCTGCACTCTGTTTTCCACTTTTAACTAGAAAAGACCCAAGGCAAATATGCAAAATGGACAAATTTATTGCTCATTTAAAAGATGCAATCCTCCATAGACCCTGTTAGTAAATCAGCTTGCATGTTTTTTTTTTTTTTGTAGGTGTTACTAAGTTTGAATGTGTGTTTCTTTTTTTTCCCACCCATGCCAGGGCCTGACAGTACAATCTGGATGGCAAGCATAATTTAAATGAAGTGCTGAGTTTAGATAAAATGTTGTTCATAATGAAATGATGAATTTAAATTGAATTTGAAAAGTGCTGAATTGAGATAAAATTGAAATTTTAGCTATTTAATAGTTATTATTGGGTCAATTCTGAACCCTTCTGAATGCCTTATATGTTGCTCTGAGCTAAACCTTAAGCCTATCTTCACGTCCTACTAACAGCTAGAACGGACAGTCAAGTTCTAGCAACTGGTACAAGATGTAATCCAAAGCGCATAAGTAGCTAACAATAATATATATATATCACAGATTACTATAGGGATTTATAGTACATTCTCAATAGGTCACATGTAGCCACTTATAATTACCACATACTGCTTTTTTTTTTAATTTTTTTTATACTTATATGCTTTCCATCAAGCTACATTTATACACTAATGCACTGAAAATGGTGACATCAGTCAATTACAACCTGGTGTTTGAAAGATGCAAATCTTTCCATACCCAATAACAGAAGTGAGCTCTCATAAGAATATGCCATGGCTGCCATTTTCACCCAGTCACACACAGAATGGCCTAGAGATTAGATTATCTTTCCAGCCATGTGGTGTCTGGAGCATTATTACAGCAGGGAGCAGACACAAGGGTGCATGACTGCTCTAAAGCATGCAGGATGACAGTCTGTTTCTGACAAGCATCAGAACACCAGACAGACTTTTTCCCTACATGCATGGGTGGATCAGACATCAGTGAGTCAATCAAGCGAGCAATCAGAAAGAAAGCACAATGAGAGCTAAAAGAGAGAATAAAAGGAAGATGAATAAAGGTTGCAAAAAAAATGTTTTTTTTTTTTTTTTTTTTTTTTTGGTTGCCAGCAGTCACAGAGATTCTCCAATCTGTGAACTTTTTGATATGATGTTCATCAAGTCTCTCATCTACACAAGGGAGCAAGGAGGTGTGATGCTTATAATAAAGGCCATCTGGTACTGTTCTGGAAATGGGTGTACTTTGAAAGATGCTTTGTCAATTACACAAAGTGTAGACCATAGTGTAAACTGTATAAAAGGATAACTGCAGGACAAGGGTCACATACAATGGATATAAAAAGTCTACACACCCCTGTTAAAATAGCAGGTTTTTGAGATGTAAAAAAATGAAACCAAGATAAATCATGACAGAGCGTTTTCCACCTTTAATGTGACAAAGCAAGCAACATAATTCAATTTCTATTGAAAAACAAATAGAAATTTTTTTGTGGGAAAAACTCTTTTATAATGGGACATGTGAGTGCACTCAGAATTATCCAATCACAATCAAACTCAAGTTCAACTGTATTTATCATACACCCAATCAATTAAGTGATTCTGATTAACTCCAAATAAAGATCAGCTATAGGATTTTCTTGACATCTTGGTTTCATCCAACTGCTGAAGCCATGTTCCGCAAAGAGCTTACAATACTGGATCTCACTGTCAAATGGTATCAGTCAAGAGAGATGTATCACAGAACACTGTGAAAGCCATTTGCAGGTCCCTCAAATGCAAAACAAGATGTCCCTCCAACTTTGACGAAAGGACAAGATGAAAAGTTATCTGGGAGGCTGCTAAGAGTCCTGCGGCAACAGTAAATGAGCTGCAAGAATATCTGACAAGTACTGGTCCTCCATGTGTGTGACAACAATCTCTTGTATTCTTCACATGTCTGTGCTATTATGGGGTAGGGTGGCTTGACGGAAGCCCTTTCTTACAAAAAGAAAAAAAAACCCATCCAAGCCTGCCTAAATCACCCCAAATCATGAGGCAAAAAGTGTTATAAAACCAAGGTAAAACTTTTTGGGCATAATTCTAAAACATGTTTGGAAACATATTTTAGACAGCTTATCACCCAAAAGAACACCATACCCACGGAGAAGCATGGTGATGGCAGCATCATGCTATGGGGCTGCTAGTCAAGATAGAGCGAATCATGCCTAGCTCCAAATACCAATCTATTTTGGCAAAAAACCTGCAGGAATCTGTTAGACAACTGAAGATGAAGAAAAACCTTCCAGCATGATAAGAACCCAAAGTACAAATGCAAGTCAACAAAAGAATGGCTTCAGGAGAAGAAGATCAACGTTCTGGAATGGCCCAGTTAGAGCCCAGATCTAAATCTTGTTGAAAACCTGTGGAATGATTTGAAGAGTGTTGTGCACAGGGAATCTCTTCACAATTTGATAGATCCAGAATATCTTTTGCAAGCAAGAGTAAAATAAAATTGCCAAATCAAATTGTGCTAAGTTGGTAGACAAGCAAGCAAGATTCTTTTGGTGTCCCATTCAGGTTGTATTCCTGCCTCAGGATAAAGCAGTTACTGAAGATGAATGAATAAATATTTAAACACTCAAACCAAACTAACGCTAGGTGCTTAGACTACATAGTTGCATCAGTGTATTCCAGGGTTGTTTCAGAAATCTAGTTTGCTTACAAATTTCAAAAGTATCAAAATAGCAGAAAAACTATACATAACTTTGTCAGTAAAAGTTTATTAGTACAGTACACTGCAAAAGAGAACAAGATCTCAGTGCTGTCAAAAAATCTGTCAAATGATAAAGATCAAGTACACTATGCTGTACTCTGCGCTTAAAGTGGTACAAATGATGCATGACTGTCTGTTCTAGCTGTCACCCAACTCTACCCATATGCGTCAACTGCCTCATCCACCATGCTCAAATTAATATCATCCTATAACAAGAATTTGCATAAGATGTTTGAAGTGAATTGCTAGTTTGACTCTTGCTATATTCACTAAAAAGGATGGGGGTGGAGTTGAAAATTGTGTAGCAGCCAACCATTAGATGGTACACCTTGTCTATGCATTTGACCACCACCCACCCAACAGGGGCTCTAAGCATAGTACCAATATTACAACACCCAGTCCACTGAAATTCAGCTTAAGCTGGCTAAACCTGCCTTGCATCCTTGAGTTAGGTGAAAATACTTATTGTTTTTGAATGTCCATACTCTTATAGCTGCAAGTTGATTTACAATTGTACATATAAGATCTCACATTTTCTCATTTGTTAGAACTAACCTTGCTAAGAATTCTTCTATTAAAATGTTTGAGAAAGCTAATCTAGTATATACTTGCTCTAAATCTCTCAGACATTAGGGCTTTATTGAAGGCAAATGAACAGTACATTTGGGGTTATTTACCTGCTAGACTTGTTATTCACCTACTCCTTGCGATGGAAGATATTTATAGTTCAACCACACTGAGGTTCAATTAAGGAGTTTTATAGCAGCACATTTGGCCAAATGAAACCAGACCAGCCACTGCAAGAGGTCCGGCTTGTTCAGAAATTAGTCAATGACTCAAAGCTTCTAATATATTATTGATAAAGTTCATTCAGTACTGTGTGTGTAGGGCTACAGGCTAGGATGTGTATCAGGTAGCTGCCAACCAATGCCGGGAGGTCATCAGTGGAATGTCAGTGTTTCACCCTGTGCCACAGTGCCTTGTGTTGTGCCACAAAGCTATATTGTCTCTCTGGTTGAGCTATAGGAGTAGACAATATCTCTGACCTCTGATACCAATCAGTACCAAAGCTGGCATCCTGACACAAGTAGTAATACTTTGAAAAGTATTCTTGTGATCTTTAAAAAGGGAACTCACTTACCAATGCAATGCAGACTTGTGTGTATGAATGATGATATTGCTGCTGAAATATGATAGTGCTGCTGGATTACTGGCGTGTATTAGCTAGATGAAGTATACTTTTTTCCCCTTGAATGACCACCATCATCTTACAGAAATGCTTTGTTGTTTCCACTGAAAACATATCTTTAGAAACTTGCTTAGCAAAAAGGTTGGTCTTTAGTCTTCTTTTAATGACAGCCAATTTAAATTATGTATTAAGCATGGAGGTGCAGGAAACAATGAATAACTAGCAATTTCCATTTCTTTGGATGTGTTCCTGAGACAACTGCTTTGTCCAAAAAAAAAAACAAAACAATAAACTGAAACAAAAAAGGGGTCAAACCATCCAAAAAAAAAAGTCACATTGCTATCCCTAACTGGTGAAAGATGAGTCCTTAGTCTTTGTTTAAAGTGACTCAGGACAGCCAGGGGAAGTTCATTCCAAAACCGGGGTGCCAGGACAGAGAAGAGCCTTGATGCATGCCTTTCTTGTGTCTTAAGGAATGGTGGGTCGAGTCGTACTTGTGGTTTGGAGGAAACATAGTACAGCAGAGGTTTGATAAATACTTGGGCACCTATGGAATGCAGCAGAGGGGTGATATGGAGGAACTTTAGACAGAAAACAAGGTCTGCACATGCACTCTGGATTAGTTGCAGGGGTCTGATGGCATCGAAGGGAAGACCAGCTAGGAATACTGTTGCAATACTCCAATCTTGAGATGACACAGGACTGAACAGGCCCCTGAGTGGCCTCTCTGTCTAGAAATGTTTCTGTCTGTTTGATAAATGCCTGGGCACCTATGCCCCTTAAGGAGTGAGGATGGCCAGTGGAGGGAATGCAGCAGTGGGCTGATATGGAAGAACTTCAGGCAGAAAACAAGGTCTGTAGATGCACTCTGGATTAGTTGCAGGGGTCTGATGGCATGCAAGGGAAGACCACCTAGGAATAACTACATTTTTGCAGTAGTCCAATCTCGAGATGACAAAGGACTGAACAGGCCCCTGAGTGACCTCTCTGTCTAGAAATGCCTCTGTCTGAAACCTCCTGATGTAAAAGAGAGCCCTGCACCTGACCAAGTCAGGTTAATAACATGTTTCCCCTTTTTGATGAAAAGGAAGGTGTTGGGGCATCAGCACAAAATCACAAAATCTGCTTGATTCATCACTGCCTACCAAAAGCTAGCTTTTTTTGAGTCTATATTTACTGTATATCATGTCAGTGTTTCACAGCAAAGGAGGTCTATGTTTACATTATTTGGATTTTGAATTTAATAGTATGCAAAGCCATTTTCACTCTTGGATCCAACTACTATGTTTTTGATATGTTTTATTATTTTTTTATATTCCTTTCTGCCTACTGTGAGTGTATTTACTTTTCAGAAAGGTGTCTAAATGTGTTTGGATTTCTTGTTACTAATTACTTTCTGGAACTGTTCTGTGCTGTTTTGGGCCCATCTGGATGATCTCATGAGACTGCACAGTTGACTGGGCTGGAAGTGTGCAGTGTTGTTAGTCTCTGCCCTTTAAATAAACACAGTAATTAGAGTGTGATCAGAGAGAATGGTTATTCCAGCGAGAAGGAAAGGGACTAAATGTTTTATCATGTAATTTATCATATTATTTCCAAGAGTCTTCAGCAGTTTTGTTGATCACACAAAGGAATAAAAAACTCAGCATACTGTTTTAGGAAAAGAATGAATGATGAGGTTGTGTGATACTACTATTACCACCCTGAAGTGAATGAGGTTTCTGTTTTCCTATAACAGAACATGTTGTATTTCTCTCATCCCATATACACTTGACAATAATTACATTTTTAAAAAAAATTAATTAAACAATGACACATTGCATATTTTGTCTGTTTATATTACATAGCTATACCTAATGTTGTGGAACGTCTACAAAAGCCTCTCTAGTTCCCCTCTCTTGAAGTTAATAAGACTCGGTTTTTTATGTTACATAAATGATAAAACGGAAAGCACAGATTGCCCTTTCCCATGGTGGAAAACTTAATATTGATTGTTATGAATAAGGGATAAATCTTTATCAGAAAGCTAATCAACACCTTCTGATCAATCAGATTTGATAAATCAACAATGCTGTGGCGTAACAGTTATTAATGCGGATCGTTTTATTTTTTTAATGTACTTTCATATATACAAAATTGGGCAGAGTTCCAGTCCTAGAATTCATATCTGCTCAGATCAACAGAAATTTCCTTGGTTCTGTAAACACTATGAAGTATAGAGTGATACGCTTGGTTTAAAATGACAGAGAACACTAGAACATCTTTGTATCTATGTTAGACTGGTTACACTATGTATATATATATATATATATACACTCAGTTGCCAGGTGCCCTTTTGTAGGCATATTATTACTTTATCCCACTGACCTACGTGGTTGCTCCACCTTGTAGGTGTACGATGAGAGACTATAGTTCATTGTTTTCTATGTACAATTTGTGTTAATCATTCTTTTTAGGCTCTCGCTGTTGGCTGGATATTTTTGGTGGTGGACCAGCAGTGACACTGAGGTGTTTAAAAACCACACCAACACTGCCATATCTGATACACTCATATCAGCACCACAGACACTGCTATGTTGTTTTAGTGTTGCTACTCTACTCTAAGGGTCCCCCACCCAAAAAAAAAAAAAAGCATAGCACTATAAGAAAACTGGTGGCCAAATTCTTGCAAGCAGTCAAAAAATTTGGGGATTTGGCCAAATGTTTTTTCTGCATAGAACATAATTTGATGCCTTGACTTTAAGAAACTGTAAAAATGTACCTGAACGGTGTGTATTTACTATAATGTATTTACTATACACTATCTGCCTGTAAATATCACTTTGGGTAAGGAGCTAGTTTAACAAATAAAAAATAAAAAACTCAGTCCGCCTAAATACAGTACATTTGCTAGCTATTTCCTCTTTAGCTTTGCAAAAGAATTATTAAGAGATGGAAGTGTAATCTATAGACAAAATGTAGACAAAATGTTCAATATTTACTACATAATTAATTTAAATATTAATTACTCAATTGTCAAATGTCAAAATTTCAGCATGTGAAGTGTTTTCCCAGGCCACCACACAAATCTGATCAGGGGTAGTCCTATGGTGGTCCGTTTGCACTGATGTGTGTGTGTGTGTGTGTGTGTTTCACTCAAAATTCTCAAGGCCTTGAGGGGTGGAGCTCAGAGCGCCAAAGCATCAGAGAACAAAATGTGATTGGTTAAAAGTTCCTCCATATTGTTTTCACTAACATGATTTCAGCAGTGACTATAAACAATGGCCTTACCTTAATGTTGTTGCAATGAGCTGTCACCTTCTTTTCAAAAGCCCAGCCATTCTGCATTCAGGGTGACTGCAGGAGTGTGTCTGTGTGTGTGTGTGTGTGTCTGAAGCTGTGCAGCATGTCACACCAGCAGGGCCACGCTCACACTCCATCCTAATGGGCCATTTGGGGCCTGGTAATTGGCAGACACATGGAGGCGTGTGCTCGAACTCCCACTGTGTATGTCCACATCCTGCTCTGGCTTTCTGTCTGGCTGTAAGTGTGTGTATGTGTGTACATGTGTGTCGATGTGTGCATCTGTATGTGTGTGTGTGTGCTAATGATGTCCAAACACATTGTACTCCATTAATGGCCAGCTAATTGCTGCCTTGGTGTGTTTGTGAGCTCTCAGGGAAGATTGACAAGATTAGAAAGATGAGGTCCAGGCCTGAGATTAAAGTGATGATGAAGAAGAGGACGATGACTATAAAGCTACCGGAAGAACACTCTGGAAATCAGCTGTAGTGTTACATGGATGATATAAATGGAGTTCATGCTGCACACAGAGAATATGATAAGAGTTATTAAAAATAGCTAGGCTAATCATACAGCCACTTTGTCATCATGTTAGTTTGTTCTTGTAAATGCTTTTGTCACAATAATAGGGGGCAGCATCGTTTTTTGCTTTTTCATTTTTTTTGTTTTCTGTTCATGCAGCTTCTCCTGTTTACATCTCCCTAACCCACTGTCCTCCACTACCCTCTCTGGAGCCATAAAAAAACCAAGGGGCTTTTAGAGAAATTGCCTAAGCTCTGAAGATTTATAACAGTGGCCTAAAGCCAGAGAGAGAGAGAGAGAGAGAAGAGAGGGAAGAGAGAGAGGCACGTGAGGTGAGGGGATGCTGCAGGCTACGATTGCCACACTGTTAAACTGGAATGATAAAGTGCCATGGTATTCTCACCAGGCTTAGCAGACAAGCGCTAGGCCTGCCAGGGATGCCAACTTGGATTAAGTACATAATGTTGGCAAACTCACCCAGCAAACAATACTGAAAAGAGCAATAACCTGACTATTCTGCAAAAGAAATCAAACAAATATATAATAAAAATAACAAGAATTACACCCTAATGAAGTGACAATAGCCCATCTGTTACTACGCACAACCTACGAGCATACAGTGGCCAATAACTTCAAAACACATTAACAAGCCAAAAACGCAACAGCAAAACCATAATTCAAATTCAGGACCACAACAGGAAACAGAACATACAACAAAACCTAAATCACAACAGCAAATTTAAACCCCTAACCCTAGTGGTGTGAGGCAAGCGTGCTAACCACTAATCCACTGTAACCCCCCCCCCCCAAAAAAAAACTACAAAAAAATCCAACAACAAAACCAAGAACATAATAGAAACCAGAAAATGCAACAACAAAACCAAAAACACAACAGCAAATTTGGAAACGCAATATCAAAAATGCAACAACAAAACCAAAAACAACAGCAAAAAGAAAATGCAACAACAAAAAAACACAAGCACAAAAAAGAAAACTCTCCAACAAAACCAAAAGCACAACAGAAACCAGAAAATGCAACAATAAAAGCTTAATCACAGCTGCACATTTGGAAAAACAACAGCAAAAATGCAACAACTAAAACCAAAAACGCAACAGCAAAACAGAAAACACAACAGTAAATTTGGAAACAAAGGTGCAACACCAAATACACAACAGAAATCATAAAATGCAACAACAAAACCTAAAACAGCAAAACAGAACACAAAAGCTAATTAGGAAACACATCAGCATTAACTCAATATGGCAATGGTACGGCAATCATTTTTGGAACTGCAATGGCACTGACATGGTTGTGTGTGTGTGTGTGTGTGTTGCTTGTACAGGTTTTTTAGCACTACTGGTAATGATCAATTCAAATATCAGATCAGTGGTTGCTTTTCACTGAAGGCACTAAAAGTCAGTAACTGTATACCTACTCTCAGTATGAGGTAGCTGCACCCAGAGCCACAGGTTTCATTTCATTGCAGGGTGTGAGGGACATTGCTCATGGCATCGAACCCATCCTAGGATTGCAATTTTCTACTAGACATTACTTATAGGTAGTAAAAAATGAGATATTTTCCAATAACAGCAATTCCTTCCATGAAACAGGTCAGTCCCTGTTATGACTTTCACTGTAACAGCTATAAACAGTTGTTCCCTCACCAGCATCTCTGTTATCTGTCTATTGAAATTAATAACATAAGTAAAAAATGCAGAAGAAGGCTTTCCCATGTCAGAAAAGTTAACAGAGCAGTGGAACTACGTAGTGGAAGCAGTCGCTTAGAGACTACGGACTCATGATTTTTAAAATAGATATGCAAAAAATGCACTTTGCTATCATTTGGCAAAAAGGTTTATGTATCAGACGGGGCACCCCCTTGTGGTATGAAAAGAATAAAAACTGCAATTTACCAAACTACGTAGACTAAATTAGGTAACTAATGTCAGAAGATTACAAGTAACCTGTGATCATGAAATGCACATATCTGTCTGTGGTGGAAAAACGCAAAAGAGGACAAATGGACCCAAAATACCAGTAAGAAATGAATGCTAACTAATGTTATTAATTATAGAAATTATAATTATAGAAATTAATGCTAAGTAATGCTAATTAATGTTAACTTGGCACCTTTTGTTTAAACCAACCCATTTTTCATAAATATTGATCAAAAATATTGGAAAATGTGACTGAAAGGTGTTTCTTGTTGCCCAGGTGTGCCCTGTTAGATTGATTGTTCAAACAATTATTTCCTCTGAATGACTTGGTTGGAGCCTTGAGTTCTGCCTGTGAAGACATTTGTTGTTAAAAAGGATAAACCAACATGAAGACCAGAGAGCTGTCTATGGGAGAAAAGCAAGCCATTTTGAAGCTAAAAAAGAGGGAAAATCGATCAGAGCCACTGCACAAACATTGGGCATAGCCAATACAACAATTTGGAATGTTCTGAAAAAGAAATAAATCACCAACCAGACAACAGGTTGGCCAAGGAAAACAACAGCGGGAGACGACAGAAACATTGTGAGAACTGTGAAGAAAAACCCAAAAACAACAGTCAGTGACATCACCAACAACCTCCAGAGGGCAGGGGTGAAAGTAGAACAATCCACCTTTCAAAGAAGACTCTGAGAGCAGAAATAGAGAGGCCATACCACAAGATGCAAAGCACTCACCAGAAGTAAGAATCAGAAAGCCAGATTGGGTTTCACAAAGAAATACAGAGATGAGCCACAAAAGTCCTGGAACCAAGATTAACCTCTACCAAACTGATGGAAAGCCCAAAGTGATGGAAAGAAAGGATCTACTTATTATCCAAAACATACAAGCTCATCAGTCAAGCACGGTGGAGGTAGTGTCATGGCTTGGGCTTGCCGGCTGCTTCTGGATCAGGCTCACTAATCTTTATTGATGATGGAACTAATGATGGTAGCAGCTGAATGAATTCAGAAGTCAACAGAAACATTCTGTCTGCCAATTTACAGATTAATGCAGCCAGTCTAATTGGGAGGAACTTCATCATACAGCAAAACAATGACCCAAAACACACTGCCAACACAACAAAGGTCGTCACTGGAGCGAAAAGTGGAAGGTTTTAGACTGACCAAGGCAATCACCAAACCTTAACCCAACTGAGCAGCATTTCACCTCCTGAAGAGGAGACTGAAGGGTGAAACCCCTCAAAACAAACAACAACAAGTGAAAGAAAAAGCATCACAAAAGAAGAATGCAATGATTTGGTGATGGCAGAGGATCAGTTTGCTTTAAGGCGATCTGTGAAATTCTGATCTATCGTCTCATATTCAGGTTTTGACCTCAAACCCAAATGTCTTATGACCTACAAATTTATGTAGTTTTTGTTCAGTTGTTTTTATTTTTTTGTTTACCAAGCTGGTTTTTTTCCATCATCCAGGATGAATTCTGTTCATTCTGGGGATGCCAAAGAAAACAAAATACTAAAACAACAACAACAACAACAACAACAACCACCAAACAACAAACAACCAAACAACAAACAAACAAACAAACAAACAAACAGCCCTGGTCAGAGCTAATATGATATAATTTTATAAAATTCTTCAACACAACCAGGACCAAGAATTCAAACAGTGATAATGGAGAATTTAAAGGAATTTAAATGTAAATACACTGATTTATTTCCGGTTTCCGTTTGGGCCGCAGGTGCTGCAGTTCCCTTATAACTGGTGCATAGCAACGGCAGTGTGTCCTTAGCAACCCAAACAGGCGCTTCAGCGGTGTTATGGTGTTTAGAGAAGCAAATTTATTACCCAGCCACTGATAAGTTTCATTCTAGCGGTTTTGCTCGGCATTCGACGTGTACAAACATGAGAACTTTTGATGGAACGAAAAAAAAGCTGAAGACGGAAGGATTTACAGTGAAATCAACTATGAAGAACTCGGTGGTAAGTTCTGCTCTATGCTAGCAAGCTAGCTGTGGATTAGCACACTAATATCAAAACAAACTTAGACATTTAAAAAAAAAAAGGATGGTCGATACATTACAGCCTAAAAAAAAAGACAAAAAGTCATTACTGTATGGCTGTAAAGTAATTGTTGTGACTTTCGTCTTTTCAGCTTTAAAAACTAACAAAAGCAATAAAAAAAGTTCAATATGACTAACTGCCTAATGGCGTTATATTTAAAAGTAACATAACATAATATAATATAATATAACAAGTCACTTACTGTTACATGACTGTTATAAAACACAAATGGAAAAAAAATAAAATTAAAAATAAAAGTTTTGTAAATCACTTTCCTTATACTATATATTGTAAATGTGTCTTCCTGTGACAGGGTTGCCAGGTCTTCATTAGAATGAAAACACACAAAACTCAAAAAATCCCCCTTCGCTTCTACACCCTAGAAACACTTGTACTATATGTTTTTTTTTTCTCCAATATATAACAGTACATTGGGGAATGATCATCATGATGATGGAATTTCAGCAGTTTTTTGGGTGTGGAAGAGGGATTTTTGGGGGGGGGGGGGGGGGGGGGGGTTTGGGGGTGTTTTGGTGGTGGGGGGGTGGTGGATAACCAGGTACCCCCCCCCAGGGGGGGTGGCCCGTGGGGCCGCTTGTTAAAGGTGATAGAGAGGGGG
>CM075012.1:23223526-23241026 GCA_037576675.1 Pangasius sanitwongsei
CCTCGTGATGCTCTCCTTCATCCTCCCTTCACCTGTCACCTTCACCATGTATGGACTTCCTGTGGGGGGGGGGGGGGTTTGGGATGTTTTCAGGCACGGTGGCTTAGTGGATAGCACTGTTGCCCCGCACCTCTGGGGTTGCCCTGTCTGCCGAAGTTTACATGTTCTCTCTGTGCTTCGGGGGTTTATGCCCGGGTATTCCGGGTTTCCTCCCCCCAGTCCAAAGACCTGTGTTGTATCCTGATTGGCATTTCCAGATTGTCCAGAGTGTGTGTGAGTGTGTGCACTTGTGCCTTGCAATGGGTTGGCACTCCATCCAGGGTGTTCCCCACCCTGTGCCCTGAGTTCCCAGGGACAGGCTCCAGACTCCCTGCAACCCTGTGTAGGAAAAGCGGTACAGAAAATGGATTTATGGATTGACTGTGAATCATTTAGGGAAACACTGCTTCATTATAATATGCTATGTTGTTTCAGTATATTATTCAATATATTGGGCAATGATCACCATGCTGATGGTGGAAGGGGGATTGTTTTTATTTTATTTTATTTCTTTTAATAAAGTTATGGGATGTTTTCATCCTAATGAAGACCGGGCAACCCTGTCAAATGAACACACATTTACACACACATTTAAATAAAGAACAGCTGCAAGAATGAACGCACAAGATACATAAATATGGTAGTAATTTGTACACAGTGAACGTTGAAGAAGGAGTATACGTAACCTCGTACATGCTCAGAAGTTTACATATGTATTCAAGCTGTGTTTGTGATGATCTTGGTATGAGCCTGGTATAGGATTTGGATATAAGTAAATGTTTTGAATCTGTGTTTAATTCATTTAAGTTATAATGAATGCAGCCTTCAACTCAAAAACGTTCAATCAGCAGTGATTTATGCTTGCAAGGGGAAAGAAAACTAAGGTACTGAATAATGTGTATTGATAGGCTTCTATTGTGGGCTCTAATAGAGGTGCGTTTACTTTTGGAGGTCAGGTAAGTAATACTATAATAGTTATGGAAATAAGTGTGATCATGCTTGTTAATTATTTTCCAGTAACAGCACATAAAGTGTTTTATTCTTCTTATACCACAGCCAGAGATTTGCCAAAGATCCGCCATTTTAATTGATTAATAAACACATTGTGCATTTTAACCATCTATCAGCTATGTTTAATGTTGTGGTATGTTTGTGACAACAAGTCACTTACATTATAATAGCAATAAACAGTTGTTCCTTCACCAGCCTCGCTTTTTTCTCTCCCTGCAATTAATAAGACTTTATAAGCAGCTTGTTGTGTTACTGAGAAAACCATCTGTCCATAATCCTCCTTCCATAAATATTGAATAAACTTCTTGATTGTGTTACAGAAAGCTCCGCAGTGATTATACATTGTTGCTGTTTATCAGATAACATGGTTTTCCCTTTTGCCATTTATTATTAGTCAGGTTTTGTGTACTGTCTGCAATATACAGTTGAGGCCAACAGTTTACAACTCCACTTTGTTCATGTCAGAGATAAGTTTATAACAATCGATTAGACAGATTTATTCCAGCTTAAATTCACTATATCATAATTCTGGTGTCAGATGTTTACATACACCAAGTTGACTGTCTCTTTAAACTCCGGAAAGTGATGTAATGACTTTCACAAGCTTCTGATTGGCCAAATGTCATAATTAGGAGCTAATTGGGAGTGTACATGTGGCTATAAAAGGGCCCACCCTTAGAGCCAGTACCTTTTTGCCATTGATACCATGGGAAAATCCAAGCAACTCGGCCAAGACCTCAGAATTCTGGCCCTCTACAAGTCCCGTTCCTCCTTAGGAGCAATTTCCAAACAACTGAAGGTACCACAAGTATCTGTACAAACAACTATATGCAAATATAAATATCTTGGGACCACAAAGACACTGCATTGTTCAGGAAAGAAGCACGAATTAGCTCCCAGGGATGAATGAACTTTGGTCCAAAAGGTTCAACTGAATTTCAGGACAGCAACAAGGTGAAATGAAGAACTGGCGAAGGTGTTGGAGGCATCAGGTACCGAAAGTATGTGCATCCACCATAAAGAGAGTCCTATATCATCATCACCTGAAAGGATCTCGCGCAAGGAAGAAGCCTGTACTCTAAGACTGGCATAAGAAAAGCCAGACTGAAGTTTACAGGTGATCAGCAGCTTTTTGAAGGAGTGTTTGGTCAGATAAGACAAACTGAACTGTTGAACTGTTTGGCCATAATGACCAGCACAGTGTGTGGAAGAAAAAGGGTGAGGCAGGAGGGGAGTGGGGGAGTTTTGCTGGAAAAGGGACTGGTGCACTTCAGAAAACAGATGGCATCATGTGGAAAGAGGATTATCTAGTAATACCAATGGAACACCTCAAGACATTACCCAGAAAGTTAAAACGTTCTAAAGGTCAAAGTACAGTGATCCTACGCATACCTAAGTGGCTTAAAGACAGCAAAGTGAAAGTATTGGAATGGCAATCACAAAGCCACGACCTGAATCCCATAGAAAATTTCTGGACTAAACTGAAAAAATGTTTCTGAGCAAGGAGGCCCACAAACCTGACTGAGTTACACCAGTTCTGTCAGGAGGAAATTTCCGGCAAAATATTATGAGAAGCTTGTGGATGGCTTCCCCAAGTGTCTGTCAAGTTAAGCAATTACCACCAAATACTAACAAAGTGTATGTAAATCTGATATAGTAAATAAAAATCTGATATAGTAAATAAAAACTGAAATAAAGCTGTCTCTTAGATATTATTTTGCAATTATGTCTTATGTAAAAAAAAAAACAAAAAACACACATCATAGTCTTTCTTTCTTTCTTTCTTTCTTTCTAAAATTGGGCTAGTACACCAGCCACTTTACTGTGTGTGTGTGTGCGCTGATGAAGACAGATGATCAGTCTGTAATAGATATGAGAGCATGCCAGTTTAACGTGGCACTCCCATTGATCTGTTCAGTACAGCTGTGGTATTTAGGCCAGAAAGTTGACTCTAGTTTAGGTGAAGGGAGTTTAATGTGCAGTCATAAACCCCATAATGACAGAGGAGATTAGAGAGAATAAGTGAATCTGAAGATGGAGAGAAATCGTTCTTTAGAGAGGAAAGATCTAATAGACTGAGCTGAAGATAAATAGGTTGCCCTGACTGGCACCCAGGCGCCGACGGCATGTTATGCTAGTGAGGCTATTTAAATTTTATCAGCCTACGTTTTAAAGGGTAGAACTGCTGGACACAAACACAATTCTAGGATGGTGATGGTGCGTAGCCGTGCATTTGGGATCCATATCCTGTCAAAGAGCCCCAAATGCTGTTATATTTAGTTAGTGTATGTTAATGTTTTAGGATGTTCATGATAAAAAAACAGCATTATAAAAACACAATGTGTTAATAGTGTTATTACTACTGGTGCCATATGTGTGTTTGTGTTTGTGTGTGTGTGTGTGTGTGTGTGTGTGTCCAGTGGACAGGAAGTGCAAAACACATTAACAAATCACGACAACAAATCAAAAACACAATTGCAAAACCCAGAACACATTAGCAACTCAAAAACGTACTGTAACAGCAAATAAGAAACATAAGAGTAAATAAAAAAAAAACACAAAAGTAAAATCAAACACACAACAGAAAATCTGAAACACAACAGTAAATAAAAAATAACAGTAAATTAAAAAAAAACCCCCAGCAAATCAGGAACATAACAGTATATAAAAAAATACCAGCAAATTAAAAACGCAACAGTAAAATCAAACGCACAATAGCAAATCTGAAACACAACAGTAAATAAAAACACAAAAGGAGATCGGGGGGTTATTCCACGAAGCAAGCTAACTCACTAAACCAGGTTTATTTCAACAAGCCCAGCTAATTTCCATCAATTTCGGTTCCACAGATAAAGCTAACAATAAACCCCTCTGAGTTACTATGGCAACAGTAACTTAGCGGAGCTTACTGTTAGCCTCGTTAATAGGTTAGTTTCGAAGGTGTCCGGTTAGTTTTGAAGCTTAGTTTCGCTTGGTGAATTCTACTGGCCGAGCTTTGTGCTTTTGTAGTCCGGTGGGAACGAAACTCAAGAAAAGAGAAAACATTATGTATAGTTCACTTAAAAATACTTAGTTTGTCATCAAAATATGATCTCATTGCTTATAGTAAGTTTAATTTCAATAAATATTAAATATCAAGTCTACTAGTTTGAGTTATGTAGAGCGAGTGTTAATTTAACTAGTGTTTAATTAACTTGAGCTAATTATGTGTGGCACAGTAGGGTAGTGGGCTCCTAAAACAGCTCCAGGGCCTCGGTTTGATCCTGAGCTCTGGTGAGTGTGCTGGATTTTTATTTCAACGCTTTGAAAATACATAATCATGATCATGTTGGCTGCGGCTTAATACATTCATATAGAACCAATCTAGACAACTGAATCAAGTAAACTTCAATGAGGTTTTTCTTTCAGTGTTCCTCAGTGCCTTTCAAAGTTCCTCACTTATGTGACTTTGTCATACTCTACAATCTTGTAGATCGAGTTTGTATTAATCATGTTAATTTGGACTATAGAACCCATTTATCTTATCTTATAAATTATCTTTTATATTATTTGATTATTTGTTTTAATTCTAAGTTCTTACGCATTTATTCTGTCATATATTTTCTGACATGCGGCTTCTTGAGCTTTGCTAATTGCCGAGTTGTTGCTTTTATTTGCAATAATGTTTTTATTCTTATACGTATAATTATAAGTCATTGTTTAGCTTGAGTGAAAAAACGCTCAGTCTCTGTCATATCGCTATATCGTCACTTGACTGCTAGGGCTGATTATATATCATGTGAATGCGCACGAGCCTCGATTGGCCAATTCTGGCGGAAATAAGTTGCACCTGAACTTCATTAACAGAACTCACTAAGTTAAGATCAGTGGATCATCTTATCCGGAAAGGGCCGGTGTGGGTGCAGGTTTTCATTCCAACCAAGCAGGAGCCACACCTGAGTCTACTAAAAGCCAAGATCAGCTGATTAAACAGGTGGAATCAGGTGTGGCTCCTGCTTGATTGGAATGAAAACCTGCACCCCACTGCCCTTTCCGGATAAGATTGGACACCCCTGGTCTAGATTGACTTGTTACGCTAAGTCAAGCGAGGCTATTTCAAATAAGCCTTGATTTTTATTAGCTCGCTTCATGGAATACCCCCCAGAAACACAAGAGCAAACGAGAAGCACAACAGTAACTAAAAAAAACCACAAAAGCAAATTAGAAACACAGCAGTAAATAAAAACACAAAAGCAAATCAAAATTAGAACAGCAGATCAAAAACTCAACAGCAAATCAGAAACACAACGGTAAATAAAAACACAAAAGCAAATTAGAAGCACAACAGTAAAATCAAATGCACACAACAGCAAATGAGAAACACAGCAGCAAATAAAAACTCTGTAGAAAATTAAAACGCAACAGTAAATCAGGAACACCACAGCAAATCAGAAATATAACAGCAAAACCTAACACACAACAGCAAATCAAAAACACAACAGCAATATATAGCTGAAAGCAGCGATTGACGGGCCCAAGCACCAAGGATGCATCAGTGTCTGTGTTTTATTCATACTTATTTTCACCAATTTCATGAGACGTCTGCTACAGACAGACTCACAATATACGACACAACCTGCATTAAAGCTTTTTTTGATGATCGCTCTCTTCCTCTGGAAGAGGCATGTACTTCGGATGAATGATAACCACATACCTAAAATGTGTTTCTACGTTCAGCTGCAAGTGTTTAAAAAAGACGTGCTGAAAGCAAACATGAAGGCGTGTGGCATGGCTCCAAAGGACCTCGAGAAGCTTGTGGCCAACATGGCGTGCAATGTGCAAAGATTGCGTGCATACATTTGAGTCTAAACGTATATGTACCCTTCAAGAAAAACGTGTGCAATGTAAGACAGGCATGAAGATAACCTCCAGAACCGAAAAGTACTCATGTGACGTTTGTGGCCGTAGCTGCGCGTCATGGATCGTTCTGTACTCGCGTAGACAAACTCATCTGTGATGAGATCCGTTGTGTCGACAGCTGACACACAGACATACAGTGGGGTCCAAAAGTCATACTGAAAATCTGGGATGTTTTTTTTATTTAAGACT
Organism: Pangasius sanitwongsei; assembly: GCA_037576675.1. Classification (NCBI taxonomy): domain Eukaryota; kingdom Metazoa; phylum Chordata; class Actinopteri; order Siluriformes; family Pangasiidae; genus Pangasius; species Pangasius sanitwongsei. The sequence goes on from CM075012.1 coordinate 23,229,665, forward strand.
GGAAATAAACAGAAAGTTTTAGACTTTTGAATATTCTAAAACAAAAAAATAAAATTCAATATTCTATTCAGTATTCAAGATGTTGCATTATTTCTAGGTCACTATTTAAATGTAAGCAAAATTTGTGATATCGAACACGTTAACTGCTTTGCACAAAAGGTCAGATTTTCCAAGCAGGTGTTCAGACGGCACGCCGATGGATTTGATCCAACACAGATCAGGTTTTACACAAACTTGTGGCGTCTGTGCCAACTGGAACTCACACCGACTTTGTGTTAGATTGAAACAGAATGCCAAACAGAAGCGTTTTCACTAGTGCTCTCAGACTTTTGGACCTCACTGTATGATGTTATTTTAGATATTCTCTTGACTATGCACGGCATTAATATGAATATGCGAATGCTGAAATAGTGCCTGAAGGATGCCAGGTTATTCAGGAGAAAGATTTACTCCTCACTATAATAACAAGTCATTTCACATTTCCCCTAGACTAACTAGAAAACATAAAAAGTGCAATCCTGAATTAATTTTTTCAGTTCATGTTGACGGTTTTTTCCAAATTTGCTCTTGCAGTTTTTGTTTTGTTTTTGTTTCCTGTTTACTGTTGCGTTTTTGGCTTGTTAATGTGTTATGGGCCACTTTTGGGCCATGGCGCCCCCCCCCCCCCCTTCTGTGTGTGTGTGTGTGTGTGTGTATACCATTCAGTCACCTCACTGATGATCTCTAAAATTAACTAATTAATTATACACAGTCTCCCACATCAGCCCATGCGTGTAGTTGAGCTAAGGGAAGCTTGTGTTCAAACTCTTAGACGCAGGATATGCTGTGTGTGTGTGTGTGTGTGTGTGCGCTTGTGACTCATGGAATATTTTAAGCATCACAGTGACAGATTTTGTGTGTTTGTGTATATGCATAAAAAGAGGGTCTTAGCTAGGAGAGGAATTTAGTAGTAAATACAAAAAACAAGGACATCCTTAAAGGTTTTTTTTTTTTTTTAAATTAATTTTTTTCTTTATACAAAGCAGACATCGGAGGAGATAGCATCTATGAATTAGCAGGGTTTTTTTTAAATGAATAAAGTTATCTTAAAGTGAGCTGTAATTGGAGCAGACGAATGTTCGGTCATCTTATCTCTCAAACCCCGGCCACGTTTTCTTTCCAGGAGGGCACAATGTATAACCAAAAACACTGGCATTATTTTAATAATTTAACAACTCAAAATAGAATTCTTAGAATTACGATTTCTTGACCTTGATTTAGTATCCTGTGGCTTCAATTCAAGTGCACAATATGAAAATATAAAATGCAAAATAATAAGATGCGCTAGATCAACTACTTCTGAATAATATGGGTAGAAGCCATATTGTTAAGTTAAACCAAATATGCAGTGATTATTGTGAGTACAATCAGGACTGCTCAGGCAATATAATGGCAATATACTCAAATCTTAGTAGAAGTTTATTTAAATATGGTCTCATCGTAACGTTACGTCGTATTTGCATACTTGTTTTTAAAGGCAGCGTTCTAGACATTTACATTACTTTTATATTTACAGCATTTATCAGACAACTTTATCTAGAGCGACTTGCAGAAATGCTTTGTAGTCTCTATCAAAGCATATCCTCATGTTAGTTAACTAACTAGCAGGGACTAAGAATACCATCAAGTTAAAACCTTATTGGTGGAGTTTAGAACAAGAAAGAAAACACACAAAATGAAGAAGTGAAGAGGTAGGTGTTTTCAGACCACGAGTGACTCAGCTGTTCAGACAGCCAGGGGGAGTTCATTCCACCACCTGGGTACCAGGACAGAGAAGAGTCTTGATGCCTGTCTTCTCTGTAGCTTGAGGGATGATGAGACCAGTCACACTGCCAGAGCGAGGCGTGATGATGTCTTAACATCGGTGCACACAGGTCCGTTTTCGACTTTTGTATGTAAGCATCAATTTATTAAATTTGATGCAGTTGGCTAAAGGAAGTGGAGGAAACACAGCAATGGATTGATGTTGGAGAACTCGGGGAGATTGAAAAAAGCCTTGCAGCTGCATTCTGGATCAGTTGCAGGTGTCTGGTGATACGCAAGGGCAGACCTGCAGGAGCAAGTTACAGTAGTAGGGGACCTAACAAGCCCCTGAGTGGCCCCTGTGGATAGACAGGGCCGGATCCCCTGGATGTTGTAAAGGAGGTACCTGCATGACCGAGTCAGGTTAGGGATATGATACAAGAATTGTAGTTGGTTGTCCAGAAATCTCCCAAGGCTGCATGCACTTTCACATGGTGTGATCTGATTGCTGTCAAGGGAGACCACAAGATCTTGACATGGGGGCACACATAAATATACAGCAGCTCAGTCTTACTGGGATTTAGTTTCAGCTGAGTGCCATCACTGCCGAGACATCTGACAGAGATGCTGAGTGCTGAGGTTCATGAGTGTCTGAGGGAAGAGAGGCTCAGTTGACTGACCTCAGCATAGCAGTGGTATGAAAACTCATGTAAGGGTATGACCTCACTGAGAGAGTGGGGATATAGATGGAGAACAGAAGAGGAACCAGCACTAAGCCTTGGGACTCCAGTGGAGATGATGTGGATCCCCTCCATGTCACCTGATACTGTGATGCTGTGCTATGAATTCCAAGACTCATGAGGATAGACCGGAAAGTCTTGTGTTTGACAGTTTCGTAGACTTCTGAAAGGTCAAAGAGGTCAAGAAGGACGAAGGCTTATAGACACTTCAGAGATGTGAACTACCTACAGGTAATTTGCATAATATCAATAGCACACTCAGAAAAGTGCATAAACCATTTCTCAATACACAATGCATAGATACTGATGTAACTTTTGGACTTCACCAACTCCAAAATCACCAACTCTGGATACGGCCTCTAAATTTGCAGGTAATTTCATTACAAGTCCATAAGCCCTACACTTGCTGCACCAGCTGTTTGGGAGAAACGACAGGGGCGAGTTTCGCTCCGGAGATAAACTGGAGCCTAATTTATAGAGCAGGAGGAGGATCACAGCACAAAAAGGCAATAAAACAAAGTGAAGGGCTTTTACAATAACTAAGTGATAGCAGAAACACTAGAGGCACCGTAGTTCCATTAGAGCTTTCCCTGCCTCTGACTAAATGGCCAGAAAAAAATGTGGTGAAAGCGGTGAACTTTTCACTTTTCAGCATCCTAATGGACTTTCTAATGGGCTGAAAATCTGGGCAGTGGATTTGTTTGTATCACAAACAAAACAATACACAGCAGCTGGTGTAGATAATTTATGATCTAATTTTATGAGTGTTTCACAGTGTAACAATCAGAACAATAGGCTGATGGTGCTGCGTGACTCACCAATACTCACAATAATCACACAAAAGCCCAGGTGTACAGCCCCTACTGGGTATTTATCTCCTTTCTGCTACCTATAGACTGTCTATAAAGCAAGAGCTAAAGAAGGATAGAGCTCATACTAAATCGAGGTCATGAAATCATAATGTGTGCACAGGAAATGGGTCCTCGAGATAAACAATACTATTAGTTAATTAATAGTATTGTTATAGGGCTGCATCACACCACACTGCTGTTGATTATTTTCCTATAATGAAAATATTCTGTCATTATATACCACTGGTCTCCAGCCCACATAGTATTTTTTTTTCCGCTTATATGCCTTCAGGAGAATGCGTAAGGTCCTCTACACTGTAAAACTTTTCACAGTAAATTTACAGTAAAATACTGGCAGCTGAGTTGCCAGACACTTACTATATTTTTTACAGGACTACTACTGTAATCAACATAGTACTGTTATTAAAAAAATACACTATCCTACTGTAATATCACATGATTTTGCAGTATTAAACTGTGTTGTCTACAGCAATGCATTGTATTTTTACAGGTGAATTCTGTAACTACTGCTAGTACTTCTAGATTGTTTATTTAATTAATTATTTGTCATTATATAATTAAAAATATAATACGTTTGTTAGTTTTCATAACAGTAGTGGCAATAGGAAATGGAATACAACATACTCTGAGTTTTAAAACGTATTTCTTTTAAGAAAAGAGCTGAAAATTGCCTTTTTTGAACATGTAAGCCGAAATGTCAGCTGTTTTTTTAATAATAATAAAAAAAACATTTAAAGTGCAATTAATAGTTAACAATGATTACATTACTTGTGAAATTGAGCACAATGGTCTTATGTTAGCACTAGATCTTCATCAGATTATTCAGCCTCAAACGACAAAAACACAATTACCAAAACCTTTTCCAGAGCAGGGTGCACGAAAGATATATGGTAGCTTTTGCCGTATAACGTGAAATATCAATGTTACTGGGTGAAGAGTTGAGAACAGAGTGAACTGTTTTGCAAAAGTGCGAAAAGTTTAACGTTCCCAAGTTCAAACCATTTATGGAAACAAAGTAGAAACTCGAATGAAAAGCTCTAAAAAAGATTGCCTTACCATATCAGTACTCAGACGAACAATTATTTACCCGTCTTCTCACACTCCAAAGTCCATTGATCCTCGTCACAGGCACAAATGTTAGATTATTCAGACGAAAAATTATTTCTCCGACTTCTCACACAGCGCCGTCCATTTATCCATTTATTTGCGTCACAGGCAAACTAACGCTTGAAAAGCAAACCTAAGCTCCCAAAAGCTTAAAAACTACACACAAATTCACACATCACTGGCTTATCTTATTAACACGGATAATTAATTCTGGGTTTTGTTCATAAAAGTCGCACTGACAAATCAAGTTTGGCTGCAGTACAGGCACAAACGTCTGTTCCCATCATCACATCAAACCATGAAGAGTAGACATAAAACACTTAACGCATTGGGAGAGAAGTTAAAATGTATTTGCTAGACAAAGAAACTTCTAGAACTTGAAATGAGCACAAAAAAAAATCAATCCCAGAATGCAATGTCTCTACAGTATGATACTGTATTACGAATGAAGCAGGCTGAAAACAGAAAACTGCTGTACATTGACAGCCATTCTGTAAAAGATACAGCATGTTACTGCTTTATGGAAATACAGTAAAATCCTGTTAGAAATCACCTGTAAATTTACAGTAAAGGGTTACAGTAGTAATTGTGACCGAGGGTTTCTACTATGTGTGAAAACGGTTTTCCTCAGAGCTCAGAAAAGAACCCAGAGCTAAAGCACTTATGGTCACTCATATGCTCTTGGTTCACTGCAAAAGCATGACAGCTACCTGCAACTCAGACCCTTTAATGGGGAAAAAAAAACATGGTGGATCTGTGAATGACAAGGAATTTGGCAAGAATAGCCAGTTCGATGTCTTATTACCATATAGTTTGACATTTTTCCAACCTTGCTGACATGAAGGCAGACTTGTAAGGATTTGCACGTGACAACTTGTTTGAAGAAATAGTTATGGTTAGGGTGATGGGCAGGATTAGTGTTCCCAGGTTCTCTTGCTGCTAATTCATATGAAAGCCACAAAAGCTTTCTTGACTATTTGAATTTCTACATTTGGGACAATTCTTTGAGGAGAATATCCAACGTGCCTAATTAATATTGCTTTACCAAACCTGCGTAGCTCACCTGAAATCTACATCAAGAAACAACTATCTAAAGCTAAATAGCTAGGTCACGTTCTTACTTAAGAGCTGCCTATAATGGATGCATTTAGCTAGCTAACTTTGTTCGACTTTATTTACGATGTTGTGATCGTACAGCATTATGTCTTGAACATGCCCGCAAATAACAAAGTCGTAAGCATCAAGAGACTTGTATGCCTTTAGGTTCTCTCTTGCATAAACACTCGAAGTTTCTCTGATTTGTGTATAATTGTCTAGCCATTGTAGACTAGGCCTCAGCTTAGCATCATTTAGCCACTGATAAGGCACCAAGCCATAAAGATCTTCTAGAGTTACACCATTTAAAAGTGTTAGATGAGCTAAATAGCACTCCCTGTCTTTTAATGGTGATGATAAGTGGATAACCAATCCAATTCCTAACTAAAATCGATAGATTCTTCAGTCAGACTATGACCAAGTAGCATACACTGGTCTTTTTGTCACTTTTTTTTTTTTTAATACAAACACCAAAGTGGTCCATATGCTTAGAGACTAAAAGGAGGACTGAAGTTTCATAATTTATTCCAAACACCGTGCCCTTATATATTCCTGTAACACTTCAGAAACTAAATGCGTCATACAGCTGAACGCCTTGCATTACGAACGTGCGTTCTGAATAAACACCTTTTCAGGTTCATGGATAAGCAGAGTTCTTAAGAAATTTCTGAGTGAACATCACCTTCACATTCTCTCAGTCATGGTTTTGGGAGACAGGCTGATTTTACTGGAGCAGCACTTTACCCGATAAACCTGCTTGTACCACAGCACAGTTGAATTCTTGAATCTGACCGAGTCAGAAGGTGCTGATTCATTTGCTCTGACAGCGGCTCTGACAGTTGTAGTGCCAGTTGTAATTCAGATCACAGGTTTTTATTAAAATGCTCATTATTGTTTCTATAGTAACAGCTATATGTTGTTGTATGAACACTCCACATAATCTAAGACTTACAATGAATGGATTAAAAATTGTGTTGTTATATAACAAAGAAAAATATCTAAGTGTGTTGACGTGAAGTTTTCTGTAAGGAGACGTTTATTTAACGTTTATGGAAGGAGTCTTCAGTGTCAGCGCTTTGTACATTTTAAGTACAACTTGTTAAAAAATACATTTTGATTTAGAAATATTTAATATATGTTCAGTCTAGTGTGTCTAAGCTTTGGACTGGTAGTGTTTCCCAGTAAACTGATAGTATTTGGTTGCCATTTATGGACTTTCCAGTTGTAGCGACAGCAACAGCGACAGGCAGGACACAGACACTCAGGGACAGCTGCGCAGTTCAAAAACCCTAGCAAGGCTGCTTTATTTTAGATTTACGGGAAAGAAGAGGGGAAGAGAGTGGAAAACATTGGGCTGGTGGTAGCTTTGGGTCTGGTCAAGTGGCTAGAGCAGTTCCAGCCTCAACTACTCACCTCTCTCTTCACATGCCGTATTTTTATCCTCACGGAGTGAAGCAGAGAGAGGAAGCGGCTGCGGTGATTATCCACTGCCAGCCATGCTTCATCACCGCTCTCATCAGTCGTAGGAACTTGCTAACCACCTGTCCACAGCAGCGGTGCCGGAGTGGTGGCAATTTGGCGAGGAGTATGTGGCCGTGTGGTCCGTGGTGGTCCGCTCCACAGACTATTCAATCCCACTGTACTACTCAGGTGCATTTGTGGTCAAAGAACTGTATTAAGCGTCTCATGTCCCATATTGTTTTAGTTAAGGATAATTTAGTGTGTAATCACTGTTGTGTACAGGCAGATCTGTTATACAGAAAATACAGCTGAGAAGCATGTCATCAATAAGTGAATTCACTCTAGTCGCTTGCTTCCTTTCCTCACTTGCTAAGAGGGAGGAGCTGAGAAGTGAAGAAGGTAAGGAAACAAAGTGTCGCAGTTTAAGAATTGAGAAGCACTCTAGATTTTAACAAAGGATATTTAGGTCTTGAATTTAAAATCCCCCTAATGATCTACAACTACAGTGATAACTACTGATAATGCACAGCTCTCAATCTATATCTGTTAATTACCCACAAGGACACACTGATTTAAAGCCCTGAAAGAATGGTTTTGTGACTCTTTCAGCCACTTTGATTGATCAGGGTGATTGGCAGGAGAGACAGCATTGCTCCAGATAACTCCCTCCACACAGTGTCTGAGCACAGACCGGGATTGGATTGTTGTTCTTCACAGACAACCAGCTTAGGAAAGTATGATTGGGTGGCTTTGTCAATAATGGTTAGAGAGAGGCGGACACAAAAATGATCAATATGCAACACTGAGGCCATTCTAAAGCTAAAACTACTCCCAATCAGTTGAGCCGAATGGGAAAATATCAATGTGGCTTTTCTGACAAACAAACAAGAAAGAAAGCACAGGCATGGTTTAAGAAGTCATGAATTTGAACTTCTCTGGTATGTGAAAGGCTTTCAGCAGCAATATTATGTGAAAGGATACTGGGAATTTTTGCTCTAGCGAGCATCGGTGTTTCTGCTGGTGACTTCATGAATGTTCTCTGTACTTTGTATCAAAATGATTTCACACCTTGCAGATCAAGGAAAGGCAGACATGTGGTGCACAAAAGGAGGACAGAAATGGCAGAAAGCAGATCAATAGCCCTTACACACACACACACACACACACACACACACACACACTGTTTCCTCACGTCAATACACACAGAGCTGGCTGTTGTCATTCTCTGTCCCCAATAATCAATAAAAACGTACCTGCCATAAAGCTGACCTGACCTTTAGGCATAAGGTCACGAAAAGGGGGTGTGTTTAGAAATGAAGGACTTCATCAAAACCAGAGATTGATTAAAAACAAGAAATGATAATCCTCTGTAGATACAATTTATCAGCACTCGTTTGAAAAGACCAGAACACAAAGCCTGAATGATGGTGTGACATTTTTATAAATTCTTATGTTTGTCAAACCACAATAACACAATGACAGTCTCTTATTGCATCCAATTCTGTGATCATTACAACCATAAGCACTTGGGCATGTTAACTGGGGACTTCCTCAGGCTTTGCTACCTCATAAAAACTAGCCAAAAAAAACAAAAAACAGGACTCAGGTGAGAAGCTGTACAGCATTAATTTGGTTAGTTAGCATTATATGGGATGACAAATGACAAACATGATGGCTTTGGCAGCAGCAGTAGCATGAAATTTGAAGCTTTGGAAGCTTATCTGTTTTAGCAGAGTGTACAGGTGAGGAGGTGAGTGCGCTGGACAAACCAAAGGACTAAAGCACCGCTGCATCTCTCTCTTTAGGTAGAGATGAAGCAAGGGTTAAATCACACTGGAACTACTATCATGTAGAAAAACCATTAACCAAAGTGAAATAAAATCCATTTTGCACTTAAAGATGTTAATTATAAAAATTGTTATGCAAGTCGTTCATTTTCCCTTTAAGCCCGAGTGCTGTATGAACCTGTGTGGTGTGTGTCAAGCTGCTGGAGTCCTCTTCTATCCCTCCTTCCTACTTCCAACTGAGAAAAATCCCAAGGAGGTCAAATCGGTCACAGTAATGCACAAGTTCTGCGTTTGCCGTTTGAAAACACAATGTGCTGTACATGCAGAAACCCGCAGTGCCCTGTGCACTAATTAGCCTAGTTAATTATTCTAATTAATCTCTGTTCATATTCTAACAATGTGTGCGCAGACCGTGGAGGTTTTCCCAAGTTTTTTTATGACCCATACCTGATTATATATATCTCTGTGTGTGTGTGTGTGTGAGAGAGAGAGAGAGAGAGAGAGAGTGAGTGCGCTTTCCTCAAGCAGAAGTGAGGAATAAAATGCAGTGGTCGTGCTTTTGACACACTGAAAAAGTGACATTATTTTGAAAACAGTTCAGCTACTACCTTGTTAAAAATGTAGTTAAGCTAGTAACTGTGGAGCTAGAGTGTAGCGTGATCGAGTTCACACTATCTGTCCACTTCTGCTTCATTTAATAATCATACTGATCTCTCTCTCTCTCTCTCTCTCTCTCTCTCTAGCCTGGGGTCTTTCGGGATGTTATGACCCTCTCTACCTCTATTAGACAGAATAAACTGCACTAGACTCTGCCACACTCCTGCTCTTGGCTGGCTTTTTTTATCCTGGATTTTTCTAGATATCAGACTATGTCTGAATTTGTCCTAGTGGTAATTTTGGGTTCTATTTCGGATTGGCGTCTCAGTGAAGATCTTAAAAAAATATTTTAAAAGTTTCCTAATAGGTTCTTTGGATGATTTTTGACTCTAGAATTCTCTTTTCCTCCCCATTTTCTCCCTAATATGGTCTTGGCCAACTTCCGCCCTCCAGCCACCTCTCTCCTATCATACGACAGCTTCCAGCAAAGAACAATGAAGGCTAACATGGGCTTCCCCTGAGACACGTGAGGCCAGCTAACCACACCTTTTCAAACTGCTACTCACGCTGCGTGACAGTGCAACGTAACACACCTGGAGGAAAGTGCTATCTGCCCTCTTCCACATACACGATCTCACAGAAACCCATGATTGGCTAGTGTCTCTGTGATTGACAAAGGAGAGAGAGTATGCTCCTCCCACCTAGAGAGCACGGTCATGGTTTTCTTGGCTCCCGGCCATGGAAGAGTGTAGCATTGAACTTCCGAAGATAGGGTTGGCGCTCTTCTGTTGTGCCACTCGGGAGACTACAGGCTGTAGAATTCTAGAACCTTCTGTGGAAGGAAAACTCTTTGCTGTAGGGTTCTACGAAGAAAACTCTGTTTTCTTTAAAGATTCCCATAGATAATAGACCAATGTACCCTTTAGGGTGCGTTAAATAAGGTATATTAATTATCCCCAACAGGGAGGGGTGATGCAGCTCGACCTCAAAGTTGATTATGTTCCTATAACATTACGTCCTGAAGGCTTTCATTCCTTTCATCCCACAGCAAGTTGGCAATGATTACAATTTTTAATTTATTGATGAATGACACTTGATGCTTTTTAACCATTTATAGTTATATTTAATGTTGTGGAACCTCCACGAAACAAGTTAGTTCCTATTATTCCTGTTGTGCCCTCACCAGCATTTCTTTTTTGCTGTCTCTTTCAGTTCATAAGATGAAAAAACAGCGTGTCACTGTTACTAGGATACCAGAAACCGCAAAGTCGTCCATCCTGAAACCTTTGCAGTGCTGGGAAGCTTTACTCTGACTGTTACAAACATGCTGACACTGGAGACTCCTTTCAAAAATGCTATATCAGCAGTAACCACATCAACAATTAGAGCAGCCTGTGATTTGAATTACTTCAAGCGTTAATGTCAGAGCTGAAGTTACAGTGACCGTATTGCACTAGCCAGATGCTTTTAGTGAAACCATAGCAACTGGTAGGAATGCGTGCTAGCGGCTAGCATGGTGAAACCTGAATGACACAAGGAGAAAAAGCCCTGCAGGGTCAGAGGGAGAGTGTCCCCGAGACAATCCGGGAGAAGGCAGGTTTTATAGGGAGCCTGCATAGAGTGTGAAGAATAGATGGAACGTTGTGTTCGCGAAGAGGCAAGGCGCTGTGTTTTGTATGCTCCGGAGCGCTTGGAGGAAAACTGCAGTACTCAGGGTGGCAGAAAATAAAAACATAGATGAGATGAGAGATGGAGCAGCAGGGCGAGAGCCAGACCTTCCACTCCTTTTCTCTCGTTCCTCTCCTCCCTTAGTGTCTCCTGCTGCTTTGCTCTCTGTGTGAATCATTCGTAGAACAGAGCGATGTTGCAGTAAGGCTGTGTGTGTGTGCACATGTTTGTGTGTTTGTGTGTAAGAGAGAAC
>CM075012.1:23243526-23252820 GCA_037576675.1 Pangasius sanitwongsei
TAGAGAGAGAGAGAGAGGGTAAGCTCTGCTCCAGTCTGCCACTGCTGCTGCTTCAACAAACAGGTAATGCGTCCTGCAGCTCATCCACTATAGGGCTAGGCATGAAATGAATTTTAAAGCGAGAGTGACTGAGAGATAGGGTGATAGAAAGAGGGTCAGTTTGGAAGGAAATGCAAAAAGTAAGCATCCATCTTTGGCTCTCACTCACACTTACAGGAGAGAGAGTTTCTTGAAAACCAAGAAAGAGACATCTGAATGATCAGTTTCAGTTTAATGTGCTTGTTATGACAATTTATACCTCAGCGCTGACGAATTCTTGAAACGGTGTAGGCTGATTTTCAAGAACAGCAGCTCTGACGATAGTTCAGTAGTGCGGCTAGAAGACAAATCACAGGTTCGTTTTAAAGCGCTCATTCTAATATTATCGTTTCTGTTCACTTAATCGGTGGATGCGCTGCGTAATCTAAGCCTAAAAATACATGCGTATAAAATGTATGACCGTTGGTATGATGAAGTTTTCCGGGAGAAAACTTTTATTTATAATTTATGGAAGGAGTCTCCAGTGTCAACACTTTGTAGGGAAAGAGGGCATTAAATTCATTAAATAACATTTAAATGTAACTATAAATGGATGAAAAGTATGAGGTAGTTCGTTCCATTGATACCATTACAGCACTTACTTCCGGCTGTCAGTCAGTCTGTGCGTTGCCTAGCAACACGCAGCACTCTATCCAACTGTGGCTTCTTTGGAAACTAGTTTCGTTGACGGAGCAAAAAATAAACAAATGTTTGGTGATATTGTGTCTGAAACGTCAGTTGGTCGATATTAATTTCTTGTTAACAGAATCGTTGTATAAAAGCAATATCACAACCCGCAATCGTGCAGTTGTAGAGATTGTGCAGTTGTAGTGTGATTACCTACAGCCGAATCATTTGTCAGTTGTGACCTATTGAAGATAATTAAAGGTGGACTGTGCCACCCACCCACACCCTAGCAGCCACTTGGAATACCATAGCAACCAGCTAGCATCACCCTAGCAATCAGCTGGAATACCATAGCAACCAGCTATAAAACACCATAAAACCACCTGGTACACAATAGTAACTACCTAGCAACATCCTAGCAATCACCTGGGATTGCTCGTGTTTTTATTTTTGGCATTTCCACGTGCGTATATAAGCACCAATAAAACGTGTATATGTACAAAAAGTAGTGTGTTATATGGATTCAGGGAATGGTCTATTAGTAAAGTATGCATGAATTAGGGATGTGACCCAGCTGGAATCACAGCCGTGCTGTTATTCAGTACCGCAGCACTCTTGTTTGTGCAATATTGTGTTAAATATTGTGTATGTACATTTTAGTGCAAAACTTTGCACAACAGATCTCCGAACAAAAAAGCCCTTTACAACATGGCCTAAATGTTACGGCTGTTGAGTCAAAGTGCAAAGGTTTGCATCCCTGCAGACATGCTGTAGTACTGAGGTTAACTTTTTACAGCCAGGGTCTCATGCCGTTACTGGTCACACAAAGTTCAAAGATCCTGCCCATGGTCGTGAGATATAATCCTTACTTTTGGATGGGAAACATCACTGATAATAGTGTGTGTGTGTGTGTGTGTGTGTGTATAAAACGTATCCCGCACCAGCAAGACTACAATAGCAGAGCTTGCAGCATTGCCCTGGGCAACTAGAGTCTGTCGGCGTGGAACACACTGTCTATGAGTGTATGCGCGTGTGTGAGAGTGTGTGTTCTGACAGACTGAGTAGACTCCTTCAGCAGTGATAGAATCACATTCAGTAATGACTGTGGATATTGCCTTTGGAGCTCCTACACAGGTAGTCAGGAAGGATTGTGCCCTGCAGCTCTACAGTGTACCAGGTTAAGTGTAACACATCCATCTCCATTCCTGTGATGGAGCCTGAGTCTCAGTGCCAAAACTGTGAAACACAAACATACCTCCACTCAAGTGTTGCATAGGCCATACTGTATTCTGTATTATAGGCAGTGATGGCTAAAAATAAATTCTGCTACCTATCAGTATCTCCCTGTTACTATATACAACCACTGTGTTTGAGCCTTATAGCACAGAGTCGCAAGCTAGACATAAATGCCGTCTCTTCCGCACTTACTGTTTTGTTCAAACTACACAAAACTTACATTTCTGTTATTTATCCCATAGTGTAATTTGTACTTTGATTGGACATTGCTCGGTCTATTTATTTCTAGTTTCTTCTCCAAAGGCAATTATTAAAAAACAATGATTAAGAATGTAATATAGTTCATTATTATTATTATTATTATTATTATTATTATTATTAATCCAGAATATGAGGAATTAATTGTACCTCTCTCTTTCTGGTTAGGTGGTGGGTCCTCCTGCAGCCGGAGCTTTCAGAGAGCGTCCAGCCAGACCCACGTCATTTCGGAAGTTCTACGAACGTGGAGATTTCCCAATTGGGCTGGAACACGACACCAAGGGCAATCGCATCGCCTGGAAGGTACTGTACTATCTCAAATCCGGCAGACAGGAGAACGCTCTGCTCCAAAATTTAGCTTACATCGCCATCTGATTTATGCTAAATTGCTTTCAGCAAGGGATGAAAAATGTCTCAAAGGTGTTGCTGTCCATCTTGTTGTGAACCTCCTGCTATGTAGGATCCTGTCTTCCACATAGCACATGGCGGTTCACGATACACTGGCGGCCTTTTAAGGTGACACAAAACTGTTGCTAGCAACTCGACTTGCTAGCAAAGACTGTGAGCTCTCAAGAGTAGGAATGAATATAAAAAAAAAAAAAAGAACATCAAATAAAAACAAAGATGTGGTAGTTTATGAACGTTTTGTGAACGATTTTAAGAGAATGGGATTTCTATAGCTGCTAGCTAAAAAGGAATGTACATTTAATACCTTCTGTCATCCATCCAATTAAATTAACTACCATTTTCCATAAAAAAAATAATTGTCTTTTTAGAATCTAACCAGCAAACTGAACAGTGAGTTTATAAACGTAATTTAAACCTAATTAAACCCTGGTTTCTTGCAGGATAAGGCCCCGCTATAGTTAATTAGCTAGTTTTAGGTGATTTTGTACATCTTTCAAGATTTACTATTACTATATTGCAATTTGTCCCTTGTCAAAGTGGCTCAGATCCTTACATTTGCCCATTTTTCCTGCTTCCAACACATCAACTTCGGGAACTGACTGTTCACTTGCTGCCTAATATATCCTACCACTTGACTGGTGCCATTTTAATGAGATAATCAATGTTATTCACTTCAGTCGATGTTATTAATGTTATGGCTGATCGGTGTATCTGCCAATAGAATGAGACAAGTTCAAGCTTGAAACGGGAAAAATATCTAGAAATAGGCTTAATAATCTTCTATTAGTTTAAAAACAATCTAATAAAGAGAAATATTAGTTGAAACTTGAATATTCAAGATATTTTTAATTGCTATTTTGTTTTAAAAAGATTTTTGCATTGTTTAAAAGTTTAAAGAAAAAAATAGTATTACATGGAAAATAGAATTAAAGTAGCTAAAACTATAACAATTTTTTTTCCATCGAAGATTGATCAGGATGCTGTGGGTGTATTAATCTTAAACTCACAAAGGTAATGTAGGCATGGTTTTGCACATGGAGGAGCTCACTGTTGACATTGGGCACAGAGGTTAAGGCTCTGGACAACTGACCGGACGGTTGTGAGTTCGAATCCTGCCATGTTTAGTTATTGTATAAATCATCTGTTAAATGAATCGGTGGAAATGTCAGGCTCTAACATTTTGCTGTTTGCTGATGAAAGATCACAGCGTTTATGAAACAGCTTTATTAAACACATAGCTGAAATTCATTACTGTTTGCCACCTGAATGGTAACTGAGACAATAGCTGCCGGTGAGATGTCCCAGGAACATTCTGGTTGAAAACAAACACACACACACACACACACACACACACACACAGTGAGAACAGCAATGTGCTGTGTGTGTCTCTCTTTTTGCAGCTACTTCCTTTTCAGTAGCTTTTTTTCTCGCACCACTATTCTCTCAGAGAGCGAGCTTTTGTCATGGTGAAATCATCTTGAAAGCCTCAGTATTAATAATTAAAAGCAAAAAAAATTATATTTTTTTTTTACAGTGAATCCACCTGCCCTTTTTTAAAAAAATAATGCCGCTCTTTCGTCGTTCCTCACACTTTTATGAAAATTGCTCGCAGCAGACAGTAAGTGTTGTATGAAATTGTTGCTGTCACATCTAATGCAGTCGTTCTGCTTACTGATCTCACTGCTGCCGCTGCCGGGATGTGTTCTCTCCAGTTCTTCTGTTCTTCTTTCACTATTCACATTGCAAATGAGCTTCAAGGATCAGACTGTGTGTGTGTGTGTGTGTGTGTGTGTGTGTGTGTAAGAGGGTAGGAACAAGACAGACTGATTAGGCCAAGAATGTTTGCAGTGCAGTGTTAGCAGTAAGTAACCTTCAGGGCAGCAGTTCACAATGAGGTTACAGGATCAATCAAGCTCAGAAAGAGAGTGTGTGAGAATGCAGTTACACACACACATGCGCACGCACACACACACACACACACACACATGGACACACTCACTTGCGCAGTGTTGATTTAGTTACTCAGAGGTGAAAAATTGGGATGACCCTGTTACCCAAGAACTGTGTGAGGAACTTTGGGTTTTTTTTTTTTTTTTTTTAATTTGACTACTCCTGTCCAGTCCTACAGTTATTTCTATTTTCTAACCTCTCCACACTGAGAGGAATTAGTATAAAAGTATAAAAGTTAGTGTAGAATTTCAGTTGTACCACAGACACTTTAAAGGACACCATCCTGAAACACACATTTGTGTTTACTTTGAAATATTTGTGATGTGCTTAGCAGAGTCCAGTACAAACCTTTTTTTGGTTTGGTTCAGGTATTTCTCGGATCCTGTGAGAAGTTAGCGGATGTGTGCCACACTGACATCCCAAAGGGACTGTAGGACCCAGTGTGTGTGAAGGTGGGGGGGAAGGAGGACTCAGGAGACAGGCGGACTTGGACAGAGCTTCGGGGCTTGCTTTATTTTTCCAACTTGCGCTTTTCAGCACACTTTCAACAACTGAATGGAAAAACGCAAAATAAAACACATTGCCAATATTTCGGGGCTTTTGCCTCGCTCAAATTCACCAGCACTTTCTAAGCTCACATTCCGGACGTGTGTGTGTGTGTGTGTGTGTGATCTCTGTCAGCTCTCTCCCTCTCTCTCTCTGGTTCACAGCATTCTCTACAAGACAAACAAAGCGCACATGAGTAAACACACACACAGGTGAGAATCATCACGCGTTATACCTGCTGGTTCGACCCGCCTCCTCTCTGTCCACAGCTGACCCTCAACCACCCCCCACTGCCACAGAGACCTTGCTATAGCATAGTTACAATGCCGTTTAACAAGAGAAACATTTTCAAACGTAAGGAATAAAAGGCAGGTTTCGCAGTTAGCTCCTAAAAAAAAAAAAAAAAACAAAAAAAAAACAAAGACCAAGATCTTCTTTTCTCGTTTGTGTAAAAAATTGTAATCACTGACAAATCGCTGTGGTGTAAGAGACATAACACTTCGGGGCATGTTGTTATAGGAAAATAATCCACTTCTGTATCACATCTCCCTGTCCGTCATGGATTATTTTCCTATAACAGCACACCTCTGTTGTGTTGTATTCCTTGTATTCTTGTGTAATATAGAACAAGAGGATGGGCTGTGGTCTGTAAAAAATAAAAATTAAAAATTATTCATTAATCTGTCTATTTTTATTCCCATGATCTTCATCCCTCATTCCATGTGCTGCTGCACCATTCAACCTCATACTGTCATGCAGGCTGATTGTGATCTAGAGGTATGCAATGTACTGATTGCTGACACACACACACACACACACTTGTGAAAGCTCTGGTATTCCTCTTTCATCTTTCACCTTCTCCTCTCATTTCTTCCTAAGTATAATAGTTCTTTATGAAGATGAATGTTACAACTTATACCTATTCTACATTTCAACTGGGGCACAACTCCGTGTGTGTGTGTGTGTGTGTGTGTGCTGTAGGTGAATGAGCCGTAGGGGGTGTTTAAATGTCAAGGGCAGTGTGAGAGGGAGCAGGGGGATATGGAGTACCTGACGGGCAAGAGGCATATTTTTAGCTTCTCTGAGAGCTTTAATACTTGGCTCTTAGCTGGAGTGCTGAGTGCACGTGTGTACAACACGAGTGTGTATGTATGAGGAGCATATGCAGCAAGCTGATAAGAGTGAGCTCAGGTGTGTGTAAGTGTGCTGTTCGTGGTCCTGCTGTTATTTCTAAAGAGAGAGAGAGGCACAGATAGAGACTAGGAAGACAGGTTAATGCATAGTGGTGGGGGAGTTGGGGGTGCTGTATGCAATTTCCTCACCAGTAGAAGCTAAAAGTGTGAAGCCAAAAGGGATGGAAATTTGCCTGATGCTTCGTTTTTAGTCAAACGGAAGAGATCCCACTTTAAAGAAAAAAGAACACTTTTTCATGCAGTAATTATATTTTTGAAAGAGCAGCTTTTGCATTTGAGCCTCTGTCTGCATTCCTCAGCAGCTTCTGCCCGTCTCTTTTACTTTTCTTTGATTATTTGACCTCTTTGCTTCTCCTCCTGACTTAGCTTTTGTGCCACTGAATTAAATCGAAGGTGCATTTCATAAGCCTGTCGATGCAAACCGAATTCGCAGCCTTGAGCCTCTCCCAGTGGGCCGTGCAGAGTGGATGGATGGATCGTGGTGGGGGCGGGGGGAGGGGGGGGGGTATTGGGGGACTATGGGTGGCGATCAATTTAATCTGATCAAGTGCTTTAGGAAATTGAGAGTATAAGTGCTCCATAGGGACACACATCCATCTTGTCTACCAGATTGAATTATTCCAGGAGCAAGAGGGAGGAACGTGGCAGTGGTGGTGGTACAAAGAGGATTATGTATGTATGTGTATCTGAAATAAGTGGTGTGTGTGTGTGTGTTTTACTACTAAGTGCAGGCCACTGCAGACACAGCTCTCAAGGAAGGTGATTTTCCTTAGCCATCTGCCTGCTCTTTTTTTTTTGTGCAGCAGACCATCTGAGTTTCAATTAATTTTAATGCTCTTATTGAGCCTGACACTGTAGCAACATACTCCTCTCCAACCCAAACACACAAAAAACAGTCATTAACCTTTATGTCCTGTTACATGTCCTGTCTCAATGGTAAATCCATTGCTTAATAGTGAATAGAACAGCTTAAATGGGTTTCATCAAGACTCCATTTTGTTTTTTTCCCCCCCGTGTTGTATTAGACTCCTTTGGGAGGCTCCACTGTACTCCAGATCCAGCTGTGTGTGGTGCAGCCTGATGTTTGACCCAGCTAAAGGTTAACGCTTCATTAAGATGGCGTGTAGATGCAGGGCACTGAGTGTGGAGCTGTTCGGCTTATCTGCAGGGCACTGTGCTGCTGTGAGACGGAAAAAAATAAAATCTGCAAAGGGATCGTGCTAACCACACACATTCACACACCGTGTGCTCGCGTGAGATATGGTGCACTTCGTCTCCTGGGACAGAAATAAAGCAGGCAAAAAAAAAGACCCAAAAAAACCCTGAGTGAAAATAGGGGCTGATAGGAGCACGCTCTCTAGGGCTAGGAGAGGACAGCACCAGCTCAGGAAATTGGGCTGGAAATATCACACACGCACAATGCATCATGTGGTAAGGCCAACCACTGTCCTCCAGGGAGATTAGACCAAGGCATTCTGGGATTGGCTGGAGATGGACCCACAGCTGTGAGCAATGGCTTCATGGCTTCGTTGCTCATCTTTGTCCTCATCTCATCCCGGATTTCTGCATGATGCTGCAGCCTTCTCACACCCGAACAACTAAAAACAAGATAAGGGGGGAAAAAAAGCATTGGAAAATAGATTTTACTGCAATGGCAAATCCTTTTGTTAATTTAACTCATAGCCTATTAGTTGAGATGAAGGTATTGATCGGCTAATGCAAGTTCACCGCTGGTCCTGTCTAGCTTAATGAGCAGTAATGGTTCCAGCATGGGCTTGCGGTTAATGCACACAGCCATTCAAATGATGACACACTGCTGCCAGCAAAAGCCGATGAATCTTCCTCTTCCCTTTTTAGAAAAAAAAACTTAGCTGAAGGCGAATGTGTGGCTTGCACTGCAGAAATAAAGATGTAAGAATATTCTTGAAAAATGTGGGCAGTAATTGTGATATTTCTCTTCATGTATGCACACTACACACTTTTAGCCACAGTTTTCCAGTTGTTTTGGGCCTTCGACAATCAATCAATGGAGAGGAAAGGCAGTTATTTTGAGATTGATGTGTGGGCATTTGCTTTGCGGTTGGGATTCTGATGTGAAGAGGTTTCTTGTTGATTGTTGTGTCGTGGAGTGGTAATAAAGTTGCTTTGGGTTTAGGTTGTCAAGCAGCATGATGAGCTTTGGGGTTTGGATATTATTAGGTTTGGGTTTGAGGGATGCTATTTTGGGGTTTGGATGTTGGAGAGCGGTAAAGTGGAAGCGTTGGGAAGTGGATGACAAGACTACTTTGGGAATGGGGTGTTGGTGAGCAGTGTTGCTTTGTGTTTAGTGTGTTAAAGTGAGGTGCAGAGGTTACTTTATCTATGGAGTATTGTGTAGAAGTGACAAAAGTACTGTTGAATTAGGGTGTTGAGGAGTGTTGAGCTTGGCTTTGGAGTAAGCAGCTAGGAAGTTACTTTGAATTGAAGTGTTAAGGATTGTTGAAGTTGCTTTGCGTTTGGAGTATTGTAGAGAGATTATGCAGTTACTTGGGGATTGGGATATTAATTGGTGGTGAAGAAGTTGCTTTGGGGTTTTGAGGATTTCAGAGGGCCACCTCAACACCTTCACTTGGGGTGTTGAGTGGTGAGGAGATTGCTTTGTATT
This sequence comes from Pangasius sanitwongsei, assembly GCA_037576675.1. NCBI lineage: Eukaryota > Metazoa > Chordata > Actinopteri > Siluriformes > Pangasiidae > Pangasius > Pangasius sanitwongsei. The sequence continues at coordinate 23,252,467 of CM075012.1, forward strand.
TGGAGTGCAGAGGGATGAGAATTTTACTTTGGAATTAGGGGGTTAAGGACTGGTAAGTAGGTTGCTTTGGGTGTAGGTTGTTCTAGATTGTGAGAAGGTTGCTTGGATTGGAGTATTGTGGCACAGTGAGGTGTTTACTTTGGGACTGTGGTGTTTGGAAATGATGACAAGGCTACGTTTAGAGGGATTACTGGTTTTGGGAGCAATGAGGTGATTGGTTTGGGTTGTTGAGGAGGTTTTGGATGTTGCTTTGGGATTGGAGTGTTAGCGAGCAGTGAGGAGGTTTTGGATGTGGCTTTGGGATTGGAGTGTTAGCGAGCAGTGAGGAGGTTTTGGATGTGGCTTTGGGATTGG
>CM075012.1:23271625-23309125 GCA_037576675.1 Pangasius sanitwongsei
AGGAATGGGATGGCACTTAAGTTCATATGTGAGTCAAGGCAGGTGACCGAATACTTTTGGTAATATAGTGTATATGTCCCACTTCTGTTGAGGTGACAAAGACCTACAGTGTCGAGCATAAATAGGTGGTGGTCAGTTTTGTAAGTTTAGATTTGTAACGAAATTACGTAATTACGTTGGTTTAAGACCAATTTTTTAAAATATGATTAGACCACTGTTACAGATTTTACAAGCCAGTGTTTATAAGCAAAGAGGAACAAGAGTAGCTGACCTATCTTTTATCGTTTATAATCACCAATCACGCCGAAATCATTAAGGAAAGCTCTTCTTTATATGATTATCAAATTTAGGGACTAGCCGTACAATGAATGCTTTGGAAATGTGTTCCGAGAAACGTGTTTAGATCGGAACTCGGGAAAATCGACTTGGCGTACAGTGGATTGTAGCATTAAATCTCAGAATGTGATTGTTCCTACGACGCTTCCAAAAGCCACCAATAGGAGGATGGCAAATGATTACGTAAAACTCACGGACAGCTACAGATACGGTGGTGGTGACTGTAGTGGCAGAACATAAACAAAACACACTAATGGACAGAAAGACATATCTTCATTAGCTCAAGTACACTTTGAAGCATGCTTCTGTTTATGGAAGCCAGTCTATTGCTAGAGGATCTTCATCATATATAATGTGACATGGAGAACACTTTATTGCACAATCTGTCTTTGAATTAGGCCAAGATTTTATTTGGATCATCTCATACAGTGTGACAAATAATAATGATATTAATATTAACTTTCCTCTTGCTTTCTACAAATACCATGTTAGGTAACGTGTTTATGAAAGCAGCCAGTCTGAATGAAAATGTTTTAATTGTTAGCTTGCAAGCTAAGCATATATTCCTCATGGAGTGAAAGTTATGCTTTGATTGAGTTGTTGGTTGTTGCCATAACGATGGCAAATGGACATGAACCTAATAGATTGAAAATATCTACTTATCTCTTATCACGGGCAGCATTTAAACCCCTGATATAGGCATTCCTCCATCTGTGTTTGTGTGTGTGTGTGTGTGTGTGTGTGTGTGTGAGTATGTGTGTGTGTGTGTGTGTGTGTGTGCACCTCCATGTGCATTTGATCATGAGGTACTGACTTTACTCCCTCTCTGTCGGCTGCTTGAATGGAAGGGAAACACTAATGAGGAAAGACTAGTACAGCTGCTGTACTCCACCTCTCACACACACACCAGCACAAGCAGAAAACAAGCACACACACAGTGGAACCCGATGCTGTCTTCTGCAGTTGTAGCTCATCCGCTTGTGCGTTCTGAGATGCTTTTCTGCTCACCACAGCTGTAAAGAGTGGTTATTTTAGTTACCATAGCCTTCCTTGAACCAGTCTCCTGTGACTTCTCTCATTAACAAAGCATTTGTGCTCGTGGAACTAGGCACCTTGTTGCTTTACCTCATACTTGTTATTTAGATGTTTAGATTCCATTCAAACATTTCTCAGCTTAAAAACGAATTTCCAAAAAGTCGTCAAAAGAAGATGCGAATAAATGAGTTTACCAGATGTGAAAATCTACAACTACAGATGTGAAAAATCCTGAAGATGATGTAAAAGTGATGAAGGAAGAAAGGACTAAAAAAATTCTTGGCTGTTTTTTTTTTAAAAACATTTTTTGGCTGTGTACAAAAAGAAAAAGTGCGCCAAAACAGAGGTGTAATGGAGAGATTTGATGCTTGCTATTCATTCATTCATTCATTCATTCATTCAACAATCTTTGTTTCTTTGTCTGTCCAAACAGCACATATCCTCTGCAGCCATGTTTGTATCTACATGTATCTAGATCTAGAGCTGAAACGCGAATTATGTCCCCTGTGTGATCACACTAAAAATAAACCAGTTTCTGTCTTTAATGACTTCCACCTAAGCCGAGCATAAAAACATTTTTTGCTATGTTAAGGTGTTTTTCTTTCTATGTTTCCATTCAGGTTTTTTAATTCATAATAATGTTGTGGAACGTTTGTGAAACAAGTTACGATCTCACTTACGTTATCGCAGCTACGACCAGTCTTTTCTCTCACCAGCCTCTCTTTCTTCTCTCTGTCTCTTGAATTTTCATCTACAGAGCGAATATCTGAAAAGGGACAGAGCAAGGTCACTAACGAGGAGTGTGTCCCCCTCCGCACTTCAACCTGCTAGCTCGTTAATTAATTTACTCACCACTGAATGCTCTTCCTCATCATAATTCCAGCCATTGTTTCCTTCCCCTTGCCTTTAATCTCCTTGCCCTTGTGGACTCATTCACTCGCTCTCCTTCTCATCTTCTTTATCCCTCCCAGCCCCCCCCCCCCCCGCCCCCCGTGCAGGTCAATATGACGTGCGTTTTGTCGTTAAAGAGATGAGCAGCAGTCATTCCTATCAATTACAGATGCTTGGCAAGGTAAAGTCAGGCGCATGGCCCATCCCAGAGGAACAGCCGCCAACCCTGACCTTTAATCATTCTTGCTTTGTTTTAACAGAGCAGTAAGAAAGAAAAAAAGAGAGAGAGAGAGAGCAGTGAGAGAGGAGGAGAGAATGATTTACTTAGTAGCAGTGCTGCTTCAGACATACTGGCTGAGTGGCTGTCTGAGTGGCAGCACAAATATTCAGAACTTTATGTTGCAGTGAAGAACAGAGTCACGGAAAGGAAAAGAGAGGAACAGAAAGCCGAGTATTAGAGATGATCTGCAGAATGCGATGTCTCATATATCCTCGAAGTGAAAATTTTCTCATAAATATAATGAAACATATATTTGAAGTAGTCATTGCAGTTTCCATTTTTTTTAAAAATGTTCTACCTATAATGAAGATGAAATAAGTAATTAAAGGAAACCTCCACCCTGAAACACATTAAATGTATTTATATTAAAATATTTGTGATGTGGTTAGTGATTCTAGCGCTGATTTGTTGGATGGAGCTGTTTTTCTGTTATCTCTGTGAGAAGTTGATGCTTGTTTGCCGCACTGATGTCACAGGGTGACTTTGCTAGCACAGTAGCGATCTGCAAGAAGACGAGTGTGATGGCGTTGATGGTGGTATTAGCATGAAAATTGAAGCTCTGGAAGCTGATCTGTTTGAGCAGAGTGTACAGATGAGGAGACTAAAAGACTAAAGTCCTGCTGCAACGCTCTCTATAGGTAGACATGAAGCAAGAGATAAATTCTCATTACTATTCCTGCCGCTATCAGGAGGTAGTCTAGCGGCATTGTGGGTAATATAGCAACATGTTAATCGAGGGAAAATAGACCAACGTGCCAGTGAAAGAAGTTTAAACCAAAGCTCAGAATTTTATTCTAAAATAAATCTCGGATGTCATCGAAGATCACATTTTAATTCTAAAGATTGACATGCAAGTCGATCATGGTGAGCGAAGATCCTTAAAGCGAGTCAAATACCCAAACCCAGCTCCAACCAAATTTACCAACATTCCATAGCTTGGCTTTATTAATCACAATTTAATCATTTTGAAGCTTTCACCAAAATCACAGCCAAGCAGGTGTGTGGTGAGATGGACTGAATGCGTTATATGTTCTTTTTTTTTTTTTTGAAGCATGGAAGAATTGCTTCAGTTCTCCATAAATACTAGAACAGTGAATGAGCACCACTTGAGTGAGCAGTCATTTGAAACACACTTAGGAAAAACTGGCACAGAGTCAACACCAGCTGCTGCTGAGAAGTAAAACCTCAATTAAAAACAACGTAATTGACCACTTTATTTCTATAATTAGTTTTGTTGGAGTATGTATTTTAATATAAACCCATAGAAAATTTCATACCTGCCACTGTCACTGATGCAAAAACCTGTCATCTGTCACGTGTCATCTCTCAACTGTGCAGATTCTGATGATCTGTGCTGCTGCTGAAAGCTTGATCAAGTGTGAATAAAGTTAGCAGAGGAAATTTTATTTTAAAAGAAAAAAAAAATTCGAAGCACATATGTTATTTAATTCTTTAATCTGATTGATCAGATGTTGATTAGTACATTTGTGTTTCTAAAGTAACAACGTATTTTTTGGAAGGCGTGTCCAGTGTCAGTGCTTCGTAACACTCAGTGGTAAAGATGTAACTAAGTTTTCCAACATGGGAAAGTCTTTAGAATGGAGGGCTTATTATGGGCTGCTTTTTTTTTTTGTTGTTTAATTTTAAGAGCGAGAATAAATAGAAGGTGGTGAGGAAAGCCGCTACAACGTAAGTGATTAAAGGATCTAGTGTGTTTCATGGATGTTCCGTAACTAATGTAACTATTAGATAAAATGTTGATCATTTTCATTGTTGATCAAATGATCATTTAGATACAATGATGAGGACATGCTTTTATTGGAAAATAATAAAAAAGAGTAACTCCACTTTGTTTTGGACCACACCACACTACCTAGTCGTTGATCATTTTCCTATAACAGCATGAGCCGTGGTGTTTTATTTATTATTTGGCTGAAAGAGAGAAAAGATTAGAGAGAGAGGATGATAATGGGGAATAGAAAGAAATACAGAAGTATACAGTATGCATGAAAGAGTATACAGTATGCATGAAAGAGTATACAGTATGCATGAAAGAAAAAAAAGCAGGTTTTAGAACAAAAGAAAAGGAGAATAAAAGCTACTATGTATGAAATTGCAGCACATGCATATAGAGAGAAGAAAATTGGTGAATTGTGAATGAATTTGTAAATTACTTGGTTTATTAATCACATTCTACTGCATAAACACTAGCACTACTGTGGACTTTGCCCAAAATTACACCTATTAGTGTTGCTTTACATATGAAATCCATCCACAGTAGACCTAATTTGTTCAAATTCATACACACCATGAGGGGTGTCTTTTAAATGTATTTGGAGCTGTAGTACACAAGATAAACAGGGGTCATGGCTCCAGCAAATAAGGTTAACATTGGAAGATCTATAATCAAGGTCTTTATTGAGGTCAATGAGGGAAAGCCCTAGATCACTCAGGAACTAGGGAACGAGTAAACTCTGGACATGGTTTAAGCCGTGCTTACATTGGCAAGATTTTGACATGATTTTGCTGTTGCCAATGTTGTTTCTAAATCGTGGCTATATTATGTGTGAGTGTCAGTGCGACAGGGCAAACAATGGCAGATAAATATGTTCCACTGAGCAGCCGGGGGTCAGAAAATTTAGATCGATGTCGTGGGTCACAGTATGATTTACATATACGAAACCTTGTTACCACAGTCAGTTCCTATCGTCAATCTGGAGTGGTTGGTCAGTAACCATAACCATATTCACGTGCTGTAGGTTTCACACAGTGAGTGACTGGCTTGTTTCATAAGTTTGAATCCAGCAGTCATTAAGAGAAAAACAAAAACTGGTTTAGCACACAAAACAGCAAATTGAGCAGTGTCCGCTTGTCAATATTTTCACAGTGAGGTGATGAACGACATCACTGGCATCACTTAAATTAATTATCATACAGTGTGAGCACCTTTTGTTATATGATTTTTCAGTAGTCAGCTTCAGTTAATCAAACGTCAGAGTAGGGGGAAAAAAAATCAAATCTCATTTGCTCTGAGCGCATGGTTGTTGGTGTCAGACGGGCTGGTTTGAATATTTCAGAAACTGCCGATCTCCTGGGATTTTTACACACAACAATTTGTAGAGTTTACACAGTGAGCATCAGTTCTGCAGGTGGAAAAGCCTTGTCCATGAGAGAGGTCAGAGGAGAATGGCTAGACTGGCTCAAGCCAGCAGGAAGTCTATGGTAACACAAATAACCACTCTTTACAACCGTGGTGAGCAGAAAAGCATCTCAGAATGTAAAACCTTTAGGTGGACAGGCTACAACAGCAGAAGACCACATTGGATCCCACTCCTGTCAGCCAAGGGAAGGAATCTAAGGCTGGAAAAGGTGATGTTTTTCTGATCTTCAACTGTTCAGGTGTTTAGGTGAACCTGTGCACACTGTAGCCTGAGGTTCCTGTTTTTGACTGACGGGTAGAACCCGATGTGGTCTTCTGCTGTTGTATTGTGTTGTGAGCAACTTGTTAGCTGTCGAGTAGATTTCTGTCTCTCTCTAACTACCCTTCTTTTTCTTCCTCTGTGGCCTTCCTCCTCTTTCTCTGCTCCCTGGTCCACAAAACACTGCTCCTACACACCTCCAGCTCACCTAAAGAGCCTGATAATTCTTTTCTCCACTCTGTCAGCTTGATGAGTTTAAGTGTACTCTCAGACTGTTCTGTTCATTTGTGAGCTACGATATGTGCTGCAGGTTTTGCTTGAGAATGGCCAGAACAGTGGTATTGGAGATTGCTCAAAACTCTCTGTAATACACTAAAATTGACTAGGGGGTATGGTGTGGCCCGACCCAAAGCAGAATGCCGCAAAGTTGATTATTTTTCTACAACAGTAGCGTCTACACCTGTGGCCTTTAGAGTAGAGCACTCGAGTCCTTGAGCAAGACCCCATTGTATCCTGTCTCAATTGTGCGTCGCTTTGGATAAAAGTGTCAGTCAAATAAGAAAAAGTAAAAGAACAAATGTAAACTTTCTGGGTAGTTTCCTAGCCCATAGTTAAATCTCAGGTCTGATTACCAATGTGAGAAATTTCGTTGTTAACTCGTCACCATGTGCACATAACTCGCCTATAAATATGGCCCTAAGTATTTTCTTTGTTAACAACCACAAGGTCTAGTGAGGATTATAAAATGAAAACAGTAAACTAAAACAGAATTGGATTAGTGGGTGTATGAACAAATAAATATTCCTGAATGGAGGTACTGGCAAGGGTGTAATTTGGGCAGCCACTAAATCTATCATCATAGAGGGTGTTTCCATAGCAAGGCTCATTCAGAATCATAACTCTGAGCTAAATACTCACAAGTCACCGGTCATCTTTAGCCAGATTGCCTGATAATAGGAATGTTGTTTGAAGCCCATAATGTGTTGACACATCCATTTTCCAGAAAGGAATAGGGATAGACTTGATGGCTTGCCTCAGTCGAATTCAGCCGTTAATAACTTCAGGAAGAGTGTTGGTAAAATTCAAATACTCATCATCAAGGACTACTTGCTTGAAAAGGCCATCCAAAAGTAGTTAGTGTTAGCCAGTATCCTACTCGCAGGCCTCTGCGTTTCATCCATTTCTGACCCTGTCTTTGATGGCAATGATGTGGAATATTTATTACCAGTCAATTTTAGTATGTTTAAAATTTAAACTCTCATAAAGTGCCCTACATAGAGGCCATGGCATCTGGCATAAATAAAAAATGAGGAGATCAGATGAGCATGTGTAATGGGGCTGGAGTCTATGCTGCCGCCTGGGGCTTGTTAATCAGTCCACTATACACCTCGTTTAACAAATCGACCACACCCATACCACCTCTAACACAGGAAGAACACACCCACACCTCATCTAACACAGGAATACAAGACCCACACCTCATCTAACAGAGGACTACAACACCCACACCTACTCTAACACAATCGGACTACACTCATACCACCTCTAACACAGGAAGAACACACCCACACCTCATCTAACACAGGAGTACATCACCCACACCTCATCTAACACAGGACTACAACACCCACACCTTGTCTAACATAGGACTACAGCACCCACACCTTCTCTCACACAAGCAGACTACACCCACACCTTCTCTAAAACAGGAAGACCACACCTTTGACTCATCCAACACAATAAGACCACACCCACACCTTCTCTAACACAGGAGGACCACACCTTTGACTCTTCTAACACAGGAGGTCCACACCCTCACCTTCACTAACAAAAGGCCACACTAACACCTCCTCTAACACAAGAGGACCAAACCTAGACCCCCTCCAACACTGGACGACTACATCCACACTACCTCTAACACAGGAATTCCACACCCAAATCTCTTCTAATACACCCCTTCTAACACAGGAGGATCATAAAAAATTACACTGTGTCTACGTTTTGCTTTTCAGGTCATGATAATAATTGTCTAGTGCTGAGAATTCTCTATTTCTCTCTCTCTCTCTCTGTCTCTCATAATTGATTTGGAGGAATATCAAAAGCAAGGCATTTAGCTTGTGTTTGTATCGAAACGTTACTGAATATTGAACTAGGCCAAGAATCAGCAATGCACTACTTAAACAAATCATTAATCACTTGCGTGTGAGTAGTGGCAGATGCAGTAGGAGTGGTGTAAAGAGCACCTCTGCCCCTGAATATGACACTCATCCTGTCTGCACAAAACAAGTAAATAATGCCAGTGTGTTTGTTTCCTCGGTTTTTTTCCCCTTTTGCTGATTACCCTTGGTTCTGTCTATGAGTTTCCTCTTAGTAGATGCTGATGTGGCACTGAGCTTCTGAAACAGTATAATCCATCTGGACCTCTTTGTTCAGCTGAGGCAGGTTTAGTGTTCATTAAAGACCTACCTGTTTGAACTGTTCATAGTTCCTGTCATTAAACATTTTACCTGCGTTTTACTAATTGTGTGTTTTTGTCACAAGTTCCCCTTCTTGGCACATGGCATGGCTTGAAGCAGGGTTTGGTTTGGTGTCTCATTTTGTGTTGCATTTTGTTTTGACCAAGTCTGGTCTACACCCTTGTCTTGTCGTTGGTGTGTTTCCTGATTGTGTCCAAAGCCCGTGATTAGTTTATATATTTATATTCTCCTGTGTCTTTGTCTCTGCGCGAAGTCTTGTCATTTGTTAAGCCATTGTGTTTCGCTGTTTGTTGGTTATCCTTGGTTCCTTGTTTTGGTATTCCTAGTTATACTTCCTGTGCTTGTTTTCTTTGTTTATGAATATGGATTATCCCATGTTAATGGCATTTGCCTGTGTTTTGGCCCCTGCAATGGAATTTTGTATGATTTTTATGCACTTGTGACCTGCCTTATGAGCCCCCAAGTTCTTTTACCCTTATACATATTGCTTATTGTTTTTGTTTTTTTTGCTTTTTTAGTTTGTCTAATTTTTTATGTAAAGCACTTTGAGATTTTGGACTCAAAGTGAAAAGTGTTATATAAATAAAGATTATGGTGCAGTAGTATATGTGTGCCCTTCACATTTATTTATTTATTTATTTATTTTTTGTGGGCAGTGTCACATGACCTGAGGAAATTTATTTATTTATTTATAGTTCTGAATCAACTCAATTATAATGGAGATAATACAATAGAAAACAACATCCAATGATATTGTTGAGCAACTAGTGAAATTTTATCGACTGTGTTTTTTAAATTATTATTATTATTATTATTATTTTTTTTTTTTAATTCATGTTCATTGTTTTCCTGTTCTTTATTAGTTACTACCTTGTAAATTGCTTTGGTACTATTGTAGAGAAATGCAGTCATGGCAATAGAGCAGACTTTAAATTGAACTGAATTGAATTGATATGGGTTTATTGCAGTGTGGCGGCTTTGTGCTACGATGGCAATATCTGTGTGTGTGTGTGTGTGTGTGTGTGTGGGCGGGAGTGGATAGATGTCTCCACCCAGAGTTCCAAATTGGTCCTCCACACCCTCTATAACAGTTTCTGCCTTTATTAGGAATATTTGCGGTAGACCCAAATACCTCTTTAGTGCCATGAGCAAACTGGTCTCTCAGCAACTCCTAGCTTTGATGAGTATTGCCATGATTTAAACATTTAAAGGGAACATTTAACTTTAACATTTAAAAAAAAATCAGTCTTATGGCTAACGAGGCAGCCTTCCGTAAATCTTTTTTTCTATCTTTTTAATTTTCTTTCACATTTTGTTTTCACTGATTCTTTTTTTTTTTTATCTCACAACCTACTGATAAATTAAATTCATCCTCCTGTCAGCTCAAATATCTCTGAGCATATTTGTCACTTGATTAACATGTCTCTTGCTGCAGGTTATGCTCCTAATAAATTCAAAATTGCTACTGTACCGCATTCTTGTGCTTCAGGTGGCACTGAGGCCCTGAACACAATCATTCCTTTCATTCTCAGTGCTGCTTTTGACATAAATCATGACATATAGTACTTCTTCTGTCTCTGTCCTGGTTTAAGTCCTCACCTACAGTCACCACTGGTAGAGCTGTGCAGGACACTGGTACTGAAGAAGTATTGTCATGTTTTGTAGATACTTTAGTGCTTTAGTGTTTGTGCCAAACCTTAAAATTAGACGCAGCATTAATCTATACACAGTCAGTGGATCCAGCATCGCACACAGCTTTGTAGAAAACCTACTTCAGCAAGAAGCAACAGCTATGCAAAACAAATGATCAAAGGTAAAATGATCAAGGGAAGTGAAAAAAAATGTCATCGCTGTCAGCCAAGTTAGAGCCAAGCAGAAACCCAACAGCTACTGTCAGTCAGATAGACAGTTATTCAGTAAATCCTGTGAACACAGCACGAAACAGAGCCGCAAGAACACACTCTGTGAGAAGAGAGAGGTGAATGCTGCTCATCAAAGCACAATCACATCTAATTTCAGTTAACAGCTAAGGAATAAAACATGACGGTGCATGCTGGGTTATGGAAAAATAATCAACAATGGCCAGACACAACACAGAGTTACTCCTAACACCTCAACGTTGGTTATTTTCCAAATAGCATCACGTCCTGCAGTGTTTTTTATTCCTCTAATCACAGTAATTTGCCAACCAGTACAACACAGTGGATATAAAAAGTCTACACACCCCTATTAAAATTGCCGGTTTTTATATTATAAAAAAATGAAGCCAAGATCAATCCTGTTAGATTTTTTTTTTTCCACCTTTAATGTGATATAGCAACCAACAAAATGAAAAACAAATAGAAATATTTTAGGAAAAAATAGAAAATGGAAAAAGAAAAGGCTTTCAATAACCTGGTTGCATAAGTGTGCACACCCCTTAACTAATACTTTGTTAAAGCATCTTTTGCTTGTAATATACCACTCTTTCTTTTGGGATAAGAGTCTACCAACTTGGCACTTTGATTGACTGATTTGGCAATTTTATTCCACTCCTCTTGCAAATTGCTACAGATCTATCAATCATAAGGAGATCTCCTGTGCACAGCCCTCTTCAAATCATTCCACAGGTTTTCCATAGGATTTAAATCTGGGCTCTTGTTCCAAAACGTTGATCATCTTCTTCTGAATCCATTGGTAGATTGGTATTTAGAGCTACCCACGTTTCCCTCTCATCTTGATTAGAGCCCCAGTCACAGTTGAAGAGAAGCAGCACCATAACATGATGCTGCCACCACCATGCTTCTCTATGGGTATGGTGATCTTTTGGTGATGAGCTGTCTTGTTTTTGTGCCAAACATATCTTTTATAATTATGTCCGAAAGGTTCTACCTTGTTCTCATCAGACCACAAACACTTCATTAATGACAGGTGTATGATAATTACTTTTGGACATGAGTTTGAATGCAATTAAAGATTGAACATGGTTAATTTTGAGCACAGTCACAAGGCACGTTATAAAAGGGTGTTCACACTTACTCTTCTTTCTTTTTCTATTTTTCCCCTTTAAAAATCTGGCATAAGTTATCTTGTTTTTTTTTTTTAAGTCACAAAAACCTCACATTTTAAAAGGGGTGTATAGACCTTTTATATCCACTGTATTCAATTTGTTAATGAACAGCATGTCAAGCTTTTTAAGCTTTTGAGATATAGTTGTGGAACATTCATGACACACATTAGTTCTTGTTATCATGTACGTTATAGCAGCTATAACAGCTTGTTATTGCCACAGCTAACCAGTGATCTAATCTCCAAGCAAGGCATCCTTCAAGGATCAGTCCTTAATCCTCTTTCATTTATGATTTTGATGATGCTCCTTGGTCAAAGCATTGGAAAACAAAACGTTTTCAGAGGTGACGCTGTAACTTTGTTTTCCTTCATGGTTAATATCTTCAAGGCAGAGGGCTTTGCGCTTTTCCAGTTCCTCAGTAACATGACAAGGTGCATTGTTTTTTTGTCTTTTTAACTACAGAAAGAGAGAAAAAAAAATCATGGGATCGAGGGAACAAATATTTATAGCTGTAAAAATGTAAATGAAACCAGGAACTCTGTCCTGAAAGAACACTGTGACATACTTTTTATCCGATTATACTTGCATTAAATGTAAGTATAATCGGATAAAAAGTATGTCACAGTGTTCTTTCGTAACTAAAAAAAAAAAAAGTGTTTGCGTTGACAGTGGTATAAGTGGAATAAAACACTTCAGGCTGTGCTTCCTCCGAGATATGTGAAGCTAGCCAACTGCATCTTTTTCGAACTTCTGCTCATGCTGCATCACAGGGATGAGTAACACATTCAGAAGAAAGCGCTATCCGCCGTCTTACACATACATGAGCTCACAGACGCCCATGAATGGCTATGAGTGACAGGGACCACAGCCAATTATGCTCTCTTAGCCACGGCAGGGGCATTTTTAAGACTCAGTATAACGATTTCTGAACGATAAGGAGAGCTCTTTCCTGTTGCGCCAATTGGGAGCCCACTCATGTTTTATCCCTTACCTATAATGATAGCTGGATGAAGTAGCTAAATGTGTGAAGTACAGACAGAATTATTGACCAGTCACATAAATAGATTGTATGAAATTGGATGGGACCTTTAAAGTGTCACTCCATGACGCGTTATTGTGACATGTACATTTGGAGCAACGTGTTGGAAAATACCATTGCACCCTCAGAGCAAATTCGAATGAAAGTTGAAAACTGATTTATTAGCAACATGCAGACAATATGCTGCTTAGCTATACTTATACATCGAAATATACTTGCAGTGGGTACGTGGGTGTGGGCATGAGTTTATATCTTGGTGGTGAGCAAATGTCTCTACAAGGATAGGAATATCTGAGAGTTTTGACCTTTGGCTGGTCCCAATGAGGAAAACTGCTTTTTATTTACAAAAACTGTAGCTTTTATTGTTTTTTTTTTTTATGTCAGTGGATGGTCCTCTCAAGGATAGTAAGGGGGGTGTGTGTGTGTGTGTGTGTGGTTGTGTGTGTCTATCTTGTGCCAGCAGCATACTATCTGCTACTATCTACTGTTAGTCCAGAGGTCTGTGTTTATATTTATTTTAATGTTTATGCATTAGGGAATAGACTATCTGCCTTTCATTCTCTCTCTCTCTCTCTCTCTCCCTCTCTCTCTCTCTTTCTTGCTCTCATAATGACACCCAGTTTTGTCTGACCTGAATCAGACCAGAACAATTCATTTTTCGTTTATCTATAAAGCCCCCCAACTCTGAAGTGCCTGTTTGAATACCAGTGTAATCTGGGCTGTTGTCGTGGCAACCAGTTTATCGCTCCTGGCAACCTAAATGATGTCTATGACCTCTGGTGTTTGTAGCCACCTCCACCTCTTTCTCTCTCTGTCTTTCTCTCTCCTGCCTTGATCTTTCTCCCTCACCCCTTCTCCTTCCACTCTCTCTTTCCTGCTTTCGTCTTTTTCTCTCTCTACCTCTCCACTCATCTCCCCTCTCCCCCACCGTCAGTGAAAGCCTCTGAACTCGTTGTTAATTAATCTCAAAAGAGCAGTGTGTCCTTGCTGAAGTCCCACTTGACATTTTAAACGTTTTTTTTTTTTTTCTCCCTAATATGCTGTCTGTCTCTCATGTTTTTTATAACTGCTTTTACTTTTGTTAAGTGGCAGCAAATTACACTTAGCTCTTTAGTGCCTTCCATAACCCTTACGGAAACTCAAGTGAGCACGTGAACAAGACTTATTCATGTGAAAAGAAAAACTGTGACAATGTGACAATGAAGCCACAGGCCTTACACTTGAAAATGAATGTCATGTATAAGAATCACGTGTGAAAATAAAAACACATGGACTAAACGTAACCCTACGTATATAGCAGAGCGACAAGGCACATGTGTCACTCATAGTTTCTTGTGAATGTATAGTGACTGATACTGATACTCGTGGGTGATGTTCTGATGAGAAGACATAGTAGCCCAAACAATATCGCCTATAGCCCAGTATACAAGTTACACCCACTTTTGTTTATCTAGGCTTCGTACTAGCTTCTTAGCAGATTATCAAAGCAAGCTAACTGTACTAGTCACATACATACACTCACCATAGACGCAAACGATCCCTGCGACTTCCTGCCAAGCTTTCTTTTCTCCGTAATGTCTCTATGCACATTGTATATGACATAGTGAAACTACAGTTATCGGTTTTTCTTCCATTTCGGCAAGTCAAACAATAACTGGGAGCTAAAGTTGTGACATGTGCCATAGGTTTGGTCCGAGGAATCATTCGAGCCAGTCATTTGGATTTGTCGCTTTACAGCATCATAATTAATACATTGCGTAGAATTGAAGAGTGTAAATGTCACGCTGTTGCTTTGTTGCTTGCCCGTGTTACTGAAATTGTGGCTCCGTGTGTTGAAAATAAATGATTGTCTGTCTCTTTGTCACTTGCTAGCATGAACGTGTTGGTAACGTGTGAATCATGTGATTATTAACAAGTGAAGTCCATTTGATTTTTTTCATAACATTCTGAATTTTCTTGATTTTTCTCTCTCTCTGTGTGTGTGTGTGTTTCTCTGTCTGTCTCTGTATGTTATCTCTCTGCTTTCTCATCCAGAATGACAGTGTCTGGCCTGTCTGGCCACACACACACACAGACATGCACACATGCACAGACTCGCTTTTCCCCAGAAGAAGGACTGTGTCAAAATTGCGGGGGTTTTTTTGTTTGTTTATTTGTTTTTATCCGACTCTCGTAGGTGACGCAACTATCCTTTTAAACACAACACACGACCTAAGAGCATGGATGTTCAGACTCTGAGCGGGAGTTCATATCTTATGCTTTATCATCCCCCTCTCTCTTCCTCCATTTCCCTCCCCCTCTCTTGATCATGATCTCTCCCCTTTATCCTTCTTCCTGTCTTACTTTTCCATTCAGCATGCTTCATTTATGTGTATTGCATTTACTGCAGGTGTGCGCGCGCGCGTGTGTGTGTGCGCGCGCATGTGTGTGTGTTTATCTTTAGCTATCATCTCCTGCTTCAAAGCTTTTCTCTGCATCGCCTTATTTATTTAACCTTAATGTTCCAAGGCTAGCCAATTAAATCTGAATTATGTATTATTAAGCAGAGTTCTGGCAGTGCTGCATTCTGCTTTCAGAGAGAGTGGATGTAACGGCTGCTTGTGTGTGTGTGTGTGTGTGTGTGTGTGTGTGTTTGGGTGTGAGAGGATGATCCTACTCCCGTTGCTCTGTTTGCTTTTGTTCTTGTATTCTTGTCTCCTAACTGCCTGACTCACCAATATTTTCTTGACCAAAGCAAAAAGGTCAAGGTGAGCCTGGAAATTGCCTCAAAGCAATCAGTTCTCTCTCTCTCTCTCTCTCTCTCTCTCTGTCTTTGAGTGAGTGAGAGAGTGTGTGTGTGCGTGTGTGTGTGTGTGTGTATATACGCACGCATAGAGATATAGTGGCAAAATTTCATTTTTTTCATGCTGCATTGTAGTCCAGTATTGCTTGTACCGCAGCAGTAACAGATGTTATAACATTGTTTCCAAATATAAATGATAAACATTTGAATTTAGTATATAAATATTTCCCAGAAACATGAATAAGGCTCATTAAATCTATAATTAGTATCAAAATGCATTTTCTTTCATTTGCTCTATTTTGCATGAGTATAAACTATAAATTATGAAGCCATGAAAAAGGTTTGTGTGAAAATCTCATTATTTTGAGTTAATAACTCGTTATTTCAAGATATTATGCCATTTCTTCAACTTAATTTGTCATTATTTTGGCTTCATTACTTGTTATTTTAAGATCTTGACAGTATTTTGTATTACTGTCTCATTATTTCAAGATATTACACCATTATACCAACTTAATATCTCGTCATTTTGGCTTAATAACTCATTTGAGTTATTATCTTACTGTTTTGGCATATTATCTTACTTTGACTTAATATTTAACACACTACCATCTAATAGTTAAAATAATTTCTTGAATATTAATTTCTTAATATTTATTAAATAGTTTATAACAAATTATGCAGGGCAACTACAGTAAGTAGTTATAAAAGGTAGGTGTAGCTGATAGAAGGGTCAGTGAGCATAGATAGATAGCACGCACCTAATGAAGTGCCTCTGAGTGTATTTTTAGTGCTGTTAATAGAATTTTATGGCATTTTCATAATCATTGCCATCTCCTGTGACTATTTTAAATAGCAGTTTCACTCACTGCTACAAACCACCATTTATTCCTACTAAATCCTCTCTCCATCTCATTGCTGTCATTGATCTTGTCTCGTAGATGGCTCATGATGCGTTACAACAAAAAAAGATAATTTACTGCAACAACCCTTGACAAAAGCAAGGAGGGCAGGGCCAGTTAAGGTAAGAAGGTTAAGCAGAGTTTATGAGAAGGAGAGAGAGAAAATGAGTTCAGGTGGCAAAGGAGAAGGAAACATCTTGCAGAAGGTCTGTTCTAGCATAAGGTGGACATAAACTCATGCACGCATATTATACACACACATACACACACAGATGTGTCTATAAAGGGCTACCATTTACCTCTGTCTGACCTCCACACATAAAACCACACACACACACACACACACACACACACACACACCATGTGAAGTTGGTTCTCACTGAGTGTGTTTGTGTGTGGAGGTTAGACAGAGGTAAATGCAGGCCCTTTATAAACACACCTGTGTGTGTTAGTCTGTGAGATTTTAGGAGATTTTGTGTGATTTCATGTGTATGCCGGTTTATGGGGTCCAAATGTCCCCATGATATTTAGCTAGAGTAATACAAGTCAAGTCAATGGAAAAACCTTGCAGACATAGTAATTTAAGTGTGTGTGCGTTTGTGTGTATTGAACAGGTGGAGATTGAAAAGCTGGACTATCACCACTACCTGCCGCTGTTCTTCGATGGTCTGTGTGAGACGTCTCACCCGTACGAGTTCTTCGCCCGGCAGGGTGTACACGACTTGCTGGAACACGGCGGCACCAAAATCCTGCCAGTCATCCCTCAGCTCATCATCCCCATAAAGAGTGAGCCAAACATAAACACAGACCTTTTCATTCCATCAAATGAATGCAATATAATTTTGTCGGATTATATCCCTCAAACTGTCTTCACTGATTAAAGTTTGTTCCGATTTACTGAAAGCAGTGCCAGCAAAAACACAAAACACATAAAGAGCCATAGTAATTTAGTATAGGTTTATAAGTTAATATCAAGTTTGGTTGGGAAGAGACAGCAACATGTGTTACCATTTAAATGAAATTCAACACACCTCAATAATCAAAACGGGGAAGAAGGATATTGACATGGATTTGTATTTCATACAAAATAAAACTTCTAGATAAAACAAATGAACAGACAAGACTTTATAATGCAACCTTGACAATGAGCACAAATAACAGTTTGCTCCTAGGCCTTGTCACAAGAATTTTAATCACTCATAAAGGAATTATTTAAAGCTTACAGTGCATATAAAGACCACCATTTTACAGTGGAAAAAGGGATAACCTTGACAAAATTATAAGGCTGACATATGCAATGATAAATTTGCACAAAGAATAGTATGTGTACCAGGCAAAAGGATCAAACCCAAACATGGAAGAGATCCCCAGTCAAACCAAGAATGCTAGGCAAACATAGAAAGCCATAAAGCAATCAAAATGTGCACAGAATACAAACACTCAGAAATGCAGTTATAGAGAAGGCAAGACTTTGCAGTGAGAAACAGAAAATCAAGGGTATAAAGCAGTTAGCCAAAGTTGTAGTAATGAGAAACATGTGAGAGTTCCAATGACCCAGAAGTACAATTCTTCTGGTGATGGGGAACCTCTGGTGCCCCCCAGCCATAATCCATCAGCAACAAGGTATACCCCTGGGTCTTGGGGCAGGGCAATCATGGTGTTCTTGATGGTAAATATTGTATGAGCAAGGGGCTATGGTTCTAACCTACAGTCTAGGAGGTTTGGGACAATGCAGTCTGGTTGCCTGTCTACTCCCAGTGGTGGAGGGGGCTTGGTGTCGATCTGTGTGCAAGATTGCTCCTAGATACCACTCCTAAAACACATACATGATATGTAAAGGGACTGTGATGATAAGCTAGTAGTTGGTAATATTGAAGTCATCTGGCAAAATATTTTAAATACACCAGTAACAGTAATTTGCAAAATGCAAGACATGAGAGGAGGTATAGTGTCAGACACAATGTCCTCAGACAGTCCCTGAAGTCTGAATACCTTGAAAAACAATTTCTAAAGTCTCAACGGAGGTGAATGGATGGACTAAACAGACTTATAAAAAAAAAACAGTCTATTTTACTATGGCAGTTTGGGATTAGAAAATGTAGCACAAGAAGTGATAAAGTCTATGGTGATATAAGACCAGGGATGCAGTGGCACAGGAAGAGGTTCAGAAAGACCTGCAGGGAGCTGCCAGTCAGACTTGGACTGACCTGGCCAGACAACAGACATTAAAAAAATTCTCATTTTGTTCAAAATTTGTTACTTCCCAGCAGCTGTGTTCTCTGGATGCCAGAGTGTCCAGAAGTTACCAATGTATGTACCCATCACCATACTCATAGATGGATCGCTACACTTTGTCTGGGGGACAGTTCAGGAGCAAGGTCTATACCACTGGCTCCTGGAGCATCATCAATACTTTTCCAAATGACTGGTGTGACAATGCATGTAGGTGATATGGGTTCAGAGGCCATCTTCCTCCCACCCCTCCTCCCTTCTTCTAATCAGAATATATGCACTTTGAGATAGAGCGGGGCGAATATTTGGTCCCTGTTAGCTGTTCAATGGCAGCAGAAATCAATGCTAATGAATAGCAATACTTTACCAGTACGGCATTGAGGATGAAATAGGGATTACAGAGTCTAAGACTGCCTCTTCTCTTTCCAACAAAGAAAAACCCAGCAAAGACAGACAATATGGAGAGAAGGATGTAACTCTGTTTTTGGGAGTCCTCTTCCATTGCTACATCTTTGGGGCCTTAGAGAATACAAAATCTCCCAGTAGACACCATTAGGATGTTGATTGCACAATCCCATGCTCTGTGTGTTGGTGATTCGGTCGCTTTCTGTTTGTTAAATACTTCTGCTGGGTCCTGGGATGGAATTGCTACTTTTTTGGTTTTTGGCTTTCAATTATTGTACAGCATGAGAGGAACTGGCTCCCTTTAACATCGGTCGCCTTGTAGACAGCCAGGGATGTGATAGAATAATGTCCTAGAAAGAATGTATAACCAACAATGACATGACAAATGCTGATCTTTAAAATCTGTTGATCTTTTTTTTTTTTTTTAATTCTTCAGTTGACAATTCCTCCTGAACTAAAGGGTTGATCATCAAATGCTTAGACCCAGGGAGGATACTGGGGATGGTGGTGATTAGAAGTCTGTCAACGAGTCCCTGGCTGATGAAATTTCCTGCTACCCACGAGTCGATCAGAGCTGAAACAAAAAAGCCTCCTCAGTCCATGATAAACCTTGGGCAGAGAGGAAAAAAAAAAGAAAGCAGTTTTAGACTGGGGTGCAGGAGTTTGTACTCAGCATTGGTGCAAGGTCCAGATCTCACTGTTTTAAGCCCTAAGGGTGTTGGCCGAATCCCTTGCTCTACCCGTCAATAATGAGATCACAAAGACTCGAGTGGCATTTTTTTTTTTTTTTTTTTTTTTTTTTAAAAAGAGATTGCGAGTTTGATCCTGATGATGCCACAGCCATCCATGGCTGGGAGTCCAAGAGGGAAAACTTGGATGTGCTTTTCTGTGTGGGAGGGATGCCGTACTCTCTCCTCTGTCCATTACAGGGACACTAGCCAATCATGGATGTCTAAAAGCTCATGTATGAGGAAGAGGGCAGATAGCACTTTCCCCCCAAGGGTGTTATACAGTTACATTTTGTTCGTAAGAATTTCTGGGGTGCCAATAATTGTGACACATGTATGTTAAAAAAGGATTTTATTTTAATTTCCTTTTCAAGCTTCTTCAATTAAATGTTAGATTTCTACTAATTTACAACAGAAACTATTTTTTACCCATCTTTACCTAGGTTGCCAATAATTCTGGAGCTGACTGTACTTACATTGGCAGACACTTAATGCAGCGGCCTTAGGCCTTGGCCACGAAACACACACACACACACACACACACACACTTCTGTCTGAACTTTTCACTCTCACATATGCACCCTCTCACACACATATACACACTTTGAAGGCATCCCACAACTTCTAATCCTCTTTCAACTCACACCATTTTCTCACAGCAATATTCTTGCAGATTGCTTCTTATGAAAGAACACACACTCAAACACACATGTACACAGCTGTGATAATGGAATTTTAAGTGGCCTCTTCCTTATTGGACCTTGATTAAGAGAGAACTGGCTGACCTGATTGTGGAGCAAAGCCCACAGCCGAAAGTACAATCCCACGCTAATTACTTCAGAGAGAGAAAAAGAGAGAGACATAGACTGAAATGTTTGGGTTGCAACTACTTCAACCTTCAAACTGCTTTAAAAAAAAAAAAAAAAAAAAGCTCTTTCAAATGTTTTAATAATTGATCAGTAATGTGATTCGTGCAAAGCTTTAATGTTCAGGTCAGTGGTGACAGGAAGCCTGCACTGGAGCTGCGTAAGAGTCTTTCACTTTCTGCCTGTGAGACATTACTCTGTAGCAATAAATGTTTAAAAATCTGTAATCCAACAAAGTGGTGAAGAAAATGTTGGACTTCCAGAACACAGTGCAGCTATAACACATATGAGACGACGGGTGGGATAGCGTTGATGGTGGTATTACTATAAAAGCTGAAACTTTGGAAGCTGATTTGTTTGAGCAGAGTATACAGACAAGGAGGTGAGAGAGCGGGACAGCGTTAAGGACTAAAGCACTGCTGCATCGATTTCTTAATGTAGACAAGAAGCAAGTCCTAAATCCCACTGGCATGTAGGAAACCATTAACCAAAGTGAAAATAAACCAACATGTTGATGAAAGAAGTTAGTTACACCGTAAAAAAAAAAAAGGGAGGCATTTATTCTTCTCAAATACAAAAACATCGCATGACCTGCTATCTATCACAACAGTTATCTAGCTGTGTATATTTTTGTATTTATCTAGCCTATTTCTGTCGTGACAGCTAGCTATTTTCAAACTGTTATAAAAAATTTTCTGAGTGTTGAATACACAAATGACAAACTGATGCTAGTTATGTTAGGTAACTAGCTAGCTGCTTTTTGATGTACTTAGTACAAAGTACAGTTTCTTTGTTACTGTAGTCAAGTACTGTTTCAAATGTCTATACTTGAGTTTTCCTTTTACGTAATACTTTTGACTTTTAATCACTACGCTTGTAAAGAAAAAAAAATACTTTCTACTCGCTACTTTTTGAAAACAGATGAGCTGTCGGTAAACAAAATCAGTGTGATTTGAGGCACAGAAGTCTTTTTGTTTTCTATACTTTTATGTTCATATTCTGAGTTTGTACTTTTGTACTGCAGCTCGAGTAAAGAATTTGAACTTTGATATTTTTTTTTTAGAAATGGAAGTGCACTTTTTGTATAGCTACCACCTGTCAAAAACTGACAAATCCCTCCAGTTAGATATTTAGCTACTGTCTTTTATTTAAATTTCACCCAAATATTATTTCATGAGAAAATCTTCCAAACTGAAACAAATAAGTCGATATGAATTGCTACAAATTTGTAAACCATGTTGATTTGTGCATATACAGATAGAAATTATAACTGAATAAATGAGCGTTGTCTTAATCTATAAAATATTAACACTAGTCCAAATATAAATCTCATATTTCTAATTGCCAAAAAAAAGTGTATTTTAGGTCTGTGTGAGTGAATTCTGAGTTGAAGTTACATAAAAAAAAAAAGTTAAAGAAAACATTATTATATTGCAAGGCAGTTCATTTCACATCTCGTTCTCTCATTCACACTGTTAGTCACACTTACACATGGAGAATACACACACACAGGCGAGAGCTAGCACAGCCTCGAGCACGCAGCCAAATATGCACACACACTCAATAAAGAGTGATGAGGGGTGATGCGTGTTTAACAGATTTTTTCACTAAACTATGTGATATATATTAAGTAAGGAATAAAACATTACAGGGTATCATAGGAAAATAGTCAATGACAGGATGGTGTGATGAAGCGGAGTTACTCTTACCACCCCAAAGTGGTTTTTTTTTTGTCTCTTAAAGTTAATTATTTTAAAAATGCAGCTCATCATGTTTCTGAGGAACTTCAAACTCTCTGTCCTGAAGACATTGGCATGGCGGAAAACTTAAAGTTACAGTTTTTAGCGCTGACACTGGAGACTCCTTTCACAAATACTAAATAAACCATCTTTCCCACAGGAATCAATTACACATGTTTAACCCATTTATGTGGCACGTCCACTAGAAAAGTCTCCGTGTATGTTACTATAGACATGATAACATATTAGAACATGCGCATTAATATAATCCTGTCATTTGCCTTGCAGCCAGAGCTACTGTCAGAGCTGCTGTTAGAGAAAATGAACCAACACCTTCTGAGTAATCAGAATCAATAACTTAAATGGGACCCTGTGTTTGTAGTTGGTACTCTGGTGTTAGCATTATACTGTATCTTTGAGCTATTTCCTGTCACGTTTGTGTTGTTTGTGTCGTGTTGTTGCTAACTCCTCATTGCAAAAACGTGATTTTGCTCACTTTGTGTTGTTAATAAAAATATGCCAATAACAGCATGTAGGAAGGAGGGCAGGGGTGTTAAATTCTATATGAGAAGATACCCTTCAAAAATAAGCTCTGTTCAAAGAGCCACTTCTAATCTTTTGGAAACTCTCTGCTCAAAGACTTATATTTCTGGAGGTTGACTAATATTGCGGATATATTTCTATCAGGAATTTGACTCAACGCAGTTACTAAAACCTTCCAAATGTCACCCAGCTCTGGCATTTAGAGAAGGCGTTGGTGCCCAAGGTCGCTTGCTTTTAGAGTTCAATATGCGGCACGCTGACACATGAATTAATGATTACTTTATTCCAAGAGATTTGCAGGCGGATGCTCGCTTGATAGATCGTTCCTTCCTCACCTCTCTCCTCTCCTCCTCCTCCTCCTCCTCTATCCTCCCTCCTTTTCCCATCCCTCTGCTCCATCCCTCCACATGAGAAAGATGAATTATTGAACAATCCACCGGGCTAAATGTCACACCTGGGGAAAATGGTGTGCCGTGGTTTGGTAATTAGAATTTCAATGTTTGTGTTTGAATGAAGACTATATGAGTGAGTCATATTGAATGAACCATCTGAACGGGCCTGGTGGCCTGTATCAATTCAGCACTGACAGGAAATGAGACTGAATGTGCTAGTATGAGACTCAAAAATCAATGTATCAAATCAGCAGGTTACTTTCTTCAACATTGTTTTATTTTAATTTCAAGGATAATAACCTTAAAGTAAAATAGGACAGCTAAATACTACTGTGGGGTTATAGTATATGAACAGTTATAGTATATGAATAAGAGAGAGAGAGAAAGAAAGTAGTGTTGTGTAAGAAATAAAACATGATTATTTCTGGGAAAATAACAATGATTACATTTGAATAACAGTACATCACAAAGTATTTTATTCTTGTTACACCACAGCAGTTTCTCAAATACATTGTGTCTTTTGTCCATTTATATTTAATGTTGTGGAATGTCTGCAAAACAAGGCAGTTCCTGTTACCACTTACCTTATAACAGCTATAAACATTAAACCTTGTTCCCTCATTTTCTCTTGAAATTAATAAGACAAAAATGCAGCTTGTTGCCAAGAAACTACAAAATGCAACAATCCTTTGTCCTGAAGACTCTCCTATGGTGGAAAACATAAAGGAACAGCCTTACCTCTCACTGTTAAAGAGCTGTGACACTGGAGAGTCTTTCCAAAAATGTAAAACTTCACCATATTAATGTTGACAAGTTTTTCCTTGTTAAATAACAACATGCTTTTTCAATCCATTTATTTTTAGGCTCGTATTAGCCATAAGTACCAGTCCCTTCAAATTAGCTGTTACTCTAAAAATGATAACATGTTAGAATAAGTGCATTAATATAGAGCCATGATATAGAAATGCCTTTTTTCAGAAAGGTTGGTAGGTTGAGATCAAATCCCAGCACTGTCCAGTCCCCTCACTGTATATAAAAATACCCCCACCCAGCTTACAGTCCATGTCAGGGCAAACCAAGCTATGATGTCAAAAGAATTGTCCATAGACCTCTGAGAGAGGTTTGTAGCATGGCACGAATCCAGGGAAGAGTACCAAATAATTCAGCTGTTTTGAAGGTCATGAAGTCAACAGTGGCCTCTATTATTTTTAATAGGAACAAATTGGAATCACCAACACTCTTCCTAGAGCCAGTTTCCGAGCTCAGTTGAGCAAACCACGGAGATGGGCTTTAGTCAAGGACATGAAGAACCATCAAGAACCCGAAGGTTACGCTGACAGAGCTCCAGAGGTCCTGTCTGGAGAAGAGAGTGTGTCAGAAGGACAATCATCTTTGCAGCACTTCACTAATCATGTATTTATGGTAGAGCAGTCAGATAGAAATCGTGTGACAACTTGCTTGTCCAAAAAACACTCAGGGGACTCTCAGGCCCTGAGAAACAAGACCTCAGGTTTGACAATTCCAAGGCAACACAGACCAAGGCAATACAGAAGTGCCTTCAGGACAAGTCTGTGAATATCCTTGAGTGAACTTGAACCTGACTGAACATCTCTGGAGAGACCTGAAAATAGAGATACAAGAGATACAGTGATGCTCCTCATCCAACCTGACAAAGCTTGTGAGGCTTAGCAGAGAGGAATGGAAGTACTGTAGATCCCCAGTGCAGGTTTGTCAAGCTGATAGCACAGCATGCAAAAAAGAAGTAAGGCTATAAATTCTGCGACCAAAGTACTGTGCAAAGGCACTGAATATTGCTACGATATTTTAGGATATTTTTTGAATATACTTACAAAATGAAGAATGAATATAGCAACTGGAAATGCCCAGTCTTTACATTTAGTTAGAGTGTATCTCAAAACTGCAAGTAATTTTTAAATATTTCAGTCAATTTTCAGATTTTTTTTCACCAAAGATCATTAAAGAAGATAATTCCCCAGCACCAGGGGTGCAAATAACTTGACTAATTGTACCTTGTTGCTATTCCAATGTATTATTTTGCCATGTTTATACTTTACTCGATTATTGTTGAAATTTAATACTTTTATTCTTACGTAATTACATTTCCAAGAAAAAAATGTACATCTCGAAGGTCTTTCATCCAGTCAATGACTGTATGCTATTTATCAATCAAATGGGCTCAGATTTAGCAAACAATCGAGTTCATCAAAAAGCTACCACGAATCATGGGAACTCATCATCTGCAGTGACATTCTCATGTTACACAATGTAGTTGGGGTTTTAGCTATTAATGCATGCTTGAATAAGGATAAGTCCCTGGACTGCCCTGGCCCTACCTCAATTTAATTCACTTCAATTAAATTTTTTGTATAGCCCTCTTAACAATGGACATTGTCACAAAGCAGCTTTGAAGGGCAAGGGAAAAACTCCCTGAGACGATACGAGGAAGAAACCTTGAGAGGAACCAGATTCAAAAGGGAACCCATCCTCATCTGAGTGACACCGGATAGTGCAATTATAAATACATCCCTTCTATAACTATGTACTACATGGACAAATAGTGCAATTGTGTAACCAGGAAATTGATTAGTTTTCACATGAAGTCTGTTTTGTTGAATCTATCCACTGTCCTCTGATGGAGACCTGAGTGCAAAACTGCTCGTGGCAACCGCAGCCCCAAAGCCACCACAGCAATCACGGTCTCAAGCCATTACAGTACAACTGCCCATATGAACCGCAGTCCAAAACCATCTCCACGGCCCCCAAGCGGCACCATCCCCAGCAATCCCAATGATCTTCAGGCTGTCCATGTGGGGCCACCCCCAGCAGCACTGAGCAATCTCCAACCATGAGGACTCCAACCAGAAGTAGGGCATTAGGATGAATCAGGCAGGTCTGGAGAGCAGAAATAAATAAAATGTTTCAATAGGCTTGCAAAGACTAGTATAAAATGAGGCATCTTCTTTGCCTCTCTAGAAGGCATGAGCTCCATCTAATTTGAAAAAGAATGTTGACGTGAGTTTTGCTAATTTGCTGACATGGTTATATTTATCTAAGTTAGCCCCTTTTCTTTGCTACTGCCAGGTTAGATTAGCATCAGTTCCAATAGCCAAAAAAACTAGGCAAGGTAGCAAGTCAAATTCTAGCTAATGGTGAATAATGGTTATTTACATCTTATTTTACTTCAGATTAATTTATTAGCAAACTATTTAGCGTTAACCATGCGTATGACCAACAGAGATTGAATGATTTTTTCAGGCAAAACTGAAAATCATCTAGCAAGTAACAAAAGTTACTTTTCGCTTGTAAACATGAAAACAAGGTAATTTCTTCAGTTTATTTTAAATATTTCTTTACTTTATACTTGAGTGCATTTGAAAGTAGTAAACTTTTTCTTTCATTTGAGTTATTTTAATTAGTAAGATTTTGACGTTATCTCTACTTTCACTTGAGTATAACTTCACAGTACTTTGTCCACACCTGCCCAACACCAGTAACTGTACTGAACACTGAAGGTTCCATCCACTCGGAGGAATCTTGAAGCCATTTTGACCCAAACACTATAGAAAAATTACTTTGAGAATATGAGAAGCAATGAGCAATGTAGCTGACTCAGACGATGAGAAACGAGATACTATGACTGAAGCAACTGCGCTGTTCAAATTACGGGAAATTGCCCTCTTTTGGGATTCTATCCATGAGAGATTTCAGGCCACAATGTTCTCTTGGAGAAAATCGGAATGAACATCATAACAGCGTCGGGGCTTCTCGAATCGCTGTGCGCATTTGTTCGGGCCGAGAACGATCAAACTGTAAAGCGTGAAAAGGCGAAACTTCAGAGGAAGTGGCTGTTAACCAAACCTATCACATTTACTTTCACCTCAATCATTTACAGATGAACGCACAGATCTGGATGTTCTACTCAATGGATGGAAATTTCAAATATAGCGCTTGAACGCAGACGTTGATAAACTAGCGAGATGCCTTGGAGAAACCCGCGTCTCGATGCGTATAAGCATTTAACAGATGTCGTTGACATTATTTATATCAGGATCAGAGCTTGGCAGCAAAATCATAAAACTGGCTAATGTGTTCTCTTCAGGCCATCCATCTGATTTGGACATTAGTCTTACTAATGAGGTAATGCGTTTCAGGCAGTTCATTATGTGTGAGAAGAGAGTTTTTTCTGTATTATATCATAGTAGTGCAGTCATACTGCTGTTTTGTTTAATTATTAGATTATAATTATTAGATTATAATTTATAATTATTACACATTATTATACTTTACACCTCATAGATGCATTACCTATGTTTCATATGTAACATTCACTATTTTTTTTTTTTTTTTTTTTTTTTTTTTTTGTACAATCTTTCAGATTTACACCCAATATCATTTCCACCATGAAGCAGGCTTAAGAATAACTTAATCATATATGGTCAGCATAGCTCATTTTTGTGTACGTAAGACTGTTGTTTTTCCTGTTCTTGCCCAGTGGCTGTTCGAGTGGTTCAGATATTTTTTTTATTTAGAAATGAATGTGAATGTGAATCTGACGTAACACGGCACAAAGTGTACCTAGCGTGAGGCATTTGAAATCTGCCGCCTCTGGTATTTTAAAACCCACATTTGGTCAAAAAATTGCACTTGCTTTACTTATGTTGAGCCCCCTCGTAACACAAAGCGACTCCTGTTCTCCTGTGAAAGAGTCCTGTTCTGTTTCTTACAGCCCAAATACTTTACAACTTTACAACTCATTTAGACTACAGCACAATTGAATTCTCAAAATCTTATTGGCCAGAAGGCGTGTATTATTTTTGTGTAACCGCACGGTTCGAACAGTAGTTCCGGCTGCAACATGAATGACAGGTTAATATTAATGCACTCCTTGTAATATGTTATTGTGTCAGGACATCACAGTCAGCGAACTAAGTTTCCCAGAATGCACTGCGGCCTACAAACATGGCCGCTACGGACTACACATCCCAAGACACATGCACCATAGCAGGTTCACGGTCACCTGACCTAAACCATGCACACCTGTCACTAATCATTACCGGCACTATATATTGGACTTACACACACACACACACTCTATCACCATAAAGTAAACGCTAAATTTGTGTATTCATCTGGCTTTACCAAGCCTTGAATTTCTGTGTTCGTCGTTCTGGGTTTTTGACATTTTGCTAGCTTCTTGACTTTCGTGTTTTGCCTGAGCCCTGGATATTCTGTTTGTGCCTCGCCTGACCTAGTCTGTGTTTTGACTCTGATTTTGCCTTACGTTTTTGGATTCATCAGCCTGCTATTTCATTAAAAATATATTCTCAATCTCTCAGTTGCATCTGTCTGAGCCTCCTACCCTATGACACATTGTTTCTATAATAACAGCTCACACACAAGGACTTGTATGACAGACACTCCACATAATCTAAAACTAATAATGAACAGGTTTAATGTGTGTGTTCTTTAACAAAGTAATATGTATAATCATTGATAAGGCTGTGTGGGAATGATTGTTTATAGCTCCTGTAAGGGATAACAGAAGAGAAGTGCTAACTTGTCTCACGGACATTCCACAACAAAGATTGTAACTATAAACAGTTTTAAAAATAATTTTTAAAAAAAATGCACCATGCATGTTTATGCATAAGAAGATTAGTGCGGTAAGTTCAAAGGTTGTGTAAATGAACTCATATGAACGATTTATGTAATAATCCGTTTTGTATCCAGCTTGATAAATGAGACCCAAAGATTGTATCTATAAACAGTTTAAAAAAAAAAAAAAAAAAAAAAAAAAGAATTATTGGAGAATTATCCACTTTGGGGTGTGAACCATAACTCCGCTTCGTGTTGGATTGTTTTTCTATTACAACATGGCACTGTAGTGTTTTATTCCTTACTTGGTTAAGCAATAAAAGATACCTGTAAGCAAAGAATTTTATGTAACTGGACCTTCAAATTCTATAGAACACCCAACACTATTTTGCCTCAGGCCATAGACTTGGACTGAGGTTTGTGGGAAAGTCTAAATTAAAAGGACCTGCACTTTCTACCGTCTCTCATGTGTCCGATTGCACTGTGGCTGTGCAACCTAGATTTTCCAGCTAGCATGAAGACACTTGCTTGAATTTTTGCTTTTGTCTTGTCCTTTTTTTTTTTTTTTTTCTCCCATAAAGGTCCACTGTGAAGATGATTTACAGGAAGCCCAGCATGTATTATTGGATGTGAAAATCATAACGAGAATTTTACACTCCTTTGTGCACTTTCAAAGTTATATACCACAATTTTCTGAACCATAAGTCTGGGCAACGTATAAGATGCCCCCTAAATTTGGAGTACTTAGGGGGGAAAAAAATCAATATATACGTCACTGTATACGTCGCATTAATGTGCCAGGTATTTTTTATTTCATTTCATTTGTACTGCCTCTAAAATGGCCCTTCAGAGGACCTTACTGGTCTGTTTCAGTTTTTGTCTTGTTAGGGTTATCCTTGTTTGAAACCGTGTTGTTTTTGAGCTCAAGCTTTCGTTATGGTATTCTGCTTAATCCCTTTGTCAGGCCTTGAAAATATGTGCCTGTATGTACATCATCACAGAGGAGTCATTACATAGCACCGTCTAATACTGAAACCTTGTGATTCACTTTAGAAGTAGTGCTTCTTTAATCACTGCCACTACAATAATGCTAATTTCTGCTACGTAGTCTACCTGTAACATGCGGACGTGGTCAAAACACAGGCATGCTTAACACAGGGCAGTGCATAATAAACGAAAGAAAGAGAAACTGGGAGCAAGGAGTATGGAAATGTAAGGCTTGGGCTTACTCACAATGAAACACATACACAGCAGGGTTTAAATAGACAAACAATTAAAAGGTGCAATAGTCAATTTTTTAAAACTTGTGCAAATAACCTGAAAATATGTAGAACATGATAAAAAAATATATATATATTGTTTAGGCCATGGCTTTAGCACAAGTATATTATTTGGCTGAGAAAACCCATTTGGAAAACTGCCTTCTGGTCCAGAGTGCTTGTTTGTGTTTGTCAGTCATCTTAAAGACACTCCCTAATGCCCCTTCACTCCGCCCCCATCTCAGTCTGCTCACAAAGAAAATGGCTGAAATCCACAAGCGCCCAGCACAGCCAGATAGTTCGCGAAAGAGAAAAGCACTCTCTGCTTAGTGCTTAACTGTAAGAAACCTAATCTTGAGCAATTCATGATCTTGCCTAATGCACATTAAAGGCTAACCACAACCAGGTGACCACAATATATATTTTTTTAGCATGTCCGACAGACCAATGACAGGACAGGAGGGGGTTACGACTAGAACCAAAATAGAAACACATGGCAAAACAAACAAAATCACATGGCATGAATTTAGCGCTCCTTGCTCCAGGAACTACTAGTTTTTTTGGGTTTTTTTTTCAAGCCCACATTAGTTTATTTTCCAGTAACCTTCCTGTAAGAGCTGGAGTAGCATGCTTAATGTAGAAACACCCAAAAAATATTGTGTTATAGTTAGGTTAAGGTAATCATTATAAAATTCTGCAGTATGGGTTGCCTTGTCTGCTAGAAGGCAAAAAATGTCTTGTGTATTCCTGGAAATACTATATGTAAAGAATAAAACATTTGGAGGTATACTGTTGTTATTGGAAAATAATCAAGGAAGGGTGGTGTGATGTGGGCTGATGCGCATCAGAGTCATCCCAAATTTGACTATTTTCTAACAACAGCATGCCCCTCTCAAGTCAAATGTGCTGTTCTTCTAATGGAACATCAGTTTTCCAGTGCTAACGATTTTTTATTTATTGAAGATTACACAGAAATGTATTTTTATCTGTGTAGGGTTGTGTTTAATGTAAAGTTACTTCCTGTTATCACTTATGTTATAGCAGCCCAAGAACATTCCCTCAACAGCATCTCCCTTTCCTTTCTTGTAACTTATGTTACTAAGTATGCCTAAAGACCTCTGTTCTGAAGACTTCTCCTCACAGAAAACCACATCAGTAATTACACAAGCTCGTTTTTTAATTCCATGTACGTGGAGCATCTGCTGTACAAGTCCCTGTGCAAGTTGTTACTATAGAAATGATAACATATTAGAACGAGTGCATTGATATAAGCCTGTCAGAGCAGTTGTTATAGAAAATTAATGCACACCTTCTTATCAATCAACACCTTCTGGCCAATCAGAATCGAGGATTCTACAGCGCTGTGGCATAATCACTTACAGGTACAGTAAATTATAATGTCTGTCGTTGTCTATTCACGTTCATCCAGTCTGTCACTGTGTTATACAGAATCAAATGGGTGATGATGAATAGGAAAGAGTTTCAGATAAAATGCAGAAATTCTCTCTCTCTCGCTCACTCTCTCTCTCTCTCTCTCTCTCGTGCACTTTCCGTCTTCCACCATCCTTTGATTGCACACAGCCATTAATGCACCACCTGAAATTCATTTAGCAAAAGTTTGTGTTTGTGTGTGTAAGTGTGTGTGTGTTTGTGTTTGTGTGTGTGCCCGTCTGGGCTTACTTTGCTTTAATAGAGAGAGGATTACTCTTATCAGGCTGGGCTAAGTGGAAGGCCTGCAAATGCTAATGCGTGCTCAGACTGATTTGCGTGAGGAAGGGTTATCTCTCCTCCAGGGAACAGCAAGCCACACACACACACACACACACACACACAAACACACAAACACACACACAAAAACACAAACACAAACAAGATGTTGCTTAACCTTTCAATAAATGCTAGTCTGAGAAACGAAGCTTAATTTTTGTAGCCATCAGCAAATTATGGAACTCTTCTGAATATTTTTTGTTGTGTGGTCATTTTGGTAAGACTTTATCGCCCTCTGATATAATAATGCTCTTCAGGACTTAACCCCTCAAACTCCCAGGAGCTATCAGTGGGCGCCACGGTACATTCCTCATTCTCGTAACTACATACTTCCCTTATTAGTGTCACTGTAGTTACTGAATAATTCATAGTGTGTTAATGTTGAATAGCTGAATAATACACCAGGTGTTTAAGAGATTAGAAGCTGAAGTTCTTTCCCTCTGAAACATTTCCTCCTCTCTTTATTTCTCCTTCTTTTTCATCATGGCCCTTCTGTGTTTACATCCTGTTTGTTTCACTCTGTCTTGACAACCAAATCCAATACATTTAATAGGAGCCTGTCCACTTGCCCATTCATTCAATTATCCAGTCATCCAATCATGCGCCTGCAGCACAATGCATAAAATCATGCAGATACAGGACAAGAGATTCAGTTAATATTCACAAAATCAGAATGGGGGAAAAAATGTGATCTCAGTGACTTTGACTGTGGAGCCAGATGGGCCGGTTTGAGTATTTCAGAAACTGCTGATCTCCTGGGATTTCACACACAACGGTCTCTAGAGTTTATACAGAACGGTGCACAAAACAGAAACATCCAGTGAATGCCAGTTCTACAGCTGCAAAACGGCTTTGTTGATGAGAGGAGAATGGGTGGACTTATTCGAGCTGACAAGAAGACGATGGTAACTTAAATAACCACTTGCTGGATTGGCTACAATAGCACTAGTCCACATCAGAAATCTGAGGCTGCAAGCTTAAAAAACTTAAAGGACCAGCTTTTATATCTGAAATATCTTTATATCTCTACACTGGAGACTCTTTCAGTAAATACCATATCAACAATTACACATGGTTTATGTGAAGCGTCCGCCTTACAAGTTTCTGTGAACGAGTTGTTGCAGTAGAAATGATTACATATTAAAACGTTATCAGTGTTATTAATATAAAACTCGTATTTGCAGGCGGAACTACTGTCAGAGCTGCTGTTATAGAAACTTAAATTGGTTTAGGCCACACCCACTTTGGGTTAAAATCTTAATACAGATAGGAATATTAGGATAGCTAAGCATTCAGTATACAGATAGCGCCACTGAACTGTAAAGGTAGCAAATAAAAATGATGCACGGTGGAAAAAAAAAAAAACCCTGATTGTCATTCTTTTTCTGTCACAGATGCTCTGAACACCAGGAACAAGCAGGTGATCTGTACCACGCTGAAGGTCCTTCAGCACCTCGTTGTGTCAGGAGAGATGGTGGGAGAAGCTCTGGTGCCGTACTACAGACAGATCCTGCCCATCCTCAACATGTTCAAGAACATGAACAGTGAGTTTAACACAATACAGCATGACAACGCAAACGAATGAACACAGACAGAACAAGATACAACAGAACGATATAGCACAACGTGACACAAGACAGAGAAGCATACTTAAAATCCTACAGCACAACAAAACAATGCCGCCCAATATAGCACAACACAGTACAATAATATAAAGATCATACACAAGCACAATGCAATGCAGCAAAAACACAACACAATTCAAGCACAGTGCAAAATGACACAATAATATAGCACAATATGACAGGTGACAGCATAACACAATCAAAGCACGTCTTATCACAGAACAACAGAAACATTGCAGCACACAGCACAACATGGCTCAATACACAAGTGTAAACAACACAACACAGCTCACAGCATAACACAGAATAACACACATTATAGCACAACACATTATGAATCAGCAGAGGTGCTGTCACACTTACTGTGCCACTATGGGGAGGTCATTATACACACACACACACACACACTTCCCTCCATGAATCAATACACAATTTGACTCATTTGGCTTTGTTTTTCAGTGGCATTAAAGGTTTTTTTTTTTTTTTTTTTTTCAAGAGGTATGTGTGTGTGTGTGTGTGTGTGTCTAGCACTTTGAGAGGAACAAATGTCCCCGAAGTGAGAGTAATTTGTGACAATTTGGAGATTTGGCTGGTCCTCACGAAGCAAAATTTGTTTTGAAAAGTGTTTTGACATGAAGTTGGAAAAACTAAAGGAGCCAAAATATCTCTGCTTAATGAGTTTTGCTTAATGAGAGTAAGACAAGTGTTTTAATAACCCACTTGAAATGTATATAATTATGCAGTAGTAAATAATAATAATAATAATAATATACGGCAAGCCATTGCTGAGTTATGTCCACACTTCCTGTTTGATGACTTCATAATCAAATTTACAGACAAACTGTGTTGAATATCAAAAATCCAAGAAATAAGTTTTGTTCAGCATGGTCTGCCTGTGCAATGGTTCAAATTTCACTAAGATTAGGCAAAGTTTCTAGGAGAAGAAGCTAAAAACTTTTGTTCAAATGGCCGACTTCTTCTGTGTTTGGCATATCACAAACTTGTTACATCAAGAACACATCAAGCACCTTCCAGGGAATCAAGAGAAAGAAGAATCATAATTTGATGTGCGGTTCAGAAGTTAAGCGCATTTGACTAATTTGTGAATTATAGCACCTCCTAGAGGTGAAATTAGTGTAAACATCTTCGAGTCCCTTAGGTCCTGATCCTTCACTCATGTACAAAGTTTGGTCTGAATTTGTCACAACGTTGTTGAGATATACCCTCACTTCCTGTTTGGCGACATCGCCGTCAAATTTTCACGTCCATCGTATCAAAGAATCTGAGAAACAGCTTTTGTTCAGGACTGGTCTCCTGATCCTGTCTTCCAACCTGGTTATTGGACAAAATGTGTGGGAGAAGAAGCAGAAAAAAGTCTCTTTAAAATTTAAAATGCCCGATTTCCTATTTCACGTACCACAGCGTTAGTTCCTGAACGCTCAATGAAGAGAATGAAAAATCTTGATTTGCTACTGAGCACTTTGAAAGTTATGAGCATTTTTATGAATTCTGCACAATATGCAACACCCATTTGGGCATTATATAACACCCAGAGATTAATTTATACAAAACTTCTTAGGTTTAGTCGCTTAGGTTCAGGTCCTTTAGTCATCTCCAAATATGGTGTACATATGTCATCACCCGATGATGTCTTCCAAATGATTGGACAAAATTTGTAGGAAGAGAAATCTGAAAAATAATATTGAAAAATGGCAGTACGTTCTATATGTCGGAAATTAACATCATGGTATCCGAGGAACTCAGCATGGCCAAAAGAATCAGAGGAAAGTGGAACTGCATTTCTTCAACGTTGAGTTGTGGAGATATTATTGCAAACATTTGTCCAACTTTGCCTGTTAGTGCTTGAGGGCTATATAACAAAATTGCTGGTTATGTAGCTGAGACTGTCCTCTTTCTCTATACCAAATTCCATAAAAGCCTACAAAGCATTCTGTTGGCTGCCATAGACTCCCATGTGGAAGTGTAATAATAATAATAATAATAATAATAATATGAAACATACAATTACAATAGGGTGCTTACGCACAGTTGGTGCTTGGCCCCCGAAGAAGAGGAAGAGGAAGAAGAATTGTACTGGCTGTTGTTCACAGAGACAGCATTATTAAGTAATGAACACAGCATGTGACCACAGCATTCATTAGTGATCTTATGTGTGACATTAGCTGTGTGTGTGTGTGTGTGTGGATGATCAAGTGTGTATACTGTAAGTGCAGTCTGGAGGAGTGTGTGTGTGTGTGTGTGTGTGTTTAAAAGCCTAATGTGTAAAAGTGTGTTTTGATAAAGCAGGTAAAGCAGACTTTTACATGCGCACAGGGAAGGAGGGAAGCAAATCACAAACAAGTGAGAACACACACACACACACAAGTGCAGTGCATAACCGCTTACAATTACAGCTGAATACAGTTACTTAAGTGTGTGAGTGTGTGTGTGCAAAAAAATGTGTCTGTGTTGTTTTCTAGCTATGATAAATCTAATTTGTTAATTTCAGCTAGATGTCCCTGCAAGGAGAAAATATCTCCTATTTATATAAATATATGGACACACACACACGCAAGTGTGCACACACACACACGCACAGTGGCAATATTGCACCTGCTGGTTTCCATTGTTACAGTCCGGTACACACATCTACAACAAATGGTTCCTAATGAGGTCTAGTATCCAGTGTGTGTATCTACAAAATATCTGTGTGTGTGTGTGTGTGTGTGTGTGTTTATGTGGTGCGTGTAATGCATACATAATGCACACATAATTCATACACAAGATATAAATGAAAGTTTACACACACACAAACACACACACACACCATGCTGCTGCAACAACAATGGGTGTCATTTCTGTGTTCTGTGTGTGTGTGTGTGTGTGTGTGTGTGTGTGTGCATAACTGCAGTAAAGGATTTAATTATCTTTTCCATTGACTTAAAGCCACTTTTGTAATATAGCAATAATAACAATAAGCATAACAGTATTGTAATAATGCACGCACACACATGCGCGCGCACACACACACACACACACACAGCCATTTATCAATATTGAACATATAAATAGATTTATGTTTCCCATTTAGACAGAAGAAAATGTCAGTCCAAGTAATAACTTAAATTTAAATTACTGAAATACAAATGGATTACAGAAATAAATGTACTACAGCAAAGCTGTGAAAATAAGTAATGTACTTTTCTACTACTTTTTTTAATTTGCTCCATGACAAAATACATTCATTTATTCATCTTCGGTAAGCGCTTTATCCTGGTCAGGGTCATGGTGGAGCTGGAGCCCATCCCAGGAATACTGTGAGCGATGGATGGGATGCCAATCTATCACAGGGCAACACACACACTTTCAGACCTGGGGTCATTCAGCGTGGTCACTGCACCTACTAGCATGTTTTCAGGAGGCGGGAGGAAACCAGACAAGCCAGAGGATACCCATATGAACACTTTGAGTTCGATTCTTGATTCTGAATGGGTCATGCTAGGATTTGAAACGAAACAACACAATAGGCTACATTTTTGATTCTTGAGGCGACGAGTTGATATTTGATGATACCAGTGAACATGATACAATATGATGTACTGATATATTTGACAATTGCTACCATAGCGCTGAATCGGAAAAGATACGATACGATTTCGATTCTTAATGCAGTGATTCGATATTTGACTGAATACCACTGAATATGCGCACTGAGCAATAGTAGCTACAATATGACACAGTTTCGATGATTTCTTATGGCTATGATTCAGTATTTGATGATACAAATGAATCTATGATATGGTTTTATTCAGCGATTGGATGTTTGACGATGCAGTTGAACCTGCTACTATACAATACATTACGATACAATTTCGATTCGTAAGGCAACAACTCAGTATTTTACAATACATCTGAACCATTGGGCTACAATATGATTTCGATTCTTAAGGCAATTATTCAATATTTAACGACACCACTGACTCTGCTATGATATACAATATGATTTTGATTCATAAGGCAACATTATCACTGAATCGAATACAATACGATGCAATATGATTGGCAACAATTCGATATTTGACAATACTTTTGAACCTGATACCACGATACCATTGAAT
>CM075012.1:23313949-23331609 GCA_037576675.1 Pangasius sanitwongsei
TATATATATATATATATATATATATATATGTGTATATATATATATGTATATGTATGTATGTGTGTGTATGTGTGTGTGTGTGTGTGTATACACCATCATTCATCTATCTAGACATCCATCCATCCATTCATTGATGCATAAAAGAGCACTTGTATGTGTGGTTTATTGGTATGAATGTTCTATCATACTCCAGACAATCTTGAATCTCACTAACACCATCCATCCATCCATCTGTCTGTCCATCCATCCATTGCTACACATAAGAGCAGTTGTGTGTAATTTATTGGGGTGAATGTTTAATCATACACCAGACAACCTTAGACCTCACTAAAACCAGCCTCCTTCCATATATCCATCCATATGTCCATCCATCTGTCCATCCATCTATCCTTCATTGCATATAAGAGCAGACAGAATTTTTACCTCACTCTCTGTCACTTTCATAATTCAGTTGTGGATGAATGAATGAATCCTATATACTATTTGAAGTGTAACAGTTAAGCTTCTAAGCAAAAAAAGTAAAGTCCTTTTAAACCAAGAGTACTTCCAAAAGAATGTGAAAGAAAATGTGTTTTTTTTTTAAGACAGGACTATAGTGTACTTATTCTGTCTGTATCTCTTTCTCTCCCTGCCTTTCTCATTCCCCTGTGTTCGTGGTAGAACTGAAAGACCAAAACGAGGCTAAAGACACAATGGTTCAGTAGCGTAGAGATTGGTTCTGCTCTAACACACTCCTAAAAAACTCAGAAAAAAAGCAGGTCGGTTAATTAGCTGATTTTTTGGATCAAGTGTGTTCGAGCAGGAAAAACAAGACATGCAGTGCAGGAAACTTCAGAACTCAGCTGAGGAAGCACTGGAGTAGAGTGCTCCTGGCTTCAGAAGCCAAGGCAATGAATGTTTTTGAATGTTTTTACATGTACAAAATGATCTAATAAGATTTTAGTGATAATTACATCACCAATCTGGCAAAACCTCAAATCTACATGAGCCTGTCAAGAATAGTTATCTATTTTATCAACTGATAAATGCTATTTTATTTCATTTTCTTAAACAATTCATGTTTATACCGTTTTTTAATTAATCCTGTTATGTACTTCTTTCCAGAAAACAAATTAGGTTTGAGGTCTCAAGTCGCTTTGCTGCAAAATATTTATTTGGGAGGTTTCATGTTTGCACAATAATGCTGTTCTTCTTGATTTTTCTTCTTGATTTTGATCCAAAAATAGTTATGTTTGTACAACCAGATTGTTGGTGGCTAAATATGTTCTTGGTTTTGACTGAGAGTTGGTAAGCATATTGTTCATGTTTTCTTGTATTTTTCACATGCACGAAGTTTAACAAGAAGTAATTCCTTTTCTAGGAAAACAGCCAACCATTGGTGCTTTGCACAAAAAGTAAAGACTCGGCCTTGAAGAGGATTTGATGGTTTTTGGTCTTGATCTTGGCCTCGACCCTCTTAGGACTTAGGTCTTGACGTGATCTCGGCTAGTGATGGTCTTGGATTTGTCTTGGACTTGACATTGGCAGTCTTGAATACAGAACCAATGTGTCACACAACAGGAGCTGTTGGGATTGGTTTTCTGATGCTCCTTTAACTGTGACAAGATTAAAGTCAAGCTTTTGACATCAGGAGAGACAGCGAATGCATGGAAATCCTGTTTCACATGTGGCTGTGGATAAAGGTCAAGCAAAGAGAAATCATGTCATCCAACACTGCAGGCATAATCCTACTCAATAATGTTTGGGAATTACCCACTATACCCTCAGATTCTCCCTCAGATGTGCCTGTAGCCAAAAACTGTTGGTTTAAGTACAGGTATCACATTTTTTGTGCCTCGTTTCCAATTTAGGTCCCAGCTGATGTCACAAATTTAGCAGTATTTTTTGGGGAAATTGGAGGTTTTAGCTAAAAAAAGAAAAGAAAAAAGACCCTGAAAACTTGCACAGCATCCTCCAATAAAGTGAGATGAGCCATGCTGCTTTCAATCCCAAGCTGACTGTTAGTCTTTTATGGGATTTTAGAGTGATCACAAACTTGTAATTACTTACATGGGTAGATCATAGTATTAGCAGTCTTATGGTGGTCTTAAATTATATACCATGACCACCATGACAAGCCCCTATGTAAAGCATTTTACACCGCTTGGTGCATTGCGTATGCATAATCAAAACTGTGCATAAATATAGGCACAAAACTAAGCAAAGATTTAATTTAATAAATCCCATGCATACTCCCACACGTACATATACTCTGTTGATAAATGAGACACAGGTATCAGATTCATTAAAATCCAATAACACTTTAATGTGATTATGATATTCTATACAGTATATGCTGTTCACATGGGCACTTGAATAATCCGGTTACTGCCCATAATGATTGGCTTGTTAATGTGAATGTAAACGCAGTCAGCGCCATCATATGCTCACTGTAGTCTATTTAAGTCTTTAATCTTCCTATTTATTATTGTCTTAGGATTTTTTTTTTATTAACAGACACTACAAACGAATAAACACATCTTGTTTTGCGGCCTATCTGTTAAAATTGGTGTACTTCTCAAGCTGTGAAGACTAGCCTTGTTGTAGAATTGGGCATTTAGAGAAAATTTGGAGTGCTGGCTCTATAGGTGTTTTTAAATCCAGTTCATTAGTGATGGTTCTCTATTAGAAACACCATACTAATATTGGCTTGGAACCACACACACACCCCACCCTCCCTCTCAGTAGATTGAGATTCTGGTTGACATGATTGTACCATACAATTGCTTCAGATTTTGTACTTTCAAAAAACAATGCTTTATTGGTATTAAGGGGCCCAATGAATAAATATTCCCCTCGCCATTACACTACCACCACCAGCCTAAACAGTTGAATTCATGCTGTTGGTATGTTGAATTTTGACCCTACAATCAGCATATTGCAGTAGAAATCGAGATGACTTTTTATTGCTTCCAGCTGCAAGTGTCTCGTTTCAGTGAGCCTGTA
This sequence comes from Pangasius sanitwongsei, assembly GCA_037576675.1. Taxonomy (NCBI): domain Eukaryota; kingdom Metazoa; phylum Chordata; class Actinopteri; order Siluriformes; family Pangasiidae; genus Pangasius; species Pangasius sanitwongsei. Next base: position 23,316,935 of record CM075012.1, read on the forward strand.
GCCTCAGATTTCTATTTTTCTGCTGTTGTAGCCCATTCACCACACGGTTGTATGTATCGTGCATTCTGAGATGCTTTTCCGCTCACTACGGTTGTAGAGTTGTTATTTGAGTTACCGTAGCCTTTCTGTCAGCACAGACCATTCTGAAAGGCCTCTCCTCTTTCTTCTCAACAAGGCATCTCCACCTGCGGAACTTCCACTCGCCGGATGTTTTTTTGTTTTTCACATCATTCTGTGTAATCCCTATAGAAACTGTTGTAGTGTATACAAATCTTTGGTATATCAAGCGCTTTAAGGTTCTGAGAGAACTCAAACTCAATATATTAAATAAATTAAATACTATATATTGGGAAGGGAAAGTGTGCTTACTTGCACGAGCTAGGAACAAAATCCTGTGGAGGCTTTAATTAATTCATGTGCTCGTAAAATCCCCCCTATAGGTACACACATATACACCATTGAATACTGTCAGAACCAGAGCAGGAAGCCTGCATTTCTAGGTGACAAGTCATTTCCCTCCTACAGAGCTCATGAACAGCTGGACATCAGTGAGCATTAGAGCAGTAGAGGAGAGGGAAGGAAAGAGAAAAGTGACAGGCAGAGAGAAGGAGAGAGAGAGGGAGAGAGAGAGAGAAAGAGAGAAAGAAAGAGAGGTTAAATGATGTGAATTTGTCAAGCAAAGCTCATACATAAAGATTTAAGAGCTGTAGCGAGTGAAAGAGAGGGTAAAGGAAGTGAGATGTTTCTCCCCGCTGCTGTGGTCGTTCCACACCTCATCACACACATTAGAGACAATTAGTCTGCTCAATTAATAAGCATCAAGAAAGCCATGCACGCTTCCTCAGAGTTGTGTTTAGCTTCCTTTATGTGACTATGGCTCCATGTGTGTGTGTGTGTGAGGCAGTGCTGATGTCACTCAGAGGAATTCCCATTTAGCACAGTGCTAAACGAGTGCTTGAGGATGTTCAGACACACCAGATCGCATGTTTTGAAGATTTATTTATTTGTCAAAGTACGATTTATTCAGTTTATTCCCTTTGTGAATACAAAAGAGAGCCCAAATTAGGGCTGCTGCCCCGAGGCTCCTGTCTCCCAGATGAAGCCCTGCCGCAGTGAGACAGGCCGAGCAAACAAACCATCTTGAAAATCCTGTTTTCTCACAAGGAGAGAATTAGGTCATTCCCTATTAGCATTACAAATTCTAAGGTATTACAGTTCAGGTCGAATTTTTAGACAAGCACACTCCATTAAAAAAAAAAAAGACCAAGAGCTGAACTGTGAAATGCCAGTTAGTCACACATCTCACTCATCAGTGACTATCAGTGACTAAGACAGGTCAAGCTCAGAGCACATCACAAGTTACAATTCATCAAATTATCAAACAAACACTTTCTATCTGGAAAGTTGTCATTATGCAATAAAACAGCAAAACACATCAATTTGTCAGTTTGTTACTTTGAGACAAATCTCTACACTGGCACCCGACCAGAGATGATAAGCACCGAAAAATCCTGGCCAAGTACACAGATAAATGGAGAGAGGAGGAGAGACAGAAAAACGTGTCCATAGAGGAAGGCAGACAGAAAAAATGTGTCCAAAGACAGAAAAAGATTTTAAAAGAGAGAGGTATGTCTATAGAGTAGGAGAGAGAGAGAGAAAAAAAAAAACTGGTAATAGAGCAGAGAGAGAAAAAAACTGTTCCTAGATAAAGACTGACAGAAAAACCTGGTCAGAGAGAGAACGAGAGACAGAAAAAAAAACATGTCCGTAGAGGAGGAGAGACAGAAAAACCTGTTAACAGAGAGAAAGAGTGACACAAAAACCTGTTAATAGAGGAGGAGAGACAGAGAAAAGGATGCACGTGGTCAGCAAGATAGGCTGCTCTGTTGGTATTAAGGGGCCCAATGTGTGCTAAGAAAGCATTCCCCACAGCATTACACTACCACCACCAGCCTGAACAGTTGAATTCTGCAAGAGTCCCGTTTCAGTGAGCCTGTAGCCTCAGATTTCTGTTCTTCTGCTGTTGTAGCCCATTCACCACACGGTTGTATGTAATGTGCATTCTGAGATGCTTTTCTGCTCACCACGGATGTAAAGGGCTGTTATCTGAGTTACCGTAGCCTTCCTGTCCGCTCAGACCATTCTGAAAGGCCTCTCCTCTTTCTTCTCAACAAGGCGTCTCCACCTGCGGAACTTCCACTCGCCAGATGTTTTTTTGTTTTTCACATCATTCTGTGTAATCCCTATAGAAAGCTGTGTATACAAATATTTGGTATATCAAGCGCTTTAAGGTTCTGAGAGAACTCAAACTCAATATATTAAATAAATTAAATACTATATATTTGGAGGGAAAGTGTGCTTACTTACATGAGCTAGGAACAAAATCTTGTTAATAGAGGAGGAGAGACAGAGAAACCTGCTAATAGAGGAGAAGAGAAAGAAAAACTTGTTAACAGAGGAGGAAAGACAGAAAAATATTAATATAAAGACAGTCTGACATAAAAACCTGTTCATAGTCAACGTGTTACCTGTTAATAGAGGAGAGACTGAAAAGCCTGGTCAAAGAGACCAAAAAAAGAGAACAAAAGACAGAAAAAACAGGTCCATAGAGGAGGATAGACAGAGAAACCTGGTCAGAGAGGGAAAAAAAAAGAAAAATTTGGAGAGAGAGAGAGAGATAACACGTGTTAAACTGTCACAGAAAAGATCTGTTCAGTGAGTAAAAGAGACAGAAAAACCTGGTCAGAGAGAGAAAGAAAGATAGAAAAACCTGTTACTAAAGGAGAAGAGACAATAATCTGAGCCAGAGAGAGAGGGAGAAAAAAAATAGAGAGTATGAGAGACAGATCAGTCAGACTTGCTCATGGATTTTCTGGAGGTTTATTATTATTATTATTATTATTATTTATTTATTTATTTATTTATTTATTGTTTTTTTTTAATGGAAGCGTATGTAGGGTCATGTGTGTCTTCACTTCAAAGTGTTTTGCGTTATATTGTGCATTTCTGACCCTGATCTGAATGATTTTTTGGATTGTTGACTGTTTGGACTGTCTGCTAAATTAAAAAAAAAAAAAATAAATAAATAAAAAAAATGTCCCAGTGTTAACACATCGGATGCGTTGGGCGTCACGAGAGCTTCAGTGGTTCGACATGTGGGCTGTGAGCTGTGGGTTGGTAATCTATGTTATACCACTGTTGAATTCTCGAGTCTGATTGGTCAGAAGGTGTTGCTTAATTTTCTACAACAGCAGCTCTGACAGTAGTGCAGCTGCAGTTCAAATCCAGGTTTATAGCAATGTGGTTGTTTTAATACATTAGTCTTTCTATAGTAACATATGAACTTGTACTGTGTAGCTGATGCTCCTCATAACTTAAAAGTAATAATAAATGGATTAAAAATGCTTTGTTATTTAACAAACATGTGTATAAAGAAAATGTAAAAAATGGTGAAGCTTTCTGTAAAAAAAAAAAAAAAAAGATGACAGGAGTCCCCATTCCCTCAGCACACTGTAACAGTCGGTACGTTTTCCACCATGGAAATTCTTTGCTGTTTGTGGTTTATCAGAAACATGACAAACTTCTCAAGAGAGGAAAAAAGAGACTGGTGAGGGAACGACTATTTATAGCTGTAAGTGATAACAAGAACTAACTTTTTTCTTTTTCTTTTTTTTTTCTTTTTTTTGCAGATGTTCCACAACATTAAATATAACTCTAAACAGATAAAAAAAATGATGATCTGTCATTCTTTAAACATTTTTTTTTAATGTTGTAAAATTGCTGTAAGAGGCAGAAAACACTTTAGGGCTCCGTCACTGATTGTTTTCCTATAACAGCACACCCTGTTGTGTGTTATGCCTTACTGACTGCGTATAGCTACACACACGTATAAACACATTTTTAATAATAGTAGCTGTCAGTTTGACATTGTATTCATCCTAAATGATAAACACAGTCGTTACTGACTGATTAATAAATAAGTCATGTATTTTTATTTTATTGTTTTAAATGCTTGCCCATAACCTGACTTAATATGGTAATGATTTAATACGGTAATGAAAGGAAAGAGAAAGAAAAGAGAGAGTGAAAAGAGAGTAAGAAAGCAATTAAGTAAAACACGGCAGAGGGATCAGGGAAAAAGAGCAAGGGGAAGTCAGTGTGGCTAGCTCTAACCTATGCTCTGTGTGTGTGTGTGTGTGTGTGTGTGTGTGGTGTCAGGAGTGACTTTATCAGTGAGGTGGAGAGGTGTTGGGAGGTTAATAAAGCTTGCTGACCTTTCCTCCATTAGCACACACAGACACACACACACACACACACACACCATCCCTGTACACTTGCAGTAAAGCACACGCGGCCCTCTTCACTTGCCGGACGTTCTTAAATGAAGGATTTGAATAATTGATCTAGCTTATTTCTCCCACACTTCTTTGTTAGTGAGTCCTTCAGTCGCGCCTTCAGTAGTAAGACCGTTTTCCAAATCATGACTGCTTTAGTGTCTGACTGGCTTTAATCTCTACTCAATTCATTTATGAGAGAGAACTAGTGTGCAGTAAAATAAGATGGGTCTTGCATTTACCGGAAACTTAGTGTAAAAGTACTGTTACCACCCTGAAATGATGTTTTCCTATAACAGCTCGCCCTAAAGTGTTTTATTCCTCTTATTCCACTGTGAATTGCCAATGCTTTCTAACCATTTATAGTTACATTTAATGTTGTGGAACATTCGAAAGACATGTTAGTTCCTGTTATTACTTACATTACAGCAGCTCTAAAGAGTTGTTCCGTCACTAGCCTCTAATTATTCTCTCTTGATTTAAGTAAAACATTGGAGGGAGACTGGAAAGTCCTAAAGAGTTTTCCTGTGGTGCAAAACGTACGTGTTCACAAAGCACGGACGCTGGAGACTCCTTTCAAAAATGTTAAATAAACGTCAAACCTGTGATTTGAATATAAATATAAAATATAATTACCATTTTCTGACCAATCACATTCGAGAATTCAACAGCTATGTAATATACTTTAACTAACTATGTTTACACGCACATGCCTGCATACCTTTTATAATGTATAGATTAAAGCTTTTATCCACTAGAGAGAAGTTGAACCTTCCTTTCTTACCAGGTTTCCATGTCAACCTGTAAAATATTAGTGATCCACACCAAGCATTAATGGACGAAACACCATTGTACATCTGCAGACATGTACATCTCTTCATAAGTTGTGTCTCAAATAACATATTTTTAAGTTATTTAGAGAGTAATACATAGTATTTACTATGTCCTGCTCTGGAACACACTTGCTGTTACACTCATAATCACACAAACACACACCCACACACCACATTGCTCCTACCCATTCCTTGTATAATGGATTGTTTACCAGTACAATAAAGAAAAGCTCACTAATACTCACTTTTGCATAACGAAACAATGTGTTTATCAGCATATGTTGTTCCTAATGACTCAGGCAGCATCAACATATGCACAATAGCTTATTGTAGAGTAGGCTGGCTAATTCGTACTGTTAGAGCCTTGGAGGACTAAGCTGCTTTTGACCCGATAAGCTCATTAAAATTCCCCATTAGCTACTAACTCGCTAGTGCTGTAACAAGACCTCACACACATTTATACAAATGGGATGGGGGGGGGGGCTGGATTTTGGACAGAGAAGATGGGGAAAGCAGAAGGAGAAAGATGGCAGACGTAGAAAGAGATGAATGAGAATGAAAAGGCAAAGAGAGATAAAGAAAGCTGTGAGTGTGTGTGCACGAGAGAAATGGAGGGAGGCAGTGGGAGAGAGAGAGAAAAGAGGGAGAGATGGTAAATTAGCTCTGTCCGATTCTGAGAGCTTTTCTTGTGAAGGCTAAACTGAGGGCAACGGGGAGTGGGGCCTGATATGTCAGAATCCCAGAGGCAACCAATCCCTCATCCTACACACACACACACACACGGCACCCAATTGTAGTCAGGCTGACACAAGGTTCGCTTCCTCAGCCAGACTGTATCTCTGACGTCTGTGAAAATTTATAACGGTGTCAGTAAAAAAGCTCCCTATTCTCTTTTTTCCTAAGCTGTTTCATCCTCTCTGTTTCCTCGCTGCTAAATAAGTACAACTCCCGCTGCACTGCCAGCAAATTAGAACTATTAGTACACCTACAATTACACTGCTGTAGTCAGAGTTGCTGTCCGAAAGTCACATCAGTATTTACACAGGGAGAGTTACTTGTATTCAGAGTCGGGTTACACACACACGCTCAAGCCAATTTTCTGGTGCACCATCCGATTATTTAAATCACCAGGTTGCCAGGTTTCTCTTGAGTAGAAGCCTTCAAGACAGAGATTTTCTATAGCATGTAGACCACAGGCACTTGCCTTTAAGCCTGAACAAATCTAGGGATATAAAATGTGGACTGAAGAAGCAGATCAAATTGTTTTCTTTACTGTCAAATGCAATATGTAATGTTACATTGTGACAGAAGTGGGCAGTGAGAAGATGAGAATCCTTGAAATAAACATCTAATATGAGTTTAGTATAGTAACCAGTAGTTTGCAGCATGAATAATCCTAGCCCCGTGTTATTCGTGTGTTAGCCTTGGGGCTTAACAGTTAAGGCTCTGGGTTACTGATCAGAAGGTCAGGGGTTCAAGCCCCAGCACTGCCAAGTTGCCACTGTTGGGCTCTAGAGCAAGGCCCTTAACCTTCTCTGCTCCACGGGTGCCTTATCATGGCTGACCCTGTGCTCTGACCCCAACTTCCTAACAAGCTGGGATGTGTGAAGAAAAGAAATTCACCGTGTAATAAAGTATATGTGACACATACAGGCTTCTTCTTATTCAGCACTTTATAAAATAGCACTTGATCCAGCACTTCTTGTTATTTTGCATTTTATTTTTATGTTTTCGGGTTGTCCATCCATCTGTACATCTCTCTGTCCTTCCAAGATTCTTGTGCAGTGTCTCAAGAATGACTGGCTGAATGTTTGTACTATGACAATGTTTGTATGATGATTCACATGAAGATGTTACTTACACCTTCATGGTGAGTAACTCAAGACCAATTTTCATCGCTATCTAGAATTTTTACCATCCATTCATCCGTGTGTATCCTGTCTGGTCAACTTTAATACCTAATAGCACCTTTAATCACATAGTATCTGTGATTTAGAACCTAGAAGTAAGTAGTGATGCCAATGCAGAAGTATAAACCAGGCGTTACACACTGCTAACTATGTGTGACTCCCAACACACTGCTAATAACCAACAAACACCAAACAGTGCTTATAAAACTGTATAATCTGACTCACTGCTAAATGACTGCTACATCTAGCAACTGGGTAAGTTTGTTTTTTCAGAAGTTGTAAATATTGAGTGCTGACAGTTTACTGTATTAAAATAGAAATGAAGTGCAGAACTCCTGTACTTGTTTGACAGCAGTGGTTTTATTGAAGCAGAAGAGAGACCCTGCTGGGAGTTCTTCATTCAAAATGGTTTAATTAGTAAAACTCAAGAGTGAGATTTATGAACATCACTGCCTTCTTCTCAGGGATGCCTTAAGCTCATGACAAAAAAAAAATCTATTACCCTGAGATGGAGACAGTATTTCAGTTCAGATAAGTTATTAAAATCTGATGTAGATAAAAAGGAAGGAAGGATGGATGGAGTAAATGTGAAGGTGAATTGGCATAATGCAATCTCTTGGCTCTTTTGTATAAACCAGTGTGAAATAGATTCAGAATTCACTTAATGTAAACTATGTGAAGGTTGTTGTTTAAGCTATTAGTTATGGATCTGTTAAACGCTGTATTTAGGTTGACGTAGTTTAATTTTTAAAAGAATTGGCGGGAAAAATCCAACAAAAGACAGCATGGTTATTCCCGAAATGAGTCTACTGAGCTGCAAAAATGCTATAAAATATGCTGATGTATTTCATGATGTTGCACGCTTTTAACTCAATACAAAAAATAGAGAAATTTTGAATTTTACACATAATGCATGATTGCTTTAGTGTACCACAGTTAAGTGTCTCCTATACCAGGTGACGGCATACATTGTTAGCTACAGCCTAATTCCCCTTAGGAACCATGTCTAGCTACCTGGGGCGATGATCTTGTCATGGTCCGGAAACTGTGTTTATTTTGAAACTTAAATAACACAAACTTAAATAATACAAGTTTTAACTTAGTTTTTAGCTTCCTAGTATAATAGGTAACACTTGGTCATTTTCAAGTAAACAAATACAAAAGTTATCGCAGTTAATTGCTATTATAGCTCAATACTGCTGAATGCTTGATTCTGATTGGTCAGAAGATGTTGATTAATTTTCTAAAACAGCAGCTTGGACAGTATTTCTGGCTGCAAGGTTTATATTAAATTTTATTAATCATTGATATGGTGATATTTTCTGTAATGAGATTTATTTAACATGTATGGAAGGAGTCTCCAGTGTCAGACACACACACACAACATACATGTGGGCTTGGTTGTGGTTAGGTGCATCACTTGAGTTCCTCTTTGTCTCTTAGGCGTTAGCAGTACGAGTTTCTCGGCTGTTCTCTACAGGTATTAATGATAACAGTTCGTTTTCCAGCCACTTTGGATTTTGCTAAAATAGCATTCTGCAGTAGCCTTAAATTATTCACAATGATTAGTCTCTCTCGTCTCCCTCACTCTCTATCTCTCTTCGGGTGTGGGTGATTGATGAGATTGATGTGATATTTATTTGGATCGTGTTTCTCATCCATCGGGCCCATGGTGTCATCAATCATGCCCGTCTGGCTCTGAGCTGCCATGCTATTTACGAGCTGCTTTTCACTGTGGAGCAGCTTCCAATTTACACGCCACCGCAAATCAAACACCAGCCCTAGCTGCTCTGCAGCCCCAGAGACTAGCGCGCTAGCGTTCTAGCACACTAGCACACTCCCTTGCTAACTCATAAGCACACTGCTGCCAGTCACAGTATAACTGGCAGTAGAAAGTTAAGCATATTAGCACCCTGCTCACAGCTGTAGTATATACACTCACCATCCACTTTATTAGGAGCACATGTACACCTGCACATTCATGCAGTTAGCTAATCAGCCAATCATGTGGCAGGAGTGCAGTGCAGACAATCATGCAGATGCAGGTCAAGAACTTCAGTTAATGTTCACATCAAACATCAGAATGAAGAAAAGGTGTGATCTCTGTGCCCTGCGATGGGTTGGCATCCTCGTCCAGGGTGTCCTGGTGTCCATGGGATAGGCTCCAGGCTCTCCAGCAACCCTGTGGAGGATAAGCAGTATGGAAGATGGATGGATGGATGTGATCTCTGTGACTACAGCTGTGAGCAGAGAGCTGTGGTATGTATAGAAGCACTAACCCTAGCACATTAGCACACTTCTTACAGCTGTAGTATAATGTGTATATAGAAGCGTTAACCCTAGCATACTAGCTCCCTGCTCACAACATTAGCCCAAGCACACTATGGTGTTACTGGTGTCTGTAAATTCACTGTGTTTCACTGAGGGGAGATTGATGCTCTGAGCAGCAGTGGACTGAAGCTCCACTGATCTGAATCTGACTACAGCCTGAAGGCAACATGGATCTGAGGTGTCTAGCGTGTGATTCTGAAGTTCAAGTAATAAACTATGTGCTGATCCTCCAGGCGGAGATTTAAAAAAAAAATGAATGAAGCTGTGAGTCGAGATTTCTTTGGCCAGAGTATGTAGCAATATTTAGCTACATTTAAATATAGAAAAAAAAAAATTATATAGCAGATTTATCCCTTTTTTGTTCCTGTTTTATTCGGGTAAATATGTGAAGGATGTTGAAATTGAAATGAGCTCTTAAAAAGTGAAATGTTTCTGTTTGGAAGACAATGGGCCTCATTCATTAATCTGGAGGGAACCAAATTATTCATAAATCGTTCAAAGGAGCATTTACACAACAAATGTGGTAATCACGAAAATATAATTAGATCAGAAAAACACTATAAGAGCTTCTGAGATTGTGTAAATTTATGTAAAAGGAGCAGCGATTTATTGATCATTTTGGTTTGTTATGAACAGAAACAGTATTTTTATGTTCCTGCTCCAGCGTTGCACGCCCTCTCCAGTTCGAACGAAACTAAAGAACGGTTAATAACATTCTTTACGTATGGTCAAGTCATTTGGCCGTCCTCCGCCCTCTTAGCGCTAACATTAGTTGATGGTTCACCTTTGAAGGCTTCTGCATGAAATGAAGGAGGTTTTCTTTGAGCATGACGCTCCAGATTACCAGTTTGATTGCCGACTAGTACATCAGAGCATCCTTCAGCTTTGCAGTGTGATTTTGTCTGTCGTTGCCCCAACTTCTGGGAAAATGTTTAGGTTTAAGCTGTACTTTCTTGGAATGTAAAAAATGACTTTATTAACCACTTAAGCACTTTTTTTAAATAACATTTCACTCTGAAACATTTTCGTTTTCGTTTGCATTTTCGATCACTTTCAGTGAAAACATTTTGTTCGTTTTCATTCTCTGTAACGTTTCTAACTGATGATAAGGAGACTCACTAATGTAAACTTCAACTCATGATGAGCTTCAAATCATGCAAATGGTGAGTTACTGCAGTTTGTTGAAGCATTGCTACGTCGTCAAGACGCATTTGGAAATACATCTCATTTTAACTGAACTAGCCCATTCTGTATGTTTCTAAATCTAGAATGTATCTAATTAAAAAAAGAAAAAAGAAAAAAAAAAAAACAGTTTCTCGCATTGATTATTCAACACACATCTTTGCTATGTTACATATGAGGGCTGATCTTATTGGTTACACTTTGAAAAGGGCCGAAGTTGAATTTAAGTGAACTTTGAGCACAGCACAAAGTTCATATTAATGACTTGAAAGAAAGCAATCCAAAACAAATCTAGAAAATAAGACAAATAAGACTAGCTCAGGACAAAAGAAATGCTGTCCTATGAAATGAGTAAAAGTTAGTGTGTATTGTCATTTTGTCATTTTCAGCTCTCTGGGAGATTTGCCTTTTATGGAGTTTTGTGGGCGTCACTAATTGTGAATCAGCCATGCCGTGAATGCTCTTGGTAGTTTACTGCTGATATCTGGCAGGAGTTTTTTGTTTGGCTTAGCCTACAAAGACATTTACACAACTTTTTACGAAAAGATTGATAAATGAGGCATAGTGTTGAATATGAAACAAGCTACTTTTTACCTCTGAGATACTGTTCATATTTTTTTGTTGCTCATATGATGTCATTAGGGATAGTTTTGTATGTCTCTGTAGACATAAGTTCAGATATAAAAGCCACAGTGAGCAGTCCTTTCTCTTTTTCTTGTAGGACCGAACTGAAAATGTGGTAAAAATTAAGCCTCACACACAAAAAACTGAGCAAAGAGACGACTAGCAATCCTCCTAACATCTGTCCCAGCATGCACCTCTCCCGCACCACTAAACATTATAAATTATATCTGAGAAAGAACCACAGACAATCTGCTTCTCTCTCGCTCCCCTCCTAAAAGTGATGGATCGCCTCCATCCCACGGAACGCTGATTGGAATTAACGAGGATTGTGGGAGGAGTCCAGAGCGGTGTCATTAGGGCAGAGAAATAGCTAAACGGACAGTTATGGAACGGCCTATTACCGAGCGCACGCAGCCGGCTCTCAATTACACACGCTAGCCCTAGTCTCGGCCCTGATGGAAATGGAGGTGTACAGAATTTCTAATTTCCCCCACAAACACACTGGTGGAAGTCATCTGTTCTCTTCAGTGTACAGAAGCATAGATTTCTCTCTCCTCCTGTTTCTCTGTCTGCGATTCCCCTGCAGCTACAGCTTCTGCTTCAGCAGACACACAAAGGGGCAGGCGAGAGGAGCTGAATGCTAACAGGGTTGGATTAACAGACTGGTGTGTGCGCGTGTGTGTGTGCGCGTGTGTGTGTGTGCGCGCGTGTGTATGCATGTGCTTGTATGAATGTGTGTGAATGTACATGAACTCATATGAACATGATGGATCACCTGTGTTTACAAGGGCACAACTGGCTTTCTATTATTATACTCAAGTCAACCCTAGAATTGCAATTTAATCACTCAAGCTGAATTCAGATTGACATCCCACTTCATTTTTAATAAATATGATTGACATTGGAAGTATGTTACATTAAATAATACGAATAAAAATTCAGTGCTGTAAAGTATTTCAAAATGCAATACAGAACAAATATTGGCGCCTGCTCCTGACATGTTTGAATATTTGAAAAATAGAAAATATATGACAAAATCAATTATATTTGTCTATCGTTCTATGCTATTACCAGTCTACTACAGAATCTCTCATAGTTACAAATCTAGACGTTACATCATGTAGTAGTCTTAGGCCGAGCCTTGGAAAACAGAAATATTCCATTTCATTTATGAGATTCCACTTCTAAGGTATCTCATATAAAACAAATTACAGGTTTTCCTTTAATACGGCCAAAAGACAATATTTTATATTTGTGCCTCAGACTTTTGCCATGTTGCCATATAGTGGTTGAAATTGAATTTCAGTGGCTGGAAACAAACAAAAAAAAAAACGCTCCTATCTTTTCTCTGAGAAATGTGCAAAGCTAGGCTTGATGTTGTCTGCAAACTTCAGGGTACTCCAAGATTCAACTTTGATGCGCACAGTCAGTATACGTCTGCAGTTTAAGTTTTCTCTTTTAACTGTGGTGCTTTTAATGGAATAAAAAAAAAAACAAACAAAAAAATAATAAAGTTCAGAAGGAGGGAGGTTTGTGCGTAACGAGCAGAAGAGGAGAAGCACACATATAAATCTCCTTGTTCTTGTGAGAGCTTTTTAAGTGCAAGCCAGCAGCTTTTTCTGCACCCTAACATTAAGACATTCAGCAGGCAAAGTTGCCTTCTAAGTATTTGCTGTCTCTTACTACATGTGGTATACACATATACTAAGCATGTGATTGCACGAAGTTTTTATATCATTATAATTTAATGAATTTGTATCATTTTATCAGTATGATCACAATACTGTGTTATAATTACATACACAAGTACGTAAGTAAGGTATGTACTACGCTGTTATAAGAAAATAATCAGGTCTTGGTGTGATGTTAAAGTAATCTGTTTGTCACTGATATTAAGCCATGTTATACATTTCCTGTGTTATCCCTGACCCACATAAATATCAACTTCATGTAGGCCTAGGTATGCCAGTTTCCAAATAACTCCCCATTAACCCTTTAAGTCACTAATTACAGCTTTGTACCTTGTGTGTCCATTGCACACAGACTTTATCATCACAAAACCGACCAGAATATATTTCTCCTGTCAGTGATAAAACACTTTCGATTAATTGCTTTACTCCCTACCAGCACCAAAATGCCTGTGGTTTTCATGCTTCTAAATAACAGCCTCTGATTGGCTATAGTGTGACCTACCACAGCCAAGAGGCTCAGAATGTGTCTACATCGTCATTCTGTACATCATCATTCTGCACATAAATTTGTTGACAAATTGAAACAGTCCACTAACTGATTTTCGCTAGTCAGCCCGAAAAATGCATCTCTCTTGTCTGCACTAAAAGCAGTGGAGAATAACTACTGTATGCTACTACTAGACAGGGTATAACATAGCTTAACATGACTGTTAGATCTTACCGGAACTTTTGCCAAAATGGGAAAATGTGCTGAAAATATGGTAGACTATTATATCAATACATTACATGAACTTATTCTGAAATCCAACCTCTATCTAATGCGACAAGAGACATTCCACCCAAATGATTAAGGTTAGGAAGCACATGCTTTGACTTATGTTCTGTGACTAAATGGGATCTTAAACATTTGTACCTTCAAATCCATAATTATTGTAGTATTTGAAATTGTATTTAAACAGTGAAGTTATTCTGACAGTCATATAGTACCGTTGACCTAATTATATAGAGATACATTGGCCCAAAACAAGAAGACAGCTGACCATATGCTACCTTCCGAATAAGATAGTCAATCACCACCAACCCAAAATGCTGCCTACCTAGGCTGCCTCCTCACAAATGAATCAAATGTGTAATGACAGTGTCCAAAATAACACTGCAATGTACTGTGTACGTACGTAATTATGACCACGTGTCTATGTATACCCAGAGCATAAGACATGAGTGAGGACAGGTCTCAGCAGTAGAGACACATTTAAAGTCTGTTCAGGCGGCGTCTCCAGGGAATTTGTTGACTGGCACACACACATGCGCACACATACGCACACAAACATTCTGCTGCCAGTCCACAGTGGGTTGTAGCTGAATGAACTCCTCATGCTGTTGGTGAACTTTAATTAGCCTTCTCTTAGTGCAGGAGGAAACCCCGAGCATCGATCTTTCTCTGTAAGAGCCTCACTGACACGCACACACACACACACACACACACACAAAACCAGGCACACTCACTACTCACTACCACACACTAACAAACTCATAGGCACACTCACACACAGTTCTCACACATTCATTAACACTGACACACACACTTGTATGCTTTTGAATTTGTGCATTTGTTCAAATGTGTGCTGTTATAGAGCTGGTACTTACTCAGCTAGTCTAAACCACCACAGCACTGTGTGTTTAACTGTTCAAGTACAGTTAGGTCCGGAAGTATTTGGACAATGACAGAGTTTTTGTGATTTTGCCTTTATACTCCACCACAATGGATTT
>CM075012.1:23339056-23360005 GCA_037576675.1 Pangasius sanitwongsei
TGTGCTGTTGTTTAGGTTGTGATGGATGTGGCTTTGTGCTGTTGTTTAGGTTGTGATGGATGTGGCTTTGTGCTGTTGTTTAGGTTGTGATGGATGTGGCTTTGTGCTGTTTTTTAGGTTGTGATGGATGTGGCTTTGTGTTGTTGTTTAGGTTGTGATGGACATGGCTTTGTGCCAGTGTTTAGGTTGTGATGGACGTAGCTTTGTGCCATGCAACAGTGTGTGCTGCATGAGTTATAGTTGTGAGACTGCAACAAACTCTAATGAGGTGTACTCTTTAATCTACTCTAATCTTTCTGCTGTGTGTGTGAGCGTGTGTGTTCATATGTGTACACAAGGCGACCAGAAAAACTGTTTTATGGTGCTCTCTAACCTTGTTGGTTTGGCTATTCCTATAATGAGCTTGCCACACACAAACACAGACACACGCACACAGAGCAGCAGACAAATACAATCCAATAGGAAATATGGAAACAAACAGACCTGCACTTGGCTAATGGCAGCAATTTAAGAGAACGCAGGAGGGTGGTTGAGACAAAGAGAGAAGGAAAAAAGGGGAGAGAGGGGAAGAGCTGTGTGAGTGCAGTCTCTAATGAGCTAGCCAGTGAGGCACTATCACTTTACCACAGTACACTGATGAGACGTCTGATGGTGTCAGGCAATGAAAAGCGCGTCCCATTCCTACTTGTTAAATATATCAGTGCATACTCTCTCTATCTCTCACTCACTTTCTCTCTCTCTGCATTACATACCTCATTAGAGAAGAACTGTCTTTTTATCTTTTGCTTTAAGTACTGTCATGCAGTATGTGTGTGTATACGTAGCTTGCTGGACACACATTTAGGGGTGAATGGGAGTAGTGGAGGGCAGCATGCTAAGCTTGTGTTGCATCTTGGCATTTTGTGGACTCACTCAGTGTGTACACTGCTCACAGTTAGTGAATTCTGTCGTGCAGGGATGGTAGCCTAACGAGGATATGGAGAATTATGGGTAATGTGTGTTAAGAGTGAATCTCAGCAGGCACACAGAGCGTGTGCATGTTTGTCATCCATTATGAAGCCATAGGGGAAACGATCTTTTGACAACAGAGATCATTAGAGACCACAACCACACAGACACACACTGTGTAGGTAAATAGCGTTAAATGTTAAAGGTCTGCTAGTGATTTGAATGCGACATTCCAAAACGTATTCAATTACTCCATCCCATTATAACTTCACATGCCGCCCCATGCTATTCTCCAGCCTATTAAATTACATCCATAAATAACTTCCACCAATAAAAAGCCAGTAGGCATGGGGCTGAATGCTAATAAGCCCTGTGGGTATGTCTTAGCGGTCACAGGGCAGAACTGCTTTCTGGAGTCCCATCATTCCATTAATATAGAGAGAGCCATTTGATGGAGGATGAGTGCTTTTATTCTCAGCCAAAATGACTGTTCTTTGAATTCATTAGCCTGATGATACCCCCGACTCCAGACACACAGTATCCTAACAAACACTACTAAACTCGTACTGTACTGGACATGCAACTACAAGGAGATGGCATTATATATATTACACTCTCTTGGCATATATGTGGGAGAATGTGCTAGCAAATAAAGTTCCTATGTTCTTCTTTGGTACAGCTTGGCTCCCTGTGCCTCTCACATCTCAGGATTGTAAGGAATACATGAAAAATGGCAAAAAAAAAAAGAAAAGTTGCCTATGTATGAAGGGTCATGCTACTTGCCGTCTGAAGGTGCTCCTGCCTCGACACAGATTTTTAGATGTACTTCATGCTGGTGTTTGGGTGTAGTGCAAGTTGGTATTTGGGCTTAGTTTGAGCTGATGTTTGGTTCTAGTTCGAGCTGGTGTTTGGGTGCAGTGTGGCCTAGTGTTTGGGCTTAATGAGGGCTGGTTTGATTTGGGCTGGGTTTTAGATGTGGTGTGGCTTGGTGTTTGGGTGTAGCTTTGGCTGGTGTTTGGGTGTAGTGTGAGCTAAAGTTTGGGTGTAGTGTGGGCTGGTATTTGAGTACAATATGATCTGGGATCTAGGTGTAGTGTGGGCTTAATATGAGCTGGTGTGAGGGTGTAGTTAGAGCTGGTGTTTGAGTACAGTGTGGGATGGTGTTTGAGTGTAGCGTGGGATGGTGTTTGAGTATAGTGTGAGATGGTGTTTGAGTGTAGTGTGGGATGGTGTTTAGGTGCAGTGTGGGGTGGTGTTTGAGTATAGTGTGGGATGGTGTTTGAGTGTATTGTGGGGTGGTGTTTGGGTGCAGTGTTGGATGGTGTGTGGGTGCAGTGTGGAATGGTGTTTGGATGTATAGTGGGATGGTGTTTAGGTGCAGTGTGGGATGGTGTTTGGATGTATTGTGGGGTGGTGTTTAGGTGCAGTGTGGGATGGTGTTTGGGTGTAGTCTGAGCTGGTGTTTGGGCATAGTGTGGGCCACAAAGCAAGTGAAAATCAGAGTCAATATCAATATCAGCTTTTTGTAAATTGTTTTAATAACTTAGTGACAATTTAAAATAGCTATTCACAGTTTTTCTAAGAAAATAATTTAATCGTTTCAGTGATAAATACGATCATTTAAAATCTGTAATATTGTGTTGTCAAAACATGATTAACTTTTTCATGTTTTTCCACCTGTATATAAAACACACTTCACAGAGAGAGAATAAGACTGAGAGAGAGAAATATAGGGTGAGACTGCATGTGCAGAAACAAATGATAACATTAGCATGTATTGTCTTTAATTAGCCATATGTTCACACACCCATTAATGACTGTAAATGACACACACACACACACACACACACACACACCTGTTCTTACAGTGCAGTAATACAAGCTGTGAATATTAATAGAGACACTATTAACACACCACATGGAAGGTCGAATGCTGTGTGTGTGTGTGTGTGTGTGTGTGAGGGAGAGAGAGAGAGAATCTGCACCAGAAATGGAGTCATTTCAGCCCATTCACCTAAATGATTCGTTCAGATTCATTCACCAGTTTGTTCAGTTGCATAGTTTGCCTACGTGTTAAAAGCTAATATTGCTATTTTGAATTATTTTTGATATTTTGAATCCTGGAAAGTCAAAGCCATCCGAGTTCAAGAGAGCAAAATTGGCCATGCTGTCTGGGTGGGAGGGGCACACTCTCTCTCCCCTGTCAGTCACAATAACACTAGCCAATCATGGGCATCTTTCAGATCATGTATGCCTAAGTGGGCTGATAGCAGTATTTCTCTGAGAGTGTTACGCTGCCCTGTGATGCAGAATGAGCAGCAGTTCGAAAAGATGCGGTTGGCTTGCTTCATGCGTCATGGAGGAAGCACATGTCATATAATAGGGGAGAGCTGGCTGGTTGGTGGCAAAGACCAAATTGGGGAGAAGATGAGGGGGAAAAAATAGTAGAGTGATTTAAACCACCACTACCCTGATGAAGCAGTTACTAAGGATGCTATAAATTAAATGTATAGTGCAGTACTTTCTTCTTCTCTTTGTTTTTTGTGAGTTTCATATCTGTGTTCTCACTCACGACTAATCTGGGATCCCAATGCCAATGCACACCTCAAGTCTCAACCAGATGCCCAGTGAAACACTTCTTAAAAAAAAAAAAAAAAAGAATAGTGCACCTATTTGTGTCTGTATTCGTATCCGCTTAGAAGACGTCTATTCAATTAAGATAATGTATTTGTATTTGTTTCATCTGTACAACTTACACAATTCACAGATATTTAAAAAATACTGACAGATAAACATATAAAATAAACACGTAAAATCTCTGTTCGATAATCACAACATCGTTTATGGAAATGTACTCGTGTGCTTTGGTTTCTACATTTCAGTTTTGCGGTTTGCAATTTCAGTTTTCAGCCTGTGCCCATGGTAGCCTCAGATTCCTGTTGTTGGCTGACAGGAGTGGAACACAATGTGGTGATCTGCTGTTGTAGCCCATCGACCTCAAGGTTCGATGTTTTATGCATGCTGAGATGCTTTTCTGCTCACCACGGTTGTAAAGAGTGATGATGTATGTAAATTGCAGTAAATGCACTATTGTGTGTGAAATTCTCAGGAGATCAGCAGTTTATGAAACACTCAAACTAGCCAATCTGGCACCAGCAACCATGCCAGGAGATCACACTTTTTCTTCATTCTGATGTTTGATGTGAACGTTACCTGAAGCTCTTGATGTGTATCTGCATGATTTTTTGCACTGTGCTGCTGCCACATGGTTGGTTGATTAGATAACTGCATGAATGTGCAGGTGTGCAGGTGTTCTTAATAAAGTGGACATTGAATGTATATTTATTGCTATTTTCCCCTTCAGAGTTTGTCTACATTTATAGACTGCCTCACACCACATTGTCTCATACACTGTCTCACCCCACACTGCCTCACACACTGCCTCACACCACACTGCCTCACACACTGCCTCACCCCACACTCTCACCCCACACTGTCTCACCCACTGCCTCACCCCACACTACCTCACACACCGCCTCACCCCACACCACACTGCCTCACCCCATACTGCCTCAACCCACACTGTCTCACACACTGCCTCACACCACACTCTCAGATCTCTCTCTGTCTCACCCCAAGCACTCCATTACATAATACATAAGTGTGTGTGAGAGTGTGTGTGTGTGTGTGATGGCCACATCTGGTTTCAAGTTCAGTGCCTGAAAAATGGGGCTTTATCCATGAGTGGGACAGCTGAGGGTCCACCAACCCCCACCTCTCTCTCTCTCTCTCTGTCTCTCTCTCTCTCTCTCTCTCTCTTCTCTTCTTCTTCGTTCTCATGCCCCACTGTTTTCACACTCCTCTCCCATTCTCTCTCCCAGTAATGTCTTTTTAAATTAGAGCTACTATACTGAGACATGCCATGCTACTCCTGCTTCTTTGCATACACACACACACACACACACTAATGGTGTGTGCTGCAGCACAAATGTTCAGCTAAGTTTGAGACACACACAGCTGTTCTAGGCTATATAGAAATCTCTTCTATGCCTTTGTTTCTGCAGCACCACTCCACAATCATACTGTTTCATAAGAGAGTCATAAGAGTGTGTGTGTTTCATAAGTGAGCATACTGTTTTATAAGAGCATGTGTGTGTGTCAGTTGTAGTGGAGTGCTTTAGTGGCTCATTTGGTGCAGTGTGGGGTGTGAAGTTATAACACAGTGTTACACTGCAATGTGTAATACAGTGTCTACCAACTGTGTGTGTGTGTGTCTGTGTGTGTGTGTGTGTGTGTGCCACTGACAAGGACAAACAGGTTCTGTATAGCTATAGCAGGAGCAGGGGATGATGAAGGGAGGTGTGGAAAAACGCTGGGATTGGGTGGGGGTAGGTGCGAGAAGGATGCAGCTGCTGCTCTTATCAACTTCAGTGAGAGGGGGATGAAGAAAGAGAGAAAAAGAGGGAGGGGGAGATAGACAACAACAGGCATGACTTGAGTTACAACAGACATAACAATGCCAACTGGAAAAACAGAGAAAGAGAGAGAGAGAGAGAATCTGACCAGGTACAGTTTCATTGCCCAAAATCTCACCTTGAAAAAGGCCAGGGAGGAGAAACTGTGTACTCATTGCACAATAGATTAGTTTGAGACAGAGATACACTTCCTGTACAAAATTTAAAAAAAAAATCTGATCCCAAACTCAAGTGACATGACCTTGTTGGAAAAAAACAGGGCACACAGCAAACAACAAAAATGTGTATCATCATGAGAGACAGAAGGTGACACGTCTGACTCTTACCAAAACACCCCGAATCCTACTCACTGTCACATCAGCTCAGGCCATGACATGAGGGAGCCCTCCCCTGAGTTCTAACTGCCTACTTCCTGTTCTGTGGACTAATGCCGCATTCGTGGTACCTTATAAATGGTACTTTGCAATTTGTAATACTGTCATTTCCCACCTCGGCACGTCCGATGTGCGAAGTGGGGGGGGGGGGGGGAACATGGACGCCTCCATGAAAGCCTGTCTTTTGTTTGCTCGGTTAGAGCATGAAAAGCTCATACAAACTTCAAACGAATTCATTAAAAATTTGGGACTGAAATTGCAGCAC
This sequence comes from Pangasius sanitwongsei, assembly GCA_037576675.1. NCBI lineage: Eukaryota > Metazoa > Chordata > Actinopteri > Siluriformes > Pangasiidae > Pangasius > Pangasius sanitwongsei. The sequence goes on from CM075012.1 coordinate 23,345,119, forward strand.
AGCAACAACAGTGGAAAATAGCGAGAAGCTTGGCAACAAGCTAGCCAGCTAACGTTTGTGATAACTCTAATATTAATGATTACCTTCACAAAACAGCGAGCAGTATGGTCAGTGTTATAGATTTAATCAATCTCTAACAGTATATTAACTGATCTATAGCCAGTACTGCTATAAACTAATTTAACAGTAGAGAAGGGGGACTTTACACTGTTCTCAGTGTGAGCGGCCATGTTGATTTGACATCACTCCGTAAATGGGGAAGGAACTGGTAGTTGAGAAGACTACCCCAAGGTAATGAGCTGAAATGTCAAGTTAAGAGTGCGTTTTCGGTGGCTTTTATCAGTTGTAGGCAGGGAATTACAAGTTGCAATTTCATCCCGAATGCAGCATAAGGCTTTTGTTTTGATTTCAGAAGTGGGAAGTTGGAACTTGGGATAATGACGTCATTTTCGACTTCCGTGCATCCCGGGGACATGGACACCTTCATGTTCCTTTTTTTGTTCTAATTCTAGCAAGTTAACTGTAATGACTGTAATATATACTTACTTGAAACAGTGAATTGTACATATATTTTGTTGATTTAACAAGCGAATATGTCAGTATTTTGATTGATCTACAGCAAATGCTAGTATATACAGTATAACTCATTTAAAAGTAAACGCATTTCGCAAGGTCTTGCCAGTACTTGTATTGAGTAAGTTCTGAGCCTTCGATCTGTGTTTTTGTGTTCCAGTGTTCTGCCCCTTGCTCTGTGTGATTTACTCTTTGGATTGTTCTGATCTGTGGATTTACCCATGTTTTAACCTGTGCCTGTTTATTGGATTTCTGATTATTGGATTCTGTCTTGGACTCTGCTGTTAAATACCTGCTGCACAGAGAGCCTAAACCATCTCCAGAGTCTCAACTGTTACACCCCAACTGCCTTCTGTTAGCAGAAGTATTCCTGCTATTTTGATCATTATCACCACCGCTATTAGTATTGCCATTACCAATATCTTGGCTGTTATTATTTAATTCCATTCAGTTTTAACAATAGATATCGGCACAAAGCAGCTTTACAGAAACCAAGATGCAGATTTAGATCCCTAATGAGCAAGCCAGAGGCAACAGTGGCAAGGAAAACCTCTCTGAGATGACAGGAAGAAACCTCGAATGTTGCAGCAGAAATCGAGATTCATCAAACCAGGCAACATTTTTCCAATCTTCAACTGTCCGATTCCAGCCTGTTCCCACTCTAGCCTCAGACTCCTCTTCCTGACTGGCAGGAACCAAATATGGTACTCTGCTGTTGTAGCCAATGCGGCTCAAGGTTTGACGTGTCGTGTGTTCTGAGATGCTTTTCTGCTCACCACGGTTGTAAAGAATGATTACATATACTGTAGACTTTCTGTCAGCTCGAAAGAGTCTGGCCATTCTTCTCTGATCTCTCGCATCAACAAGCTGTTTCCATCCGCAGAACTGCTGCTCACTGGATGTTTTTTGTGTTTCACACCATTCTCGGTAAACTCTAGGAGATTAGCTGTTTCTGAAATACTCAAACCATCCCATCTGGCCCCAACAGCCATGCTGCAGTCAAAGTCACTGAGATCACATTTTTCCCTGATCTGATGTTTGATGTGAATATTATCTGAACATTATGTCATGCTCTGCACTGCTGGCAAATGATTGGATTGGATTAATTGGAATGAGCAGGTGTACAAGTGTTTCTTATAACGTATATTTCAGTTCAAGAAAGCTTTTGTCTTTAATGTACCCTTGGCAAATATTTATTAAAATCTGACAAAGAGAGCGAATATGAGAAAGAATCTTTTAACAATTTTAAACTGTATTATCAGGGGCTTAAACATTCCAGTAAGAACTGTGCTTCATAAATCAAAACCTGTCCTCTTTCTTCCACCACATTTCATAATTGTTTCTAAAAATTGTTAATGGCCTCAGGGTTGAAAACATGACCGCAGGAATTGGGGGGAAAAAGAGCAGAAAGGCTTTTGCTGTGGGGCATCTAAAGAGAAGAATTTAAACCCACACCCCTGACACACACACACACACACACACAGGTGGTGGAAGAGTGTGTGCGAGCACATTTGTATTTGTATGTCTTCACTTTGCTAAAAGTGGGAATATTATACTTAAACAGAGTTCACAGCATCTCACAATTAGAGTCAGCTTTTGTTATAAGGCTGTGCACACTAGACACAGACTATCACACACATAATGAGTTTCAGACTGAAACAAATCCTCGAAATCCTATAAAGATGGAGCTGGACATTCTTGCATATTGCCGGGCTTGTTTATGTCTGAGAAACCACAGTGGATGAAGATTTGGTTATAAAAAAGCAAATATTCTCAAAGCTCCATGAGCTTATCTTGCATGCGCTCCAAAGCGAGTACTTCTACACCTCTGTGCCATTTTGGGTTTTTTTTTCCCCACTCCTCTGTCATTGGCTGTTGCCTGTGTGGGTCTTTAAAGCACATCATGCACCGTCTCAGAGTACAGACCAGTGAAGATTTTCAGACACTAAATCAGACATGTTTATTAGGCCTCTTAAGAGGTTTAAGGAGGTACTTGCTTCCTGCTCACATCATTAGATCATCACTGGGACCTGGAAAGTCACTTGATTGTTTTCAAAGTCAGATGGGTGAAAAGCTAAAGGAAATAAACAGTGTCCCTGTTATACTGGATATAACTGGATTTTGGTGGCACTGTTTGGGTCCCCTTAGAGTGAAAGGTCACTACAAATCACCACAAACCTTTATCCTATGATGTAACATTTCTATCCTGATGGGAGTGGTCTCTTCCAGGATGACTCCACCCACATGCACGAAGGCTCGCTGAATGTGTTCATGCTGTGGCCTTCTCAGTCACCAGATGAACACCTAGAAGAGATTTTTGAGCCATGTGTTCAACAACGTTCTCCATCGCCATCATCAAAACACCAAGTGAGGGAACCTCTTTTGGAAGAACGCAGTATCCCTCTAGTACAGTTCCAGAGACTTGTGCAACTGATGCCAAGGTGCACTGAAGCTGTTCTGGAGGATCGTAATGGCCCAACATCTAATGAGCACACTTCACGTCCTTTATTTTGTGACCCTATGAGGGTTAACATGTAGTTGTATTGTCAGTAAAGCTTTTCAGTCAGATTTATTTCTTAACTGCTTAACCCCTTAAACTTGGTCAAATATGAAATTCATGGGACAAACAAACAAACATGAAAGTGTCATCAATTCGTCTTCAGTTTAAATTATGCTACTAGTTTGTTTAGATTTTGATAGAACCAACTATTTGTTGAAAAATGTCACAGAAAAAAACAAAAAGCAGTGAGCAGAAGTTAAAAAAAAAAAAAAAAATTCTGACATCTCTAGCTGAGACCAGTTTATGAACTCGAGTGTAGCTGAAGTTGAGGAACTGTCAGAGTTCACAGTGCTGCAATTTCTACCTGTCATTTAAAAAAAACAAAAAACAAACAAACAACACCCTTTCCAGTTTAGGCCACTTCCACTTCTTGTTTAAATCCGAATAGAGATATGGATATTTGGAGCACTGAACATACACATACAGACACAGTTAGTGGCATTGTGTTACACTGCTAGCTTGTAGCACTTCAGTTTCCTTGAATAGCTGCTCCTACATTTCTGCATTTATTTGTGTAAACGTTTAGTTAAAGAACTCTCAAGATTTGACCTTTATCTTTAACCTTTATTCAAGTAGTCGAGTTTGCATTACTGTGTTATTTTGAACAGGTAGGCTTTGTGTGTGTGTGTGTGTGTGTGTGTGTGTGAGTGCACGTGTGTGCATGTGAGTGTGTGTGCGTGTGTGTGATGGAACCCACGTCTGGCCCATCTATCATCAGTCTCCAACAGCTGCGAAGTGTGTAGGCCTCTGGAGACCTGGGGTCTCGGCTCTACACACACACACACCTACACACACACACACACACACATCATACTACTTAGTAATTCATAGCTGCTTATAAACACACACCCAGTTACTTCCTTTGGGATCTCTGGCCTTGGACAGCATATGGCAAAGACAAATACGGGCCTGGCTTTATATTTTACAGACTTTGGACCTCTTCGAATTTCATTCTCAATATTTTCAGGTGTCTTTGATGTAATTTTCACTCCTGACAGCTCTATTATGAACATACTTTTCCCAAATTTCACCATTATAAGATGGTGTTTTGGGGATTATTGAGATCGAAAAGATAACTGCATCAGCAACTGCATTTCTCTCTGTCAGGATGTTAGATGACTTCCGTCTGTGTGTGCGTGTGTGAGTGCGTGAGAGTGTGTGTGTGTGTGTGTGTATGTGCGTGCCATCTGCTGAGTGTGAGGTTGAGAGAACATGTGCTTGGTAAATTCCTCTGTCAGTCTGTAGGTATGTTTCCAACCAAATATTTCTCAAGTTCATCCAAATGCATCCAGATTTCTTAGAAATCTCTGGCAAAATGAAATAGGAATCTTTGTAGTTTTCCGTATACTACGGTTATGTAAATGTTCCAGAAAGGAACAATGAGGTGGAATAAAAATTGAGCCAGCCAGACACACACAGGCAGGAAGAGTCTGGACCACACACTCATTACACAACCATTTATTTAAAAAAAGAAAAAAAAATGTATTACCTTTTATTTTACCTTCTCTTTATCCATCAGGTTTTTTTTTATTTTTACTTTTTACTTTACTGGATATTTTTTGTTTAATCATCTTGATTTAGGTCTTACTAAAATTCAGCATTTGTTTGCATCCCCCATATAATGCAAGGGAAATATACGTTTACAATTAATGTATAACAAAAAAAAAAAGAGCAACAAGAAGAAAACTGCAACAAGACCAAATCCATCCTATAAGAAATAAACAGAACTTTAGTTTGAAATGAACCAAAAGAAAAAAAGTTTTGCCATAATCCTCTTAGTCTCCAGGCACAATCTGAAAAAGCCAGGGTGTGACATCTGGCAGAGTTACAACACATTTCAAGAAGAACTGGCAAAGCTTCGCCAAGAAATCTGGCAGAGTTAGAACATAATTGTCGGGAAGAATGTAAAAAAAACTGCTCAGAAAATACACAAAGAGATGGGAGGCAGTTATAAAGGCAAAAGGTGGAGCCATAAGTTATTAGAGAATATTTATATCATATTCAGGAAGGACGAGGCAAATTTTTAATATAAAAAAAATTATATTTCGACTTCTTTTTTTTAACCACTGATATCCTTCCGTACACTACTCGATGTATTTGTGGCTTGTAGTAATAATGATCTGTGAAACCTAACACACAAAAATGTCTTGCTGCTATAAATTAATTTAGACCACAACACTGTTGAGTTCTCGAATCTGATTGCTCACAAGGTGTCACGTTTTTCAGTCACGTTTTTATTAATGCACTCATTCTAATATCATTTTTTATAGTAACAACCCTAACCCTAACTCCACATAATCTGAGACTAATAATAAACTGATTGGGGGAAAAAATGTCTTGTTATTTAACAAAGATAAATGTATAATCGTTGATATAGTGAAGTTTTCTGTAAGGAGATGTTTATTTGACATTTATGGAAGGAGTTTCCAGTGCCAGTGCTTTCTAAAAGTACGTTTTCTGCCACGGGAAAGTCTTCTTTGCACTTTTGCCATGTACTTCCTCTCATCATGCGGTGCAGCTTCTAGCATAAACAGCGCTTCTGACTTTTGTTGGTAACTTTACAATAACAGTACATGAATAATCATGCACTAATACCTGAATTAATACTTACTTAAATATGAGCTAATGATGAGTTAAGGCATGTAATAATCATGAACTAATGAAGATCTAACCTTAACTACGACGTGAGTCTTATGAATTCCTGCGTGAAGAACGACCACCTTAAGTACATGTTAGTGTAATGATTGTTAGTTAATGTATTAATTAACACGTAGGGGTAAACTAAGTCAAACATGCTCTATAAGAAAGAATATGAATTAAACGTGCATAATTTCAAATTGTTTACAGAATTTGCATTATGCAGTTGCGTACACAAACATCAGCGGATAGCGATGGACTACTTTCATAATTTATTTTGATTATTTTGATCATTGATCCTCCTTATGGAACGTAGAAGGACGCACTAACAATAAACACCAGTAATTTCATCTCAACCCGTTTTGCGTCATTCTCCATCATTCTCAGACTAAAACACCGGAAAATAATCTTATAGAGCACTGGTTTTAAATGTTAATAGATAGTAGCGTCTGCTGAATGAAAAACTGTTACTGAATTAATTTCACCCTTGTGGGCAAAGGAGCAGTGCCCCGGGCCCGAGCCACCCTGAGCACGTACTAGTACTACAGTGCGATTTGAAGAGAAATGGCAAAAAAAAAAAAAAAAATGAGATGCTGGTGAAGGAAAGCCTGTTTATAGCTGCTGTAACATAAGCGATAACAGGAGCGAACTAGTTTTGCAGATGTTCCACAGCTTTAAATGTAACCATAAACTGACTAAAAAAAAAAAAGCATGACATTTCATTCAGTAACTCAAATGTTGGAATTGTTGGTATATTGCTGTAGTATAAGAGGAATAAAACACTTCAGGATTTGCTGTTCTTGGAAAATAAGCAACTTTTGGGTGGTAACCATAACTCTGCTTGCTGATCATTGATTATTTTCCTACAACAGCACATTCTTTAGTCTAAGGGTAGTAAATCTTTTTCTTTTTTCCCATGCAATTGTAAATAGTTACGGCTGTGTGTGTGTGTGTTTGTGTGTGTGTTTGTGTTCCTCGCTGCACATGTTGCTCTGATTGTGGTCTTATGGATGTTGATTTTTTTGGTGTTTTGGATCTGATATGCACAGGAATGCAGTGTTTGGTGAAAATGTTTTTTTTTTTTTTGTTTAGTTTGTTGATCGTTGCACATTACACCATTGTTCTGTTTGCTCTGGTTTTCCTCTTTGCTTACAGGTCTGCTGTTCCTGTTAGCTTGTTAGAGGCTTTGATAAAGATTTATTCTGCTTTTAGAGCTTTTCTGAGATGTTTGCGTTCCTGGTTAATCCTTTTTTTTTTTATAGCACAAATTCAGTCACCCGATCCAAGCCAGTGGAGCCATGAATTATTTCTATGTTTGCAAGATTACAGAGGAACTACAGAGTTCCCAGCTGTGTTATTCTTTAACTTTCAGGATACAAAACAAGGTTTGACGCTTCTCAGGTTTTGCTGTGGAAAAACAGATGAAGGATGTAAATCTACATCCAGATTTCAGTAAAGCAGGGTTGTGATAGTGTCTATAGTTAAAAGTGCTACACAAATAAAACTGAATTCAAATAAATGACTTCTCAAATGTCTAATCAGGAGAGCAGTAGATCACGGATTCAGATATCGACCATGCTCTCTGGTGGTGGTGGAGGCAACGGCGGTGGCATTGTCGATATTTGAATCCGTGATCTACTGCTCTCCTGATTGGACATTTGAGAAGTCATTTATTTGAATTCAGTTTTATTTGTGTAGCACTTTTAACTATAGACACTATCACAACCCTATCAATCACCGCAACCCTAGCCAATCATGTATGTGGAAGAGGGCGGATAGCGCTTTCCTCTGAGTGTGTTACACAGCATGAGCAGCAGTTTCATGCGGTTGGCTGTTTGTGTGTCGCAGAGGAAGCTCTTGTAAGATAGCTGACTGGTGGGTGGGAATTGGCGAAGACTAAATTAGGGAGGAAAAAACAAGAAATATTTTGTTTGAACAGATAATGTGTCCTAAATGAATACAAATACAGATAGGAATAGCAGGTAGGTTTTATTTTTTTTTGGTTTTTGCATTGAAAGAGAAAACAAGTAGGTTTTTACTTTTATGTAGAGCTGTAAAGATCAATGCACAGAAGCTTGTGAGAGGGGTTGCCAGGTTTTAGAAAAATTTGAAATCTAACTACAATTCAAAAACACAAAGAAGACTTGAAACTAGCCTTTGGGCCTAGGAAAAGGTAGACATTTTTCTTATTTTTCTCAGTCTTTTCAGTGGAAACAAGTGAACTGTGGTGCACATTTCTGATTTGCAGTATCTGCAATACACGGAACCTGGCAACCCTGCTCGTTGAACCAAGTTCATTAACACGGATGTGTCAGTGTCAGATTTTCGTCAGTAGTCTGCTCCAGTATGCTCACCTAAACACTGCCTTAGCTCATGCAGATCATACACAATGTATGATGGAATGTAGCAAACTCAAAAACTGAAGTAAATATGATCAAATATTATTAGAAGGTTATTTTTGTCAGCTGTAAATAACAGTTTCTTGATTTGGGAAAGACTTTGTTGTTCTGAAACATAGTTAGCTTGCTTACTCAGTCACATTAGGTTTAGCTGTTAGAAAGCTTGCCAGAAAGTTCCATCGGGCATGTGGTTGAAGAGTTGAATAAATGTTCCGTATATTGCTATTTGTTGTTATAATTTGTGAATGAAAAGGCACTTCCTTTTTCAGCAGCGCTGTTGTCTCTGCGTTTTCCAGTGTTTGTAAGGAATAGCGTACATGTTACAAAAATCAAATACATAAATCCAAATCCGAAAACAGATCTGAATATTTTGAGCACTCAGCAGATACAGATAATGGCATTGTGTTACACCCCTAACACATACAGTATAACTAATTTAAAAGTAAACGCCACACTCGGAGTTGAGGAGAGCTTTCCAACTTTTCAAGTAGGAATTCCGAGCTGATGGAATGCTTTCTTTGTTTTGTTTTTTTTCTAGTTTCAGGTTGGAAATTCTGAGTTGCAAGTTATAAGCAGCAATAGGGTCTGAAAGAGAGAGAGAGCGAGAGAGAGAGAGAGAAAGAGCTCTACAGGTCTAATTGTGCTTGGAAATGGTCCCTGTTCAAGTCAATGCACTTATTTTTATCCTTCTTTTGTGTGTGTGTGTGTGTGTGTGTGTGTGTGTTTGTATGTTGTACTTTATTGATCCTTTTCACAGCAGAAATTTGCCGTTTTGGGAACAGCTTTGCTTTGCCCAAAGCCACAAAGACTGGTGTATGTCTGTGTCTGTGTGTGTGTGTGTGTGCACATGTTTATAGAGCTCAGATTGGCATTGTAAGAATTAATCTCTCTCACTGTCTCTCCCTACACTACATCGCTCATCCAAACCCCCACACACTTACGTCAACTGTTTCATTTATATGAGTGTTGCACCTCACAGAAGGTAACGTGTGTGTGTGTATTTTGCAGCAAACAGCGGAGATGGCATTGATTACAGCCAGCAGAAGCGGGAGAACATCGGCGATCTTATTCAAGAGACACTGGAGGTGTTTGAGCGCTACGGAGGAGAGGATGCCTTCATCAACATCAAATACATGGTGCCCACTTATGAGTCCTGTCTATTCAACTAACACACACACACACACACACACACTACTGCTACACCTGAGCCTTATACTCCACCTGTATGACAATATTAATCTAGTCACCTGATTCATCCTATTATTCTACTGAGTATCCTTTGTCTTAATGAAACATTAAAGCCACTGTGTGTCTCCTCACTTTAAAAGTAAAATCATAAAGTTCAGAACCTCAAATTGTAACAGCACAAATACTGAATACACTCTGAACTGGAATATTCACAATAAAGCTGCAAATGCACCAAAGAAACAGTGCATGGTTATTATGTGCAAATATCCATATCTGTGTCTTTATTTGAACCTGAAGTGGGCGCGGCCTACACCAGATGTTTTTATTCTTCTTCTTTTTTTTTTTTTTTTAATGTGAATCCTATGATTATGCCTCCCAGAAGCACTGAGAAACACTGCAACAATGCCCAGAGCTGTCATTTATTCATTCACAAAATAAAACAACAAAGAGAAATTTGCAGAACAAATTTCTGAAATTTGAAGAACATTCTTTTAAAGCAACGAATGAACTGGCTAATATTATTTAAATTATTTAATGATTAATTTTGGACACTCCAGAAGAAATATGTTGTCTTGTGTGTTGTTCTTGATTTGCAATGTGGAACGGCAGCTCTATAAATAAAAGCATATTTCTTTTGTGAATTTCACAAATGGTTTGTATAGAGATATGGTTTTGTTTTGGAGCTTAGTAAGAAACAGAGAAAAAGAGGGGAAAAAGAATAGTGTGCCTTCTATTCGTATCTGTTTTGAACACAGTATCTGTTCGTTCTGAATAATATATTCATATTCAGTTACATCTCAATTCTGGACACTTTGTTTTCTCTTATGGTTTGATGATACTGTCTGACCTCCGAGTGTATCATAAATATATATTAATTGTTCTCTTATAAGGATATATTTAATTATACTATAATTATATTATACTCGCTTAAATTCCACATAATTAGTTAATACCATTTATGCCTTGTCTCAGTACAGTTATAGAGTTATTGGGTGTGTGTGTGTGTCTGTGTGTGCGTTACTAATAGTGCACTTAGAGTGTGTTTTGTAATGTTGTGTTTGGTGATTTGAAAAGTATGCGAGTTAATCACATGATTTATCACAGCAGGTGACTCATTTCCTGCAGTTAATGATGATTAATAACACTTAGGAATTCTGCCCAATTTAGCCCTAATTAAGCATGTTTTAATTAAACTAACTGTGTATTTGGCATGTTTCCTTAGAAGTAAAAATCTTTCTATCCACAAGTTTTTTTTTGTTTTTTTTTTTTAAGAATTTTTTTGAAAAGTCAGAAAGGAACTCCATCAGCAAAATCCATCAGCTTTCTGAATTTCCATCAACTATAACAACTGCAAATTCTGAAGAGAAGCTCTTGATGACAAAATCGCCCCAGCCAAACTTTGGGAATGGGGATGGGGGAAAAAAAATCGAGAGCAGACAGGATTGGACAAACTTTTTGCAGGAATAGGTGGAATTGGGTCAAACTTTTTGCAGGAGAGGGTGGGACTGATCAAACTTTTTGTGGAAGCAGAGGGGACTGGTCAAACTTTTTGCAAGAGTAGAAGGAATTGGTCAAACTTTTTGTGAGAACAGATGGGATTGGTCAAATTTTTGTGGGAGTGGACAGGATTGGTCAACCATTTTGCAGGAGTTGGTGGGATTGGACAAAATTTTTTATGGGGGTGGGCCATATTGGCCAAACATTTTTCAGGAATGGACAGGATTGGCCAAAATTTTGCAGGAGTTGGCAGCGTTGGTCAAATTTTTTACAAGAGCAGATGGTCAACAGTGTCTGCAGGAGTGAGAATAAAGAACATTCACATGCACAGCTGTCCTTTCAATAACTTGTCAGGTATTTACCAACTAATACTAAACAATATGTCAACAGGATAAGGTGATGTTTTGTATATAATCTATACACACTCTATAGACTATCAGCTCATCCCTAGTCCTATCGAGTGGAATAATAATACTAAAGTGTTAACAGAATTCACTTAAATGTTTACTGACAACTATATACACATGTATAGAGGATAAAATGCAAATCATGCCTTCAAGATCATGGCACAATACAGAGGTTCTGTACACCAGACTATAGAAAGTGTTAGACAAAAGCAATGTTCAGAAAAGCTGTTCCAGTACAATGAAGAAGACTGAACGAGTATTATGGGTATGGATAACATCGGGAATATCTAAAACTTGCATCTGACATTAGACGGTGTTAGTTTATTTCTCCTATACTGTGACCTGGAGGGTTAGACGCTGTAAATATTCCTTAGTGAGAGTCTAACATTGGGGTGTGTTTTATTGTTATTGGAAAATTGCCAGTAATTTGCAGAAGCTGATATTCAAGCTTGGCCTTGACTTTATTACTACATATAGCCTGGAAGCAGCACTGGAATGTATTTCTAAAACAGTCTGACTATCAGTCTTATTAAATCACATGTTATTCTAAATGTTGTCTTGGTCCTTGGAGTATGCAGCTGAGTGTCACTGGGCAAATGAAACTTGGGTGTTCCTTCTGCTGTAAAACTTGTATAAAACCCCAAACAGAAACATTATAGGTTTCACACAGTAACAGGTTTATATATATATATATATATATATATATATATATATATATATATATATATATATAAACAACCCAAGCCCAGAGAGATGCTCATTTAGCTTGTCACTGATCTAACAAACCTGACTGGGGTCATCAGGTAGTTATTATGATCAGTTCGGAGCACAGCAGACAGATTAATGTTATTAATAGAGCAGGTGTGATCACAGTCGCCTTGAAATAAGTTCTCAGAAGGCAGTCACATTATTGAGAGCATGCAAATAGAGATACATATACAAGTTTTCAGAAGATTCAGCTGGACCTGTTTAATTGGTGGGGTTCCTCAGATCTCCTTCTTTCTCACGCACACAAATGTGCAGCTGTTTTTTCTGTCGGCGTCATGCCTCTCGACATGCGTGTGTGTGATTAGCATGCGTGGAATCTGACCAGGCGTGAAGTTCACCTGTCTCTACAGAGGAATGAGGTTTGGAACAACTGCTGCCTTCCCGGAAGAATGCCATCGCTTCTTCTAATCTCACATGACCCATGATAATCCATCTCTCATAGCTCGCCCTGTCTATCTCCCCACTCTTTTTCTTTCTCTCTCTGTTGTTATTATTAGACAGGTTGCCATTGCAGCCATCACAGCTGTCAGTTTGGCACCAGACGTTTTTTTTTCCCGCCTCCCCCAGGCTTTGAAGGTGACTGTGAAGTGTAAGTCTGATCTTATTTACAAAGCCAGACTCAACAAATCGTGACACTAAAGGTCTAGCTGTAGAATTATTTACCTACTACAGAAGGGTGTTGATGAGTGTTCAAGAGTCTTAGAAGTCTCCTGCCTTAGCCAGCATGGGTAAAATTGCGAAGCTTTATTAGGACATGATAAAACACTTGCCGTGCTGTCATAAGAACATAATCAGTGACGGGGTAGTGTGATGCGTCCCCCAGTGTGAAGTGGAGTTACTGTTACCACCCTGACATTGATTATTGTCCTATAACTGCAAGTCCTTCAATGTTTTATTTCTCTTATATCACAGCAATTTGCCAACACTAAAAAAAATGTTTATTACAGAACATTTGTGAAACACTTCCATTATAACATCTAAAAATAGGCGGTACATCACCAGCCTCTTTTGTTCTCTCTAATGAACTTAAGACAGAAAAATGCAGCGTCTTTGCAGAACATCTATGTTGTCCTCACTGATACTCACGCAGCTCTTAGTCTCTGTTATTTGGGCTGCGTGTGCCTGTATTTCCACATGGATGCTTTGAATGGTGATATAGAGCTTATCATCTAGATGTGAAGTCATCTTTCATTGTTTAGATGGCTTGTAGAATTTCGCTAGATGCTAGCTGATCTTGGCTATGGCTGGCCTCAAGCGAAACGGATGTGTCTGTATGTTGAGGCTCCTCAAGAATATTCATTTTTGAATATTCAAAACTTTGAGTGGCTTTGCAATAGGCATTTTATGTAGGGTAAGTTGATTTAAGAGTGGATTAGACGAATAAGCAGTTAGTGGTCTTTAATGTTGAATGATTTCAGAATGTTTATGACAGGCTCTGGGTTATGTCTGCCCGCCACCACGCACCACGCTATAACTGGAAGTCAAAAAAAAAAAAAAATTGCAGTATCACTTCACTGAGAAACTGTAAAGCACAGAGTTTGTTTCTTGAACACTCTCCTCAGAAAACCTAAAGTTACAGCTTTACCTCTGACTGTTACAAAGCAGTGACACTGGAGACTTCTTCCAAATGTGCTAAATAAATTTCACCACATCAACACCTGTTTATGTGGAGTGTTTGCCACACAAGTCCCTGTTTCTATAGAAATGGTAACGTATTAGAACGAGCGCATTAATATAAACCTGTGATATTCCTTAGAACTGGTAACTACTGACAGAAATACTGTTACAGCAAATTAATCGAAACCTTCTGACCAATCAGATTCAAGAATTCAACAGCAATGTGGTATAAAGAAACATGAGATGATACATGATGAGTCAGTGTTAATCCACAGCCACTTCAGAGCCAGACATGACTCCTCATAACACTCTAACATGTTTCTTATGATGATGGGGAGGAGCACACTAATTATCACCTAGTTATGATTACTATTATATTCTCAAGTGATGTGCTATGCTGTGCTCAACCCCTCTGGCCATCACCAGGGTTTATCTTGACAAGTCCAAGGCACTTGCAATGGAGCATACATTTTTTAATATTTTTCCGTGCTTCATACTTTTCTAGTTTTCATTTTGTTTTACATTTTGTTGCATGTTGCTTTATAAGCCCCTACTTTTAATGTGATTCAGAAACAAGAGACTGGGAATACAATCCATGCAGCTTGCTTATCATTTTTTGCAATTTGGTAACAATGCTTTTGTGAATTTTTATAAACTCTAACTCTAATGTTGAACAAAGTGCTATAATTAATTGCTCAAATAATGCTGTGTGTCACTATTCATCATAATGTCTTATGACTCACTGCACTACTCTTCTGACTCACAAAGACGTAGAGAAATTTGGATGATTTAAAATGCCATCACCGTGTTTCAACTAAAGGAAAATAATTCAAATACTCATTTTGATACAAGTTATTTGCACCCTGCAAGAAAATGGGCAAACATTATTAAAAAAAACATTATGCACCACAATTCAATATTTCTGCTCAAGCAATTTCAGAATCTCTGAAACAGCCCCCACCCCAAACGGTGCCAAATCAGCTGTCTGTGCTCAGTAGTTTCATATAAAATTATGTGTAGATAAGCTGTAGACTAATTATACAGTGTGTGTTTGTGTGTGTATATATGTATGTATGGAAATATATATATATATATATGTATATAGATAGATAGATAGATAGATATAGATATATATATGTATGTATATGTGAGAACACCCCATTCTAACAATATTGGGAGATTCAAGTAATATAACTAAACAAATAAAACCAAAGAAAAGTCTTTTTAAAATGATCTGTAAA
>CM075012.1:23360105-23390162 GCA_037576675.1 Pangasius sanitwongsei
TGTGTGTGTGTGTGTGTGTGTATATATATATATATATATATATATATATATACACACACACACACACACACACACACATACACTGTATGGCCAAAAGTTTGTGGACACCTGACCATCACACTGATATGTGCTTTCTGAACATTCCATTCCAGATTTAGTTTTCCTTTGCTGTTATTAATAACCTCCACTCTTCTGGGAAGGCTTTCCACTAGATTGTGGAATCTTCAGCCTCAAGAGTATAAGTGAGGACGTGCGCGGCACTTACCTGGGGAACAGATGGCACCAGGATGCACTATGGGAAGAAGACAAGCCGGCGGAGGCAGTGTGATGCCTCGGCGAAAATTGTTCAGGAATGGTCTGAGGAACATGACAAAAAGTTCAAGGTGTTGACTTGGCCTCCAGATTCCCCAGAACTCAATCCGATTGAGCATCTGTGGGATGTGCTCGACAAACAACTCAGATCCAGCTGGAGGCCCCACCTCGCAATTTACAGGACAGAGATCTGCTACTAATGTCTTGGTGCCATATACCACCACACACCTTCAGAGGTCTTGTGGAGTATAAGTAAGAAGACGAGCAATTGATCATACTTGGTTTAATTACTTATTTTACAGAGTTTGTTTTACATAGTCCTAAAGCTGTTTAATGACAAGCTAAATTAATACCAAAAGACAATCACTGACTTTATTTGAGGATATTTTTCTCTTTTTTAAACCACCTTGTTGCTTCCTATCATTGGTCCTTATTGTAGTTGAAGGAGTTTGGGATAGCTGATGCTGATTCCACTTTAATGCGTACGCACTACAGGGTGCAGTAAGGGCGCATGGGGGGGACATCTGAGCAACAGTTTGAAGCCCAAAATGAGAAATGAGAACACACTGGCCTTGGGGGCAGACACAAATGAGAACCACAAGTGTGCCATTTGGGACAGGATGACTGTTGAAAACTGGCTAGGAAAAGGCTATTGGTGCTTTATAGGACATTATTAGAATTCCTAAATGTGTTTAAGACATTGTTGTGAATTACAATGAATTATTAGCACTCTTCTGATGAATTACGTATAAGAACTTCATAGACAGTATTACTACTGGATGGATGAATGGATGGATAAAGCAGATGGGAGCTGATTCCACATTCACTGGCAGTGTTGTTGCATGGAAATGGAAAGTCAGACAGATCACACAGCTGAGATGTACTAGGAAGAGAAAGAAAAAGAAGGGTTAAACAGAAAATGGAGAGGCTGATTCAGAAAAACAAGTGGGAAACACACGAGGGAAGGAGAAGTAAGTGTGTGTGTGTGTGTGTGTGTGGTGGGGGGGTTTGGTACCAGGAATAAATTGCCCTTTGGGAGCTATTTGTCTTCTTCGTTGCAGGGCCACAATCGTCCCAAAAGCAGCCACTGAACACATGCAAGCTCTGTTACAATGGAGACTTATTTATCTGTAATACTGTGTTCAGGACGTAGCTGTGACTCTCTCTCTCGCTTTCTCTCTCACACACACACACACACACATTTATTTCCAAATCTGCTTCAACACACAGGCAGACTGTGATGTCTTTAACTCCCCTGATCAGGGTGCAAGGGTTCAACTACTGTATCTTGTCCTGTTGTGGATCAGAGGTCAAAGGTCAGAGGTCACTGCCCTTACATTGTGCTCTGAGCACTGAGTGAAATACTGAACCAAAAAGAACTTCAAGGTCGCTTGAAATGAGAGAGGAAATGAGACTAGAGGAGACAAGAGGAGAGGAGAAGAGAGGAGACGAAAAGGAGAGGAGACAGGAATTGAGGATCGTAAAAAAAAAAAAACCCAGCAAAGTAGAAGACAACTGGTAAGATCAGATGAGATAAGATTACATTTTTGCCTCTCAACCAATCAGATTGCAAGTTGGGGGGCAAGCGAGGAAAACAAACATGGAGGACAGAGTGAAAAATGAGTCTTGTTAGTCGGTGAGTGTAAGGAGATTTACAACGTGTTTAATCCAAAATAGTCCATAGCCAATATTGATATATAGTGTTGATATATAAGTAAAATTAACAACTGTCTTTGGGACCAGTATGGGATGTGACATCCCACTTTATCTGCAAGTCACACAAGCAGATGCTCTTCTCTTTATTTTCTACCAAACAACCTCCTAATCACCAGAGTTAAACACCTAGTGTGAAAGGTGAACGCAGTCTGTGGAGGGTTTGTTGACTATCTTTTCTAGGGTTTGTTGTCGTATCTACAGTGCACTATCCAAATTAAGGGTAATCTATTTTTCTTCCATAACGTGAAATATTTTCTTCAGAAAATACTGAACACATACTGAACAATTTAGCATAGCCAATCCACCTACTGGCATTTTTGGTAGGTAGGAGGAAACAGGAGAACCCAAAGGAAACTCACGCGAGTTACCACCGCCCCAATACTTACATGTATATACATAAACATGTCATGTAAATTAAAAAGGAGCCACACTCATACTCCTACACACACATCAGGACTCCGTACTTGGTTCCGCAGTATTGCTGGCCCTGAGTAATTACTAGAGTGGGCGGAGACTACAAAATCCATCATATGACTACTGCCACTATCCTGCGGTGCAGATTAGACCTCTGTACTCACACACACAGGGGGAGGCTCCCCATGTTTTACACTGTTCTCACTCACTGTCTGCCCCACCCCATGAACCCTGAGAGTACACGTGTGCTGGAAGAGTGAGAGCGCAGTCATCCATAATGCGCAATCTGTCTCTCTCTCTCTCTCTATACCCCTCAACATACACACTGAGTCTAACTGCTGACCCAGATTCTGACGCTTAGCCTTTGTGTATTTACACATTCACATTAATACACTCTTACCCTCTGATTCTCTCTCTCTCACACACACAATGTTTTTTTTTAAGATATGTTTACATTTTTAATAAACTACATGTTAAAACTCATACACACATCTATCTTTTTTCAAAAACATCTTTTCTCTCTCTCTCATACACACACACACACACACACACACTGATCACTTGATCTAAATCTGAGAAGCTGCAATCTGTGAGGTAGAAATGATACCACTGTGCTTCCTGAGATAAGCACTAAAACCATCTCTAAATGCCACCTTTTGTTTTTTTTTATCCTTCATGAAATACAGGACTTTTTTTTATTATCAGTAATATTCATAGACGTTGTGTAAAAAAAAGTATTCAGAGTGATCTCTCTTGAGCCCTGTGTGTTTCTGCGAGCTGCTGTTTTGCCTGAGGTCCTCTCAGACTGAAGGCAAGAGTTCCATGTTCACTTACTATAATTCAGACACAGACTCTCTGACAGAGAGTCTGAAAAATCCAAAACAAACAGCAGGTAACCTGAAAAAGTGTTTAGAGCTAGATAAATAAAAGGCCACATTTACAGTATTTGCATACAACATCTGTAAATCCTAATTCACATTAACTATCTTTTTGAAAATGTGGAAATTTGCAAGCATACGTTATATACCAGCTCAGACACATCAAACACCATCACACCCAGCATTAGGCACAAAATAAGTTCAAATTTACTGTGACTGGCAGGAGAGAAAGCATGACAGTATGAACAAACCGGTGTGACAGAGCGGAAGATTACAAGGAAAAAAGATTCAGGGCTAATGGGGTTTTAGATTTTTTCTCTTTCTAAACAGGTAAGGTATTTATTGTTCCCACCTCTAATTAGAAGGGAAGCTGGTGAATGATAGATGATAGTCAGCCAGTTTATCCTTGTTGTGCAGTTGTGACTAAGGCCCTGTTCACACCTGGTATATCCATCTTGAGTGATCCGATCAGCTGAGACGCGTAGCCGTTCACACCTGCCATTATCAACGCTCTCTTGTGAACACTTGTGCTCAGATTTCATACATCATTTCCACTAGAGGAAGGGTGTCGCACACATTTATTACAGCAGCCTTCTGCTGCATTTGTTTTCAGACAGAAATGTTCCGCAAATCCTATTTTATGTACATGTATAGGCTGTTTCAAATGCTTCGCTCGTGTGGTCTGCTAACAAAACCTATAAATGAACAGCAGATGACACAATGAAAGAAGCTATGAAAAGCAGCTGCTTTCGTTTCTGCTGTTTTAGCCTCAAGAGCCCGCAGAATGCTATAATGCTAATGCTATGCTGCTAATACAAGAGGAAGACACAGATCTGACCAAGACCTTGAAGAAGGAGATGTTGGACTACATCAACGAGAAATATAAAGATGAAGCACTCAGGAGCTGCTAGATGTGGCATCTTGTTTGGACCCCCGGTTCAAGATGGACTTCATCAATGCAGACAGCAAGCCCCAAGTTAAGGCCAGAGTGGCATCAGAGATGATAGAATGCCAGGAGGAGACATCAAGCTGCAGCACTGAAGTGGAGCCCGAAGTTGCTGACACTAAGCAAAGAAAGCCAAGAAGTCCTTGGGAAGTTTCTTTAAACTGAGCGGAGCTGCAGGAATGGGTAATTCCTTTCTGACCCTTACGGATGCTGTGGAAGCAGATTTAAACAACCACCTTCCAACAACTTCCACAGACAATGAAGAAGATCCACTTGTGTGGTGGAAAACCCACAGAGTAAGCTTTCCATGACTCGCAGAGCTTGCCCACAAGTATCTATCCATTCCTGCTACAAGTTCCCCCTCAAAGAGGCTTTTCAGTGCAAGGGACAACATCGTCACTTGCCATTGTTCTTGTCTCAAGCCTGCAATGGTGGATAGACTGGTATTCTTGGCCAAAAACCTCTAAACTTGAGTGAGCAATGCACACAGATGCTTAAAAGTCAAATTTGACTATATTTGACTAAATTGTGCAACTGTTGTGAGAAAGAAATCTTGCGATTTATTTATCTGCTAGATACTCAGTTTAGAAAGAAGCCAGATTTTATACAATTGAAAAGTTTCAATTCATCTTTATTTGTTTAACCATGATGACCAACATTTTGTTTTACTTTGGCACTGTTGCCAAGAAAAGTTGATTTTAAAAAAGTCTGTGAAACAAAATGGTTCTGTGTTGATATTTATTACAAGTTATTTATTACAAGTTCAGTTTAGCTTATTACAAGTTATTTGTTTTAAAACAAATTCTATTTACTTTAAGTCGGATTTTTATAAACCACACAGGGGGCTGGTGTATAGCTGCTCTTTTATTTTTATTATCCAAAATTTTTAAAAAAGATATTTATTACTTTGCTATTTTCAGAAAAGAGGTTTGTAATTGTTGAATAAAATGTTAAATGACCTACTTTGTCACTCAAGTTAATTCCATGATAATGAAGCTTCCTCAGAGTAGTGCTCTGTTTTAACCTGGAGTACAGAGATATAGCCTCCTGTAATATACTGGAGTCCCTTCTCTTCTTCATTCACAAATGATCCTCCTTATTTTAGGGTAAGCAACATGCATTATTAATATCATGACATGTTATATCATTGATTTTAGCCTTGATTGATAGAAGAGTATTATATGAATACAGTGCTATCATGGTGAGTCAACCAGTGTATTAAACTACCCAAAAAAGTCAAAAGGTAAAAAGTCATTTTCAGCCTTTTTTTTTTTTTTTATTATTATTTTTATTTTCCATGCATATGCAGTTCCCTACAAAATCACCCCAGTCATTCTAGAGTGATTAATTCCTTCCAAATAGAGCTATTCAAGTCACCTGATGAAAATTCCTGTATTTTTTCATAATTGCAATATATATTGCAGAAAAACAAGACATCGCAATGTCAGTTTTTTCCAGTATCGTGCAGCCCTAATGGTACACACTAGAAGTGCAGTGGAGAATTATCATCAGTGGATAGTGGAGAGTTATTATCCATTCAACACGATTTCCAAACAGTCTCGCAATGATAGACAACGATGCATATTTTCTTGTTAGGGCAATGATGCAGTCGAATAGGCGGTCCTTTGTTGCTGTCTGGATCGCACTGAGACACGTTCGCGTTCACAATACAAATGTGACGTGGCCATATGTGTCCCAGACCACCTCTGAATGTGGTTTGAGTGATCGGGTCACAATGTGTCTTTGAGATGCATCTGACCCCGTTCATACCTGTACTTGGTGCTGTCCACTTATGACCGGATCACTTAGGACATATGTTAATACCAGGTGTGAACGGGCCATAACAGGAGGCTCTGGTAAGTGATTCGAGTGATTTGAACACGCTGCTCTGATCTGTGTTAGATGAAAACACTCATCTGTTTGCCAAATCAGTTAATACTTTTGCCTCATAAGACATTTTAAAAATTAAAAATTAAAAATAAATATTGAAAAAAAAAACAGGAGGAGTGTGTGAGACTAAAAACGTAATCCTAAAACTCTTTCATTGGCTGGTCAGCAACATGGTATTGGAAAAAGTTTACAAATATAATTTTTTTTTATGAAAAACATGATTTCTAACATGATTGCTGTTGTTCTTTAATCCAAGTATCCAGAACATGTCATATTTCTATAGAACTACAGCTCTGTGTTCCTAGGTTCAGTTTGTGCATCCTGGCTTGTTCAACAGCATGCATTTACAAAAAAATTATATTTGCCTTCAAACCAGAGTACACAGCATGATTATCTCACTTCCTGCAGTTGGGTTGATTCTGGATGTTTCTTGCTGCAGTTGAACTGAACCACTAGAGGTGGTCTCAGACCTGGTACTGGGTGTTCACACCTGGTGTTATATGAAGCTTGCATTTGAACAATCAATGAGGTTCAATGCAGCATCCCAATAATTGGTCTGTAGAAAAATACATACTCTAGAGCAGGAACTAAAAAGGTTTACAGAACTGCAGCTAAGAGTAAATGCCGGTAAAAAGTTCCTGCAGAGGAAATGTGTTAATACAGCACAAGTCACAAAAAGTGCCAGATGCCCTGAGTCCCTGGTGTAGATTCTGGCTTGTGTTGGACACGTACCCTCCTTTCCCTAACGGCAGAGACCATTACTGTAGCTCTGCTTGTCCAGACAATACTGTCGCCTAGAAATCAAGTGTACACTCAGACAGCTGTTAGGCAGGCTGTGTGTGTGTGTGTTGGCTTCTCTAAAGTGAGCTATTAGTGTAAAGCTCCATAATCTCAGGCAGCTACAGTATGTAGAGCTTCTATATCAAGACAGAAACACCTGTCTGAGTTACAATAGCTTTTTTCTCTCTCTCTTGATATATTTCATGTAACAGATGCACAGTGCCTTCATTTATTTACAGTTTTGACCTTTCTGTCTGTTGGATAATGCATATTCTACAGTGAAGTATATCAAACATTTGATTGAAAAGCTAAGGTCTACTCCATTTGAAAGTGAAGTGAAGTGAAGTGTGGCCATACTCGGAATTTGTGCTCTGCATTTAACCCATCCAAGTGCACACACACAGTAGTGAACACACACCTGGAGCAGTGAGCAGCCTTTTTTTTTTGCTGCGTTGCCCGGGGAGCAGTTGGGGGATCAGTGCCTTGCTCAAGGGTCTCACCTCAGTCGTGGTATTGAGGGTGGAAGAGAGCGCTGGTCATTCACTCCCCCCACCTACAATCCCTGCTGGACCTGAGACTCGAACCCATGACCTTCAGGTTCACCTTCGGGTCGCAAGTCCGACTCGCTAACCATTAGGCCACGACTGCCCCCCTCATCTGCTCATGAGGTGTTCATTAACAAACTTATATGCTGCAGCAGTGATGAATCTGAGAAACCCTCTGCTCTTTACACAGAAGCAGCTGTGTGTGTGTCACTAGGACCCCCACTGACCTGTGTGCGCTAGCTGCACTGTTTGTGTTCCTGTTATCAGCAACTGAAGGAATGTGTCCCTCTGCCTTCCTCTCTGGAACAAAAGATTAGCAGCCTGTCGACGGTGCTTGGTTTCACACCAGCAAAGCCAGAGTTTCCCAGCTGTTGAATGAGTGAAGCTGCTCCTCCAGCTCCAAGCCAAGATCAATTAGAATGGCCAAGGTCCACATTTAAATGAAAAATGCAGGTATAAGGTCAATAGGATAAAAGTCTCACCTT
This sequence comes from Pangasius sanitwongsei, assembly GCA_037576675.1. NCBI lineage: Eukaryota > Metazoa > Chordata > Actinopteri > Siluriformes > Pangasiidae > Pangasius > Pangasius sanitwongsei. The sequence continues at coordinate 23,368,072 of CM075012.1, forward strand.
ATGTCTCATCTAAGCTGGATAAGACATGAGGGTCAGAGATACAGCTCTCTGTAAAATAAAATCCCACTGGCTAAATAAGCCAGGCAGCATTTTATAACTAAAGCAGATACAGAGAGAGAGAGAGAGAGAGAGAGAGAGAGAGAGAGAGAGGCTTTGTCCTGCTGATCTGAAGGGCATCTTGAGCCACCTTTTGAATTGTAACATTAATAGCTTTTATGGCTCCAGGCAGTCCAGACGTATGAAGAAATGCAAAGGGCAGAAAAATAATTGAGATGAGATGGATCTATCTACTCAGTGCATTTTTAAATAAACTGATTTAAAAAGTGAATAATTTTGAAAGCTGTTGCCGAATATTACTGTAAGAGCTCAGCAATTTAGTCTCCACATATTTCTTATGAAAATATACAACCTATATACATATACATATATACATATACACACATATATATATATATATATACACACATTTAATGTTGTGGAACGTTTTTAAAATCTGTTCTCATGTTACTGTCTGTGTGGAGTTTCACGTTCTCCCCATGTCAGTGTGGTTTTCCTCTGAGTTCTCCTTCCGCCTTAAAAAACGTGCTTGTAGATAGATTGGCTATGCTAAATTGCCCCTAGGTGTGAGTGAGTGTGTGAATGTGTGTGTGGTGCTCTGTGATGGAATGGTGTCCCATCCAGGGTGTATTCCTCCCTCACATCTGATGTTCCCAGGATAGGCTCCGAATCCACTGTGACTCTGACCAGGATAACTTGCTTACTGACAAATCAGAACGGAGAATTCAACAGTGCTGTCGTATATTATTATGATATGAACATTATAATATTAACACATACACACACAAAACAGACAGATAGACATACATACAAATAGATAGCTAGATAGCTAGATAGATAGCTAGATAGATAGAGGCTCAGACAGGCTGACTGGCAGACAGACAGACAGATAGATAGATAGATAGATAGATAGATAGATACTCAGGCTGATTGGCAGATAAACAGATAGATAGATAGATAGATAGATAGATAGATAGATAGATAGATAGATAGATAGATAGATAGATAGATAGAGACTCAGACAGGCTGACTGGCAGATAAACAGATAGATAGATAGATAGATAGATAGATAGATAGATAGATAGATAGAGACTCAGACAGGCTGATAAATAGAAAGACAGATAGAACGACAGACAGATAGATAGATAGATAGATAGATAGATAGATAGATAGATAGATAGATAGATAGATACTCAGACAGGCTGATTGGCAGACAGACAGACAGACAGACAGACAGATAGATAGATAGATAGATAGATAGATAGATAGATAGAGACTCAGACAGGCTGATTGGCAGATAGACAGACAGATAGATAGATAGATAGATAGATAGATAGATAGAGACTCAGACAGGCTGATTGGCAGATAGACAGACAGACAGACAGATAGATAGACAGACAGATAGACAGATAGATAGATAGATAGATAGATAGATAGATAGAGACTCAGACAGGCTGATAAATAGAAAGACAGACAGATAGATAGATAGATAGATAGATAGATAGATAGATAGATAACACTGCAGACTCTAATGCAGTCATCTGTCACGGTGTCATTAACCAGCAGCAAATCTTTTAGCAGAATTAATGGCCGCAGCGGCGCTATCAAAGACCCTCTCTGGTGTTTAACTGGATCTTCAACAGTGTATCGTATTCTAACGGTAACAGCGCCATTGGCTCTGATCTCTGTACATCAGTTTTAGCGTCGACGCTCATTGGCGCTGCGCCGCCATTAAAGTTCAGCCTCAGTCGCTTATTGGTGAAATCATCGGCAACTAAACGTGGCTGTGTCCAATCAGAGAGGGGAAGGCGGGGCTGTGGGCGGAGTCGAGTCTCTGGCGCAGGCAGCGCTGGTTGGGAAACGGTCTCGCGAGCGCAGTCACGAGGAGAGACTGAGTGAGTGAGCGTCGCGCGCCTCTTTCCGATGAGATAGTGCACACACACACACACACACACACTCTTATACACACACAGACGCAGCGCGGCTCCGACACAGCGACGAACTGTTCACCAGCGCGCTCTGTTTTTATTTCGGAAGGGTTTTTGAGACCACAGCGAGCAGGACGGTGGGGGGAGCGAGGGATTTTGTCTGCAACTTTTTCTTTTGTGTTCTTTTTTCTTTGTTTTTTCTAAAGAAGGATTGTGGTTTTTGGGGTTTGTGGCCGCAGAGATGATGGTCGGGGAGATCGAAGTGAAGGAGAGACCGAGGCCGAGTCCTGACTATCTGATGCAGTTACTGAACGAAAAGAAGCTCATGACCAGTCTGCCGAACCTGTGCGGCATCTTCACACACCTCGAAAGACTGCTGGATGAAGGTAAACGACCACAACCACCTGAGTGTGGAGCTGGAAGAGTCTGAGTGAGTGAGTGAGTGTGTGTGTGTGTGTGTGTGTGTGTGGAGCACGCTTAGAGACGGTCACTGAGCAGCTAGCCCGCTAAACTAGCCTGCTCAACTACTTTAACTAGTTTTCTCCAGCTGACCAGGACGTACACAAAGCCGAGATTGATCTTTATTATAAACGAACACTTCCTCGTGACCTCTTCATGCTGTAAAACTTCACTACAGCTGTTAAAGTTGATGCTAAAGTTTGAATCTGAGCGCGAGGAGGAAACTTTTCCGCTCGCTCCTGCTAGCACGGTTTGGGGTTAGCATGACTAGCGAAGTGCTCCGACTGTTACAAACTTTTCGAGGTGGAACGAACAAACAAACAACGTCAGAATTCCTTTTAAAATGTTGTCCAGAAATTTAAATTAATTCTTCTGTTTGTTTGTTTTTTGATAGTTATTAATGACGGCCGCATTATTTTTAGTTAACTCACGTATTTTATTTGAAGAGTTTAAGGGAAACTTTAGCCGTCATTGCTACAGCTAGGCTTCAACAAACTGCACGGGTCAGAGGAATTGCTCATTTTAACCCCGCTAAAGTGAAGTTTTTTTTTTTCTAAATAAGCCACCACTAAGGATATTTACTCAGTATAAGAGCTCTTTCACCTCGCAGGAATGTACTGAAATGTTTTCCTTTGGTCCAGACTCCTGACTCGCCCCGTTATTTTGGCCACAAGCCGTTAGTCCGAGTGTGTGTCTGTGCAGCCTGGGTGCGAACTATTAGGGTCTCCGGAGGTGGGGGGGGTGTAGGGGTCTGACCTCTAATGAAGACTTTAACAGTGTTAGGGAGTAAACACAAAAAAGGTTGACGAGTTCTTAAAAATATACACACACAATGTTTAAAGTAGTAAACATTATTTAAAAAAATATTTCTCCTAATTTTTATGGAAAGACGTAAATTTGGTATTTTGAACACCCCTAGTACAGACCGTACCATTTCTTAACTGTTGATACATAAGCCTCGAGCTTGTTTCTCTCACCAGTATACTGTAGAAATACAGCTAGACTGTAAATGCAGTTTAAGCTGAACTGCGTTTTACTGGAGCTGGTGTTCCTGTGCAGTCCATCAGGGAGAGTGCTGATGACATTGTAGGTCTATAATTGGCACTCTGTGTAACTGTAGCTAGTTACATGTTTGCAGAACGGACTTGCTCATGATACATTTTTGCACAGTGGTCAGAGATTGTTAGTATTTACTCTGTACAGTGTTGCTGTAACTCTAAAAACATTCTGACCATGTGCCAGCTTTGCCCCTGTGCATTGGCGTGATCCTGTAATGTTACACACACTTTTGCGTTTGACAGTTGCATCCAGGATCACTTTACGGTGTTGCTCTTGCTTTGTGTAACCGCGTAGATGTCGCAACTCTTTCCAGCAGCCTCTGGGCTTTATCTCCTCTAATCTTTTCTGGAATTTCCTCTCTGCGAATTGTAACAGAGCACTATTCGGACAGGATTAGTTTGCCAGATATGTGTTGGATGACTTCTGTAGTAAATACACTCGATTCTCACGGGATTAGTGACCTCTATAAATCACAGGCATGATGTCGGTTTGGCTGTCAAACAAAAGATTTCACGTGTACTACATACACCACACGGTCTGAGTGTCAGTAGGTCACATGACCATGACATATATGCAGGCTATACCTGTGCTCGAAAGATTACATACGGCGTAATCTTTCCACATGCCTGCACACACAGTCCGTAACAGTTACTGACACAACAGATTCAGACAGGACTGAAATGCCAGAGATACTCTGGTAATAATCACCTTGCCCCACCTAACCCGATCTGAATAGAGCTTTAGCTGCAGCGGTCCATCGTGACAGCGGCATCGTTGACATGTTTCACTTCACATCCACGATCTGCTGCAGATTGTAATACCAATCATCTTGTTTTTTCACACGTATCTGCCCCTTTATCTGGAATCTGGCTCGTTCAACAAAACTGTTGCAGGAGCACGCTTGAACGTTGCATGAACGTTCAAACCGGTTTAGTTTGTGGATTAGGAACATTCATGGCATGCCTTTGACACAGTCCCAGAAACTTGCTGGCATACGTGTACGTGTATATATGTTTGCTTTTTGACACTTTTCTGTTGATTGTTCTCTTGAACAACAATTTCCTTTTAATACTTAACCATTAGTGATTAGTTTAAGGCTGTAGATAAGATGCATATATCAGAAGTGTTTATTTTTTTCCTTCATATTACCGCTTCTAGTTAGCACTACAGACTCAGAACCGATGGGGCTCGGCTGATTTGAATTTGGCGTAAAGAAAATAAACGCATACGTCCTTTTCCAGTCGTCTTTTCGTCTTAGACAAGGCATGTTGTGAGTTAAAAATAAAATCTATAAAAGCGATGTGAAAACTCTATCTCTAGCCCAGTGGCTATTCTCTGGTCTGATGAGCTGCTTTCAGCGAAATCATTTATCTTAATACTTATAAACCACAACAGATGATACAGAAGGTGTCCTGGTTTGTGTTTAGAAAACTGCAGCCGCTGAACTACGGACAGATTATTTTCATAGGTTTATCAGCTCTGCTACAGTATTTGTGTTGGTCCGCTGCAATACTTTGCTGAGTCTTAATTCCAACATCCTTGCTTCTTTCCTGGCTCTCTATCCGCTCTCTCTGCATTGTGTGCGCGTGGTGGATGATTTTGGCCGTTCTTTCCTGCGACAGGATGAGACCTCGCACATGCCTGTCCTTTTTAACGCCAAACAATGATCCTGTGTGTGTGAGGACTGATTGTGTGGAGCAAGATCTGTTTACTTGCACTTTGGGCTTGAGGAGCTGAACGGATCCCTTAAGTTCACAATCCACTCCCAAAAAAAAAAAAAAAAAAAAAAAGAATTACAGCAGGATGGGGGATTTTGGCTTTGTTTTTAGACCGCTACGGGTAAATCACTTTTCTGATACGCATGGCTTCACTTCGTTTGCATACTGATTTGCCTGTGCAAATGAAGATGGTCATGTACCGTAATGGCTCTCAGACTTGGTTTACATTTTCACCCTCGTCATGCGAGCAGGAAAAATACAGTATAAGGATTGCATTGGAAGGCACTGATGTGGTGGATCTGTAACACTGTTGTTTGGAAGGCAGGACAAAGCAACCGTGTGTGTGTGTGTGTGTGCGCGCATGCACTTTTGACAGAGTGAGAGAATGCAGATGGCTGGGTGTTTCAGTGATTATTGTCCCCCCTGTAATTTAGCTGTGATTCAGCTGCTGTCTGGAGCTTCTCAAGTTGGCGTTTGCTCACAGTGAGCCATCAGCTGCTGGTAGCTAATGTTTGCCCAGATTTAACCCGGCTTCGGAGTCACTTTACCGCTCGCAACTGCCGGAATTCTCGCATGATATAGTTCTTTTGTGTTTGTCGCAGTAAAAATCTTCTCGTAAAAGTGTACAGCTCATCCTACAGGTCAGTTTAAAGACGCTTTCACGTATTCAGCGTTTCGTCTTATTGGTGCAGCGTTTTGGTTCGTTTAATTATCTATAATGTGAAGGTAAACCCAAAAGCAAAAGCGTCAATTTTGCTCAGATTCAGACTCGACAATTATGGACTAATGTGTGTGAAATCGCACTTAGAGCTCTAATATCAGGTGTTCGTATCGGTTTTAATTCCAGTTGCAGGGTAAATAAGTTATATAGTGCTGCAGACTTCTATCCTGCTCCAAGTCGTAGTTATTTTCAAGAATCCAGAGCAGGAGCAGATGCGTTCAGACTGCACTTTGAGTTGTTCTGTAACACCTTAGCATGTTACAGAGCAGGATTTGTGATGGGCTTGTATTATTAGGAAAAATGTTTTTCACTGTATATAGTGAGATTTCTCCTCGCAGAAGTATAGGGCGGAAAAAAAGTATTCCCTCGCTGATTTCTCCGAACGAAATTATTCTAATGAAATGCATGCCCTGAGCTTTTATGCTTATAGAATACACAAATGAAAAGATGAAATCATTCAGAAAATGAAAACACACTCTGTCGTCGACTCGCAGCATGTAAACTGAACGAGAGTGGAAACCACAAGAATAAAGGAATGCAACATCTGGGCTGGTGTGAAACTCTGCTCCTACTACTGTACGGTCGCTGCGATGAAGTACTCCAGTGTGTGTGTAGAGGCCCAAACACCTTCATCAGTGTGTGAAACTCCACACTCCAACACACACTCCCTAATCCTGAGCTGGTGGGAAAAAGGAAGTCTCCATCTTGTCTCCTCCTCCTTTTTTAGTCGACACATGCACATATACGTGTCCATAAGCACTTCGCCACATGCACACCACTCATATTTTCAACTTGCACACATAAGGACGTGTGTGTGTGTATGTGTGCAGCTGTTGTCATGGTGAATGAAAATCCAGCCCTTTTGCATTACCTCAGTTTGACCTATGCACATGACAGCTGCTCTCGGCACTACATTTAGCTGTGTGTGTGTGTGTGTGTGTGTGTGTGTGTGTGTGTGGCTGCAGAGGACACACCGATGAGGACTGCACAGTTTTCTGTGCCATGGATATTATGCAAACACAAGCACTAGTGTTAGCAATAGACTGAAAATATGGTCAAATGCTTTAATCGCACTATTTTTCAGTAACAGCCCTGACACGTAATCTTTTTTTTTTTTTTTTTATCCATTTATAGTTGCATTTAATGTTGTCGAACGCTTGTAAGTTCCTGTTATTGTTTACTATATTGTACGAATATATTACAGACACTCTCTCTCGAAGACAAAAAACGTAGCTTGTGTTGTATGAGACAAAAACAAGCGCAAATCAGACTTTCATGTGTCGGAAAACTTACTGTGCATTCAGCGTATCTCGGAAATCGAGACATCGTGCGGTTTCTGACCTTCGTGCTCTCAAGCTACAAAGTGCGGGGGGGGGTGGACAGTTGTTTGATGTAAAATACTTGTATATACGGCGTAACTCATTTAAAAAAGGAAAGAAGTGCTACTTTGTTTACTGTGAGCAGCCATGTTGATTTGACGTCACTTGCTGAACTCAGGTTTAAGGAGGCCGTCCTGAGTTCCTTCGTCGAGGGCCGTTTTCTTCGAGTCGGATTAAGCATCTTTACCTCTGACTGTTACAAAGCGCTGACATTGGAGACTCCTTCCAAAATGACAAATAAATGTATATATTCTGTATATGGAATGACCGCACATAATGTGTTAGAACGTGCGTGTGAATAGAAACCTTGCAGCCGGAGCTTCTGTTGTAGTAAAATTGAGTTAAATCACAAAAACAGATTGCGACTTTTATTAGGGGGGAAAAATATCATGTTTAACCGTAAGCGCCCAGTTTATTGAAATGTATTAAATGGAATTTGAAGAATGTTTGTCCATCTATATTGGTTAGGCGTTAGTGTGTGTGTGTGTGAGAGAGAGTGTGTGTGTGTGTTGAATAGCTGAGCGGGCGAGTGTGTGCCGTGCGGTGGAGGTTAGAGATGGCGCCTCAGGCTCAGTTATCACGCAGCAGCCTGTTTTATAATCCCCCCCTCACCTTCCTAAAAACCTCCCCAGATGCCACTTTACACCATGGAATTTAATTAACTCGTAGCGCTGGAGAGTGGACGTGCGAATCTCTCTCTCTTTTTCTCTCTCACTCTCTCACTCCAACCCCTGGTGTCTGTCTCTTGGACGGATGATAATAAATTGGATGGCAGGATGCGGCTGACAGGGTTAGCCTGGGGACATGGACAAGACAGACCGGCTTTCTCTCCATCCCTCTTCTGCAACACTGCTGCTTTGGATGTGTGGACGTGCTATCGGGGGGGGGGGTGTGTGTGTGTGTGTGTTGGTCCTTGTGTGGGCCTCTGATAAAGCTGTCCCGATATTATGCCACAAATGCAGGGGCTTCTTATCTCCCTCTGGCCTGCCTTTTTTATTGTCTCACACACACACACACACACACAGCATTCCCTTGTTGAGTGTCGCTGTATTTTGATTGGTTGTTCATTCAGGGAGGATTTCATTTAAGAACTTGTCATAAACTTGGAGAGTGTGAGTGTGTGTGCGAGCGAGCAAGCGAGTGTGTTCGAGTGAGCGAGTGCGAGCGAGCGAGCGTGTGTGTGAGCGCAGTCAATATCTCAAATGTAGGTGCAAGATTAAGTCATTGTACAGGCCACTTCACGAAGGCTGGAAGTTGCAATGAGTCTGCATGCGCGCGCGCGCGCGCACACACACACACACACACACACACACACACACACACACACACACACACACACACACACACTAGAGAAGGAAGTCACGCCCATGAGAAGAGTGGTACATTGTTTCACAGAGAGCTGCAACTTCTTACTGTTGTGTGTGTGTTATTGTCGTGCCCTGTTATTAATTTAAACATGGTTATGAGAAGCTGCCCAGGCCCAGGCCTTGTTTATCTGACAAACAAACCAGTGGACACACACACACACGGTTGTTTTACTATCCGTGTGTGGACCTTCCATAATCATTAACACTGTGAATTAGTACTGTGCTGCACCTAAATCTAACCCAAAGCTCAGCCTGATGAACAAAAACACTTCAGTTCTTTTAGTTTCTGTAAATAAAAAAGCAGGTTTTCCACCTTGTGGGGACCAGATAAAAACTGGGGACCAGGTCAAAACTGGGAGATATTCCTATCCTTGTGGGGACATTTGTTTCTCCCAAGATATTAAAGCACACCCTTACACACATGCTACAGGAACCTGAGGGCAGGCCTCACCCATCTACATTCCACAACTGCCTCACATATCTCGTTGCCCCTCTCAGGCCCTCAGCTGTGGCTCAGTTTCTTTTCTGAGTGTGTGTGTGTGTGAGAGAGAGAGAGAGAGAGAGAGAAAAAAAGTCTTTCTTTCCACATATGTGTTAAGTTTGAGATTTTCACTTGCCCCTCAAAGGGCTGTCTTATTCAAAGAGCTTTGTTGTTGCGAAGTGGCACACAATTTAACATGAGCATGTGATCGCACCCGGATCTGAAACGTACTGTATCCAGCACAGACTGTTGACGTATTTGATTCTGCTGCTCCAGTGTGAAAACAGCGTTATGTACTGATATCAGAGTAGTGCAATGATTAATCATAATGATAAAAGCGTTCAGAAGTGCTTACGTACAATTTGTTAGACCTGAAGCACTTTTGAGTTTAGTGTGCGTTTGTGTCCTCGAAGTATAGCTGCAAGAAACATATATTATGATAGCGGATTATTGATGCCGATTAATCGGCTTAAATTTGGCTTGTGAACTGAGAACGGCAATTGTTTGTTTATACGTTCAATAATGTAATGTATAACAAAATTCTGAGGAACAACTTAACATTATAACATCTACAGAATTTTACCTGTAGGGCTAATCTAATAATTATTTCCTGTAACAACAGTAACCAATTTGAATGACAAAAATACGGAATTTGGTAAGGAACGTATTTCAAATAAAAGTTTGCGGAGTTAAATGTATCCCTCTCCCTATGTCTTGTATAGAAAAACGGTACTAAATCACACAGCCGTTGTCTCATCGTTAATCTTAAACCTCCAAAGTTAAACAGGCGTAGCTCATTAAACTACGACTACACCGCAAAAATATCAAGCCCCTTTCATGAAATGTAATATGATGCTGTAACTTTAACCGTTTAGCATATTTTGCTCACCAAGGTGGCACTTTTTAAGTTTGGGCTCCGCCCTTTTTTAACTCAAAATTCTTCAAAGATTCTTGTTGCTGATAAAAAGAATTAATTTAAAAAAAAAAGTTTCTCATGTTACCTGTTTTTTTTCTTTCTTTTTGTTTTCCAACCAAAGCCGCGTTGTGTGTATAACCGCTGATCTCGTACGTACGAATTTCCGAGGCAGACTTGAAGGCAGCATTGGGCTTGAACAGTTTTGCGCGCGGTGTTATGTGGTGCAGTAGTAACAGTATTTTATTACGCTCTAACCAGTAATAGAGACCAGTGCTGTCTTACATTATAACACATTTATGTTGTTGGTTAAGTAAACAATGTGCCACATATAAACCCACATCGATAACTTTTTGTAATCGGCGTAACTGTTACAGCTCTACATTGAAGCATCAGCATGAATTTACTGCCGCCATAAATCAATTGTTTACAGCCAGGATCGTTTCTCACACTTTATATCAGCTATAAACAGGCTTATCAGACCACTTCCTTTACTCCGGTTGTTTCATTTTGATTGCAGGTTTTGTTAACAAACGAGCGTTCTTGCAGCGGTCTTAGCTTTTTGCAGCCGGGTCGTGACGTACGTGTGCAACGTTTGCGTGTTGTGTGCTCTCAGGGCTCAGTCAGGCATTAACCTTCGCTCACACCGATCCAGAAGAAGCAGCCACACTAAACATTAAACACGCACAAGCCGGGAGACGAGCAGAGCGAAAACGTCACTTCCAAACAAAAACACAGAGAAACTTGCGAAACCTCTCACTGCTCGCTGTGTTCTTCGCTCTCAGTGTGTGTTTCTGAGAGAAATCAGCAGGATGCAGGAATGTAGTGGTGGTAGATCTTCAGACTAATTTGACAGTGGGAGATGAGTGTGTGTATGTGTGTTGACACTTGTACACACTCCACTACGACTTGCGTTCCTACTTGGCACTGGAATGTTGAGCAAAGGAATGGGGCAAGCTCCAGAGCATTCTTGATCTAATAGCAACCTTAAGTGTGTGTGTGTTGGGAGACATTTTCGTGTCTTGCTTTATGCTGTGTTTGTCAGCCAAAAATCTACACAATGACCCACTTGCAAAAACTAACTACTCACTGGAAGAATCTTTAACTTTTCTGGTGATAGCTGACCGGAGAACTGATGCCTGGTCCTCATAAAAACCAGAGATCCGGGATCCGATTTAAGCGAGCCGTGGGGAGGTCCGCATCGTGTATGGAAGCTGTTCGCTCACGGCACAGCAGTCCAAGTAATGTGATTGGTTCAACTTGTCCCATTACTTCCTGTTTCTGCTTTCACGAAAGGAAAGAGTTCTGGTTATTGATATCTAAAAACCACACTTTTATAAGGTTGGAGCGCTGCAATAAGCTCACCTTTGTGGTGCGAGAGCATGCACCGAGAACAGCTCATTGTTTGTAGGTATTCCTACACGATGACATGCCATACGTCCAAAAAGTATTTGTACCACAGGAAAAGAACAGTAGATGTGCCGTATAAGGAATACCTGCATGCAAAAGCAAACCTGCAGTTACAAGCCCCGCCTCCAAAGAGCCCAGATTACAGGCACAAGTACTTGGAGTAATACGTGAGTCCTTAATTTATACATGTTCAATTAAACGTGATACCCGAGTAACCCAAATACATGACCATGCGCCACTATTGCAACCGCGCAGACATAAACAGAGCCAAATAAAATGGCTCCCCTGATTGAGCAATACTAAGTGGGTTACTCAATTCAGTATCAGTATCGACGAGTAACAAAAACACACACTCGTACCCGGTCTGAGTAAAAATGCTATCGATGCCTCCCAAACCTGTGTCCGAGTCAGCGAGGTGAGAACACGAGCTTGGGTTTTAATTGTCGTATTTCAGGTAGAAATGCAGCGGTATAGAAAATGAGCGTGGCTCAGAGATGAACGTGCCGCTGCATCTGCGCCGGACCGAATCGCCTGATTATGTGCATGGCGAAGGATGATTGGCGGGTTGATGGAGGAGAGAGAGACGAACACAGGCCTGATGGAGCGATAGAGAGAGAGAAAGAGAGACAGGCACACACACGCAGAGACGGGTATGGAGGGTGATGGCATGATGGAGAGAGACAATGGAAAGACAAATGGTGTGTTTACTGAATGAAGTCACCCTGCAGGCAGGAGAGAGCGAGAGAGAGGGTCAGTTCCTGCCTGTTTTCACATAATGGAGGCTCTTGTTTTAGCCTCCACACACACACACTCGATTGTGCGACTCTGCTGGCACGCTGAACCACAAATGGCTGGAGTTATGTCCCGCTGTGTGTGACACAGTTGAGTGAATGTGATTGTGTTCACTGTGTGCTAAGAAGGACTGTCAGTCCTTTCCACCACACACACACACACACACACACTCTCTCAGCCTATTGTAAAACAGGTAGCAACATCATAAACTGAGATTAAAGCAAGACTGCCAGAGCAGATAAGATCAGCTGTCTGAGCGATAAGGGCTAACTGTTTTATAGATTTTCTGCTGTTCTCTCATCCTCCATTTTCCAGCGGTGTCACGTTAACAGAAATCCAACATCGATGTAGTGCAAACACGGACTCAAAGTTCCAGAATGCAGTGCGGCAGAAGAAACCCGGCTAGCTAGCGATCTGCAAGATGGCGATGGTGATGTGATGGTGTTGTCAGAGGTATCAGCGTGAAAGTTGAAGCTTTGGAAGCTGATCTGTTTGAGCAGAGTGTACAAACAGCTGGACAGACTGAAGCACTAAAGTGCCGCTGCATCGCTCAGTTTAGATCCAGAAGAATTCCCACTGGCGCCATTATGAGCAGGTAGTTGAATGGCGTTGTGGGTAGAAACTTAGAATTTAAGAATTTAGTTATAAAATAAATCTTAGGCATGATTAAAGATCACGTTAGTGATAAATATTGATGTGCATGTCGTATGTCGTTCCAGGTTTTGCAGTCAGTAGAGAAGACGCTTTGACATTCTCTCTCTCTCTCTCTCTCTCTCTCTCTCTCTCTCTCTCTCTCTGATTCTTTCCCCTCCCATCACCTCTCACTTTCTCTCTTAATCACAGTGTGTCTGAATGGAGCGCTTTTAGTGTTCCTGAAGAGGAAGTTAAACTGCCTGTCAATCCCAATACAGCTTCGGACCGCCTAATCTGTACTTTTCTCTCTCTCTCTCTCCCTCTCTCCACCTCTCTATTACTCTCGGGGTTTGTGCACTGAACATCTACACCCCCTCTTTTTCCCTTCGTCTTTCTTTGAAGAGCAGTTCTGACGTTAAAGGCTTGTAACAGGTCCTGTCTGTTTGCATTAACCACTGCGCTCTCTCTCTCTCTCTCTCTGTCTCTGTCTCTCTCTCTCTCTTCCTCTCTCTCTCGCACAGCATCACGTTGCCGTCTGTCCTCCTCTTTTGGCTTCAGCTTTATCATCAGACAGCACAGTGATGCGCTGACTTGTTTTTACAGTCATCAGTAATGTTTTAACTGATGCGTTTTCTTTCTTTGGAGTGAGCCACGCTCTGTTTCGTGGTTTGGTTTCACACAATGTAAATCCGCAAGCTGACACGTCCCTCGAGCCGTGTACCAATCCCACACACACACGCTTTCATCTAATGACCACATCACACAGCCGGCCCAGCCAGCTCACACTCGTCTCTGCTGCTCCTTCAGAGTTTTTAGATCACGTTTCATCATGAGTTATGATATCACAAGCTTGTGTATACAAAAGGAGTACATTTTTAACAGTGCTAGCTAAGGCTGCGGAATGCTTAAAATGTCATCGCTTCTAGGTGTTTACTCACAATTTATGACTAGCTGATCTAGCGCCAGCCGAAGTCGGCAACTAGCAATCGCCTTAGCGGATATGTGTGTTCTGCGCCTGCATGAAAGGAACCAGCTCTCCATAGCTGGTTTGTTAAAAAAAAAAAATCCAATGTCTCCATCACTGAAAATCACTTACTATAGCACTAAATAGTACACTAAAGTGATCCAGCACTTCTCGTGCGTATACCAGTATGAATGGTGATTAGACAGGTGCTGTTAGGCCAGTGGTTGCTAAACGAGTCCTTGGCTTCAGAGACGGTCCACAATTTTGTGTAGCGACTGATTCTCTTGTCACCTGAGGGTGGAATGTCTGGCTTGTTTATTTGTTTTTCATTCCTGTGAGAAAAGGTAGTAGCTAAAATATAACAACTATAGCTAACTAGTTAAACACGCAACAAATAACACGCGAATCAGTGTGAAAATTGATCGTTTTGGTTTACGCGTTACGTGCTACGCTTCGTACTAGCTTTATTAGCAGATCCGCGAAGCAAGCTAACTGTAGTAGCTACATAAAACTCACTAGACAGAACACCGATCTCTGCTACTTCCTGGTATCGAAGGATAGATATATAACGAGAGCTCGTATATAACAGGATAACACTAAAAGACAGTAAGTTTGTCTTCCATTGTTGTGAGACTAATTGCAGGTAGGAGCTAAAGTTTTTGAGTGAGGTGGGAACTGAAAAAAGTTCGAAACACACGCGTTATGATTAGTCCGAGGACTCGATCGAGACCATTGTGGATTTGTCCGTTTTTGACGCATCATACCTAATTTGCATTCAACTGAGAGAGTTTGTCGCTTGCTGCTGAAATCGTGACTCTATGCCACGCACGTAGATCCTGCCGCTTTGTTGTTTGCTAGCGTGAATGTAGTGTTAGTACACGTTATCGCTACAACATTGTTGTGCATTGTGTGTTGTCAGACACCTCTGGATTTAGGTGTCTCTTACGAGCTCGGTAGTGCTTCTAGTCACCCTGAGAAAACACACACACACACATTTATACTGTCTCTCACGTTCTCACTGGTGTAAATGGTCCTCGTCATTACCTGCCCTCATTTCCCGCTAATTAAATCCGGTGGAATGTTATTGTCGTCCCTTCACGCACACATCCTTACACGTGCAAGAAGAAAGGATGAGACGACGGCAAGGAATAAAAGAGCAGTGCTTTATTTGCAGATGAGATCAGCGTGTTTGGGTTTGGGAAGCATCAGAGCCGAGACACGAGCTAAGCTAGCGATCACGCAGCGAGGGAGAGAACGATGTTTACCTTTCCTGAAGTTCAACTGATGAAAGTATTTGTGCTGCTATGAGTCAGTGCTTATCAATGCGTACGTTTTTTTTTTTTGTTTGTTTGTTTGATTGTTTTTTATACATGATCTTTCTTGTTTAGCGAGGGAGGAGAGTTGTTGGTGTTTTCCAGCTCATACTAGAGTGGAACTTTTTTTTTTTTTTTTCTTTCTTTTTTCCCAGAGCCTGTCCAGACTTGTAACGTGAGATTGTCTGAGATTGTGCAGGTTGACGTTAGGAATCAGCCACACATCACACACTATCAGCATAATAAACACATGGGGGTGTTCTCCTTCTGGCGTTTTCTCACGCTAAGGAAAAAAAATCAAGACAAGACACTACAGGTGAATAGAGGAATTTATATTAAAGCAGAAAATATCGCAGTTAATCTTCACCAGTTCATTGTTTGTTTTCTTTTATATTGGAGCTTTTTCAAAAAATATATTTTTTGTTCAAATCAGGTGTTGTCTAATCAAATATGCATGAATTTGCAAAACCATAAATCTAGTCTGTTGATGTCAGAATAAAAAAAAATTATTGCTGACCTCTACAAAAGACGTTTACAGAACATTTACGAAAAAAATTTACAAAATGTTTTACAAGAACTTTACAGAACATTTTGTTGGAAAATCGTTTCATTGTTGTTTAATCAAGAATATTTTGTAACAAATCTTTACAGAGCTTTAAAAAAAAAAAAAAAAAATCTAACAAATCCAGCAGTAATGAACGGAATATAAGGTTTCTAATGGGGAAAATTAACCAGTATGTCGTAATGACACTTGAAGGTTCCATGTGTTTTGCATTCTGAGATGCTTTTCTGCTCACCACGGTTGGAAAGAGTGGTTATATGAGCTACCGTAGCCTTCCTGTCCGCTTGAACCAGTCTGACCATTTTTCTCTGCCCTCCCTTATCAACAAGGCCCGCAGAACTGCCATTCACTGGATGTTTTTTTTGGTTTTTCCACACCATTCTGTGTAAACTCTGGGGACTGTTGTGTGTGGAAAATCTCTGGCGATCAGCAGCTTTTGAAATGCTCAAAGCAGCAGTCTGTAACCAGCAACTGAAATCATCAAGATCATATTTTCCCATTTTCTGTCATGTTTTTCTGTTAAGATTTGATATTATTATTGCTATAGTTTGAGAGAAAACATGTCGTATGCAGTTTATCAAGAAAAAAAAAAGATTGATCAGAATTGTCGTTTTTGTAAAGTCTTGACACAAAATTGTAGTTGAATTGTTTGATTGTAGAATTTTGCACGTCTGTCAAGCACAATGCTTTTCCGTAATGAAATTAACGTAAACGTTAAATTCGGTATCTATATAATAGTTGATTGTGCGTTCAATTACCTACATTCAGGCGATAAACGGCGTTTTGTGTTACACGCAGCCTTTTTTTCGTCCGAAACACAATTACAAGCACTATTGAGATTTCCCACTCCCAGCTTCAGCTCACCACCTGTTTGCTTATTTTTGTTGTAAATAAAGCACGTTTAACGCTGAGGCCTGCGGATGGCGTCGAATGGGCGTGGTTACATCAGGAGGAAGTCTGATTGGTTATCTGCATTTTGCACATTGAATAACCGTTTCCTTCCTTCCTGCTCCGGCTGCTGTTTTTCCTGGAGTTAGCAGGGGGCGGGTGTGTTTAGTACCAGTGCGACCTGCTGTGTCACTCTCGCATTACTCTTCTCTCTCGGCGCTAGTGATAGCTAAATAAAAGCGGTAGCTATTTATCGGACCCATGAGTGACCCCAGCGCTGTTGAGAGTCTTACCGGAAAGACCTGAAAGGCTTGAATACACAAACACTGAGACTTCCTTTCATTCTCTGCCATCATCCAGCTGAACATCCTGCACTTGTTTCCTGTTGTTCTAGGCCCAATGTCTTTGTGTTTGTGTGAGTGGGTGTGGGTGTGTGTGCGTGTGAAGTTTTTTCGGGAGTATCTTTCTGTGATAATCATGCCGCATGCTCAGCATTCCCAGAATTCATTTGGTTTAGGAGTGCATCTGCTCGGACGAGTCAGCATGTGGAGTGACGAGCCTATGAGGCATACCCTCCGTCTTACAAACTGAAAGCTTTTCTGTAAACATAGCTCTGGAGGAGGTTTCTGTCGGAGATGGAGAACAAATGCTGCGGACGTTCGAATTGTAATACTGATTACAGAAGTGCTTATTCTTGCCTGACACCGTGAAGCCGAATGTGTATACTACGCTTTGGTGACAGCTTCCGATAATTTTTCCGAAATCTAGAAACGCCGCTCGTCAGGTCCGAGCCATCACAGGAGTAGACAAATGCACAAAAACAACATTAGCTAGCTGGTAAACGCTTCGGTGTGCTGCACGGTCCTGGAAAACTAACTGACTAGGCTAAAAACTGTAGCTAACCTATAGCTAGCTGCCTAGTTAAATGTATTAATGCTGACTTAGACTGAACGCCAAAGCATTCTTCATGTGAAAATGATGTTCGGCTGTCTTCCAAGATTAACGTAATTTTGACGCAAACGGATGTCGTGCGGAGACAAACTCTGCGGCCGATCAGGATACGAGACCAAGCTTGTGATTGGAGCATTCGCACACAACACCGCAGAGAGTACACAAGCTTTTAAGATCATGAAGTTGGTTGCGTTTTCACACAACCCTCGCAGACGTCGTTTTCGCATTTAAATATTAACGATACGTTAAGGGAAACAAACGCGTAATACGTGTTCCTGTGGAGGGGAGGACTGTGGAAGTAATTTATTAAAGAATGATTCATAGTTTGTAACCGTTTATAGTTACATTTAATGTCGTGGAACGTCTGTTAGACATGTTAGCTCCTGAAATTACTTACATAATATAGCTACAAGCAGTCGTTCCCTCACCCGGCTCTTTTTACTTCTGTCTTGAAGACAGAAAAAAAAAAACGCAGCATGTCACGACACCAACAAACTGCACCGTAGAAGGTCTTGAAGTCTTTCCTGTGTGTTAATGTTTACTGACTGTTTGTTTCAGAGTGCTGAAACTGGAGACTCCTTCCAAATCTCTAACGTAAATGTCTCTGTGGTATTCTCTTCTAGCACTACAAGTAAAGAACGTTTTCTTTATACTGGCAAGCATCTTTAGTTTTTCCTCGATGCAGTTCTGATTCTGAAAAGACGTCTGTGATCTGTTTACGCTAAATCAGTAAGATCGTGGTTTGGCCGATTTGGTGTTTGGATCCAGAAGCGTGTGCTATGGTTACGGAGTTGAAGTGAGTTTTGTTTAGTCATGCATATCAAATAAATAGGAACATATGGTTTCTTTTTCTGTTTGTTGACTCTTAAGTCATGCAACAAGGAATAAAACATTGCTATGAAATCTGATCATCCCAGACTACTGATTTGTCCATGCTTGGTTTCTGGTGGTGCGATGGTCGGCAGTGTACTGGGGACTTGCATTTAACGGGAGTGTGTGAAGTCACGGTGTGTGTTCTCACCACGGTGTACGCATGCCCTCTGTCCTAACAGGGGCCTCCTACTCCGCCCTCGCTGCCCCCTTCTCCTCACAGCTGCCCCACTCCATGAAGCACTTCCATATCAGTGTGTAATGAGGCAGCCAGACCATTTTCAGCGTCCTGCTGTGGTACCGCAGAGTCACACACACAGCTCGCTGTAGTCCGAGTGTGTTGAATGATGACGTGTCCGATTCTTGGCTTGTTTATCATTGTGATGTAGTGGCGAGCTCATGCTAATGTGTCCTCACCTTCAGCATTCCTCTGGACTGGCGTTTGTTTAACATCTCTGGAAGGAGTCTCCAGTGTCAGCTCTTTTCCACCGCAGGAACATGTTCAGGACCTTACGCTTTGCAGTTTCTTGGTATCATGACATTGTTGTTTTTTTGTTTTGTTTTGTTTTCCTCCAATTTACCTCGAGAGACAGAAAACTATCTTGTCCCACGGATGTTGCACAACATTAAGTATAATTATTAATGGTTAGAAATACGTGTTGTTCATTAATAAAGAGGAATGAAACTTTTCAGGACCTGCTGTTTTTGGAAAACAGTCAACTTGCAGGGTGGTAACAGAAACCCAGCTCTGCATCCGACTTCATCCTACCACCCAGTCAGTTATTACTTTCCTACAACAGCAAGTCCCGAAGTGTTTTACTCCTTATTTATAGAACAGCTCATTTCCACCGTGCAATCTGATTGGTTCAGATACTTTCTAGTTTTTTTTTTTTTAAACCATGGATTTCTATCTCTTTTTTTTTTTTTTTTTTTTCTCTCATGTTTTTCTTGCTCACTCTCTTTCTCTCTCCTCTCTCTGTCCCTGCCTCTCTCTTTTTTCTTTCTGTCTGAGTCTCTCTTTCTCCTTAGCTTTGTTTTTCCTCTTTCTGAGAATGTCTCTTCCTCTCTCTCTCTCTCTCTCTCTCTCTCTCTCTCTCTCTCTGTTTCTGTCCCTGTTTTTCTCTCACTCTCTTCCTCTCTTTGTCTTTGTCTCTCTCTCTCCCTGTCTCTCTGTCATTGTCTTTCGTTTTATTTGTTTCTCTTTTTCTCTCTCTATTTTTTTTCTCTCTTTGTCTTCCGTCTCTCTCCCTTCCTCTCTCTGTTTCTTTCTGTCTCACTTCTTCTTTCTCTTACTCTCTGTCTTTCTCCTTTCATCATTGTCTCTCGGTCTCTCTCTCTCTCTCTCTCTCTCCCTATCTGTCCCTCTCTCTTTCTCTTTGATTTTATTTGTCTCTTTTTCTTTCTGTTTCTCAATTTTTTTTCTGTTTCTCTGTCTTTTTCTTTCTTTCCTTCTCTGTCTTGTGCCATCTGTCTCCAAGTCTCTCTCTCTCTCTCTGATTTCAGAGGTGGGAGTGTGCTGTAAAGCCTACGGGAGAGTGATTTCCCACAAACCGTTTAGCCTTGTCCTGGTATTACAGTGTCAGGTTTTGTTTTTTTTTTTCTTTTTCCTGAAGTATTTCTGCAGTAAAGCTCGACTCCTGCTGCTGAGCGCTGCGGCTTTTTGCACAGAACAGAACTCACAGAGAATTTGCATGCTTCACTGCTGAACTTTTGGAGAAGTGAGAGACCGAAGGACGACAAAATGGGCCGCGGCTGTGGCAACTCGATAAGTGTGAGGAAGCGCTGCATCTCGTGGTTTTTTTTTTTCCTTATTGAAAGAGAAAGTGTTGCATTCAAAACCGTGAGGATAGAGAGCACGGTGCCGTTTATCTGGAATCATCACGCTTCTTCTGCTTCAAGGTGGAAAACCATCACATGAGTACAGCCTCACAACCACCAGCTCACTGTTTCTGTTTCTGTCTCTCTCTTTCTCTTTCTCGACTCTGTCTCTTGACTTGGACACTGGGTACACACTCAGTGTTTATTTATTTATTTATTTATTTGAAAGTCTCACCCCGAGTGTGTGTGTTTGCTGTTTTGGGCTGTGTTTAATCAGCTCCTGGATCAATACTGCTTAGCTGTCTAGCACTATCCTGTTAATCCCCGCTAATCGCCTGCAGGCGTATAAGAGTGTTGGCTTGCCAGCTAATCATACCTGCTAGCTAATCGGCTAAAGGTACGAGTGAGGAGTCGAGCGCGGGAGTAGCAGCTGCGTTTAGTCTTTACTTCTAGTAAAGCCGTAGCCATCCGTTTCGGGTATGCACGAGTATGAGCAGATCCGTGATTTGACTTGAGTGATTTTAGTTTTATTTTTGTTTTTGCCCCCCACATTGTAATGAAATTTGTGACACCGAGAGCACATACTTTTACAAGCTAGGCCGGTTATTACAAGATATTACGGTTTTAAATTTTCACAGTATGATAACCTAATCTAAAAATATCACAATTAAAGTCTCGTTTGTGTCATTTGTTTATATATACAATAAAAACAAAGGTATAATAAAAAGGTCTTCAGATGTCTTTCCTTAGACAGATATTATTAAAGAACGACTTTCTCATTATGACAACATAAACACTGATAGTGTAAGAGATGCTATCGTTGTGAGGAAAATCAAACTAGCAAGGTTGTGCCGGGGGTTGTGCCGGGGGTTGTGCCATTGTGAATGTGAATCCAGACGGAAGATTGTGTACAATTTCTTTGTGGATTCATAACATGCACTTAACATAACAGAAATAACATACATAACATGCACTTTAATCTGCATTTTGAAAAATTAAACAGCCCAGTCATACATGGTGTTACTACCAACATTGAAAATGATAGTGTTGTTCTATAATTTGCACATCAACCCAGCCTGATCGATCGTCTTTTCCTGCCAGGTCAGCTGCTCTGAACATCGCGCTCGCGTCAGTAGTGCCGTCACAGGTGTCGGATTTATAACTGAAGATCTTAGCTGAGGAATGTGCCGACTACCAGTTACACACTTGCACATAAAACACAACGTAAAGCTCATACCAAACAACACAATACACACCCACTGTAGGCTCCATCAGCAACACTAGTGTGTGCGCGCGTGTGTTTTTGCAGTGCCAGCCCCCTGCCCGGGATCCTCCGCTCTGACAAGAACCCGAGTGTGTGTTTTGTTTTTAAGAGAAGCGATACAGTAGGAGTGTTGTGCATTTCTGCTCGCATGTCGGCAGAATCGGGCGCAAGTGCTTTTCCTCTCCTCCTTCAGCGTCTCAGAGGTGCGTGCTGTCAGGATCACTCGAAAACTGAGGCGCTGTGAAGTAGTTTTCTGTCTGTGAGCGAGTGTGTGGGTGAGAATTTGATCTACAGTCACGCACAGCAACAAGTAATCGGACAGTCCGTCAGTGCTGTTTCTCTCTCTCTCTCTCTCACTCTCACTCTCAAACTTTTTTATATATATATATATATATATATATATATATATATATATATATATATATATATATATATGTAGAGAGAGAGAGAGAGAGAGAGAATTTTTCAAGAATGCACAGGACAGGAATAGATTGACCTGACTTTAAATAATGCAGTATTTATTGAAAGCCATGAGATGTTGGAC
>CM075012.1:23399879-23413172 GCA_037576675.1 Pangasius sanitwongsei
GTGTGAGAGTGTGTGAGAGTGTGTGAGAGTGTGTGAGAGTGTGTGAGAGTGTGTGTGAGTGTGTGTGAGTGTGTGTGAGTGTGTGGAAAATAATTCCAGCCCATGTGGAATGCCTGAAGTGGTAGCACTGTTTAACACCAGGGAGTGTGTGTGTGTTTGTGTGAGTCTACCCACACCCACACACACACACACACACACACACACACACACACACACACACTGTTTCAGTGTAATGAAATTCTCAGTTGACCTTCAGGTTTTTTTTCTCTCTTTCATTTGAGTGAAGTTAATAAACTAACAAAGCAGCACATCAAAGAGCAAAGAAAAGGTCTTCCTTTCTTCATCTTTTTTTTCATCTTCATATTCTTCTTTTCCATCTTTCACTTTTTTACATTTTCTTTTTCATCTTCATGTAATTTATCATGCCTTTTTTTTCTTTTTCTTCAACTTCATCATCTTCATCATTTTATTCAGCTTCTGTTACTCTCTCATTTATCTTCTTCCTTTTCTTCAGTTTTATTCTAATTTTTCTTCATCTTTTACTTTTCCTTCTAATTCATCTTCAACATTTTCTTCATTATTTTCTGTTTCTTCATCTTTTTCTTCATTTCTGCTTCTACTTATTTTTTCTAATTCATCTTTTTCTTTGTTTTCTTCATCTTTGTCCTCCTTCTTCTTCTTCTTAATGTTATTTGTTTTGTATTTCTTCTTTTTCATTATCACTTTCATTTTCTTCACCCTTTTCTTCTTCATCTTCATTATCAACTTCGTCTTTTCTGCTTCTTTTTCCTTTTTCTTTGTCTTCTTTACTCTTTGCTTCATATTCAACTTTTTAAAAATTTTCTTCCCTCGTCTTTTTCTTCTTTTTTTAATCTTTTTCTTCATCATTCACTTTCGTCCATTTCTTCACCATTCTTGCTTTGTCTCCTTCTTTTCTTTTTTCTTTTTTTCTTTTTTTTAGATCATCGTCTGTTCCTTGTTTATCTTTTTCTACTTCATCTTTTTCAACACGTCTTCTTTCGTTGTCTTTTTACTTCTTCCTTTCGTGCCTTTTGCTTCTTCAGTCGTCTTTACTTTCTCTTCCTCTTCTTCTTGAGCTTTACAACTGATTTCTGTTTCAGTGTCAGTCTCTGATTTGTACGAGCATACATGTCTAACCCCCCAGCTGGTGAATATTTAAAATAATTCCCGACATTGTTGTCGTCGTTGTTTTGTTTTGTTGTTCTTTTTTTCTTTTCTTTCTTTCTTTCTTTCTTTTCCCCGAGATGAAGGCCGTCTCTTCGGCTCGCTGCAGTTTCTTCTGTGTGCTGGAAATCCCATCAGGAGTCCCAGCGGGACAGGAAAAAGCGAGAATCTCGCTCCCTCTTCCAGACTAAATGTTTTCTTTCCATCCGCCGCCGTGAAGGAACGAGACGAGAGACGTGTATCCTCTTCCCTTCAGTCCACCGCTCCTTTTGTCTCTCAGTTCCTCCTTGCCGTCTGTGTGCAACTCTGATCCTCGCTCCCCTCCCCGTCCGTAATGGCTAATTAGATTTCCTCGCTCCCTCGCTGCACTGCGTCACGTCAGTTTCTCTAAAATAACTCGTCTTGCCATCGTGCCCCGGCTCCGAATCCCTCACCGGCATCTCTGCACACATTCGAGCGAGGGATATTTTTATTTTTATTTTTTTTGAGTAGCGAGATGCTTAATCTGATGAGTCTTATCTTCAATTTAATGCTGTCACGGCAGAAAGGAAATGGGGGTGAGGTGTCGCGATTAAACACAATGTCATTTCCTGTGACCTCTCACACAGTGAAGTGCATACCGTCTCTGTCTCTCTCTCTCTCTCTCTCTCTCTCGCGCTTTCTCTTTCTCTTTCTGTCTTTCTGTCTCTTAATTCTGACTCCATATTGTAGGACCTGTTTGTTGTGACCTGGGGGACAGTTTACATAGTGGTAACATCAACGTTTGCTTTAGAATATCGCGCTATCTATTGAATTTAACCTGCCGACTCACCACCAGGGGTCACTAAAGAGTCAGTGTGCATAGCTACATCATGTTAATCACAAATAAATCCTCGTTTGAGCAAGACGTTTATTATATCCGCTTTATACCATAGCACTGTTGTTGAATTCTCGATTCTGATTGGCCAGAAGAGGTTTAATTCACAGGTTTATATTAATGCGCCTGCTCTAGTACGCTATCGTTTCTATAGTAACAACGAATACTTGGCGACTTGGTAACGTTTTCCGTGAGGAGGAGGTTTTTTTTTTTTGTTTGTTTGTTTTGGAAGGAGTTTCCAGTTTGAGTGCTTTGGAGCAATTAAGAGGTAAAGCTTCAAATTTTCTGACGCGAGAAAGTCGTCAGTGCGGAGGACTTCACACTTTGTCTCGGTAACTGCTTTTTTTTTTCCTCTTCTAAAATTCAAGAAAGAAAACAGAGATTGATGAGGGAACAGTTTCTAGCTTGTAAGAACTTGTTTTGCAGATGCTCCACAGCACTATACGTAGCTATAAACAGATAAAAAGTACTATGTTTTCTTTAATAAATAAACTTCAGGGTGGTAACCGTAACTCCACTTTACACCAGGTTGCATCACAGCACCGTGTCGTTGATTATTTTTCTATAGCAGCACACTCCCAAATGGTTTATTCCGTACTTAATAGCTGTAATTTCAACACTTCCAGTATAATGAGGTTGGAAAGATTAGTTTACAGAATGGCACCAAAACCAAGCAGAGCAGGAAGTCTGGGCGATACTAAGATATAATATCGATATCGTGATAAATTATGGAACAGGACTCTGTTCTGAGATATTGTGTAGCAGAATTTATTTATTTATTTTTAAATATATACAACGTGAAACATCTTGAAGCAGCGGATTTCATCTAAAATGTTGTACTAATGTTTAAAATGGTACTATTTCTCAATTTTTTTTTTCTTTTTCAGTGATTGTTTTTTTTTTTTTTTTTAGATTTTCTTAAATATAAAAGAAAAGTATAATTTAATCGAATAATTTTTAATTTAATAAAATAAAAAATATATTAGATAAACTATTGTTCGAGCATTTTTTTTTTTTTGTTTGATTTATTTATTTTATTTTATCCCCCCCCCCCCAAAAAGCAGCAGTACTGTTTTGCTGGCAGTTTGTTAAGTCGTGTATCGTAGAGATGTGTTTGAGAACTGTGATATATTTTTGTCATATCTCGCTCACCCCTGCCACGTACTATAGTGCACCCGACCCTGTGTGGAATTCCACACCCATCCGCCGGTCTTCACACGTCCCTGATGCTGACGTACATTCAAAAGCGGAGCGTGTTTCCTTTGATCGCGCCAGAGGTTTTTTGCACTTTGATGCCGCGTCTCGCTGTGTGCCGTTATGGGACCCGAGGCCGGCTGTGTTTTAAATCATGTCACGCTCCGTGTGAGGTGAACTTGAGCTGACCTTGCTCGTAAGGGTGCAGTTTGTGGCAGTGACGCTGTTACTGCAGTGCGATCTCCTTTCTCCTAACGCAGTGCATGTGTTCATGTTCAACTTCAGCTGATATTTAATTTCCTGACCATAAATGTTTTTATTTTTGTTTTTTTTTTTTGAAGGACGGATGATGAAAATGCATAGCGTTCCATTTTTGCAGTGCAGATACACGCAGCGGGATGTGCGTTTGGTCATAGCGCTTGTGTTTGAAAGAGAATTATGGGAATAAATTATGGGTTATGAACATGCAAGATCATGATGGAGCACCCTTTCACGTCCCAAATCTCTGTTTCTCTCTCTCTCTGTCTTACACGCACGCATACGCTCTCTCTCTCTCTCTCGCGCGCTCTCTCTCTCTCTCTCTCTCTCTCTCTCTCTCTCTCTCTCTCTCTCTGTCTTACACACACCCACATGCACGCATACGCTCTCTCTCTGTCTCTCTCTCTCTCTCTCTCTCTCTCTCTCTCTCTCTAATTTGCAGGTTATTACTGGGGCTTTTGAAGCGAAATGACTCCAATTGAGCATCTCAAATGAGTTCTTGCTTCTTCTGAATGCCCACTGATTCATCAAATCCAGCTAAAGTCACACACACACACACACACACACACAGCACACACACAGCACACACACAGCACACACACAGCACACACAGTCCCCAGCTTTTTTTAAAATTTTTTTTTAAATAGTCGTTGAGACTTTCATTTTGAATGGCTGGATTGTTTGTGCAGATGTGTCGCATTTCCATCTCTCCGGTGCTATTTCTGCTTTCGGAAGTGTCATTAGGAGACTTGTCATGGTTCTGCATGGAGCATTTCTTCCCACAGATTTTCTCCGATGACGTTTTTAATCTTTTATCGCTTCTGGGAAGGGAGCACTTCATCCTGCAGGTTAAGCTGCTGCATGTTTTGTTGATGAGCTCTGACTGGAACTGGGTTAGGACTGACTGGTAATACTGCAGACCTGGCAACCTTCACGCATTTTAACAGCGCTGTACGCTGGTGCGAGTTATCACTAGAGATGGCACGATACTGCCGTTTCTCTCGGTACTGAGAACCATGCGATGCCCATCGGATATTTGTTTTCTTTAAAAACGAATACGCTTTTCACTTCACAGGTAAATTCTTTCACACACAAAAAAAAACACGTCCTAAATCTAAAGTCTAAATATAATAAAAATCAAGTTTTTTTTTTTTTTAAACGGTACACGTTTCCAGTTCCAAAAATCTATTTCTTTTCCAAGTCCAATTCCAACCTGTGCATTTTGTTACAGGATCCGATGTCTGTTAGATTCTTTACGATATCCGATCCACATTTTTTGGATGATATTTGCCTGATGTCGATACTAGGTATCTCTATTTTTCAGTCAAGAATGCCCCAATAAAATGAACCAGGAATGATTGACAGTTGTTTTGAACTTTCAGATTAACATTAACTGACCCTCTGGAAGCCCCGCCCCCTTCCACCATCTCACATGTAGTAATGTTATATCTCAAGTGCTCTCATCTCAACTCGGTTATCCTGCTTGAAACATTTAAATAAGAACTTAATTTACATCAGTTACCTATTTATATTTACTAATAATTTATTAAAAATGGTGTGCCAGTCAGCACAGTAACGTCTGAACAGTTGGAGCAGCAGATCAGCAGTAAAAATGTCAGCTGTATGGAAACATTTCAGTTTCTACGTTAAGCGACCTGAGAGCCTTTACATGTTTTGCGTAAGAGTTTCACAGTTTAACTTTTGCGTATGCTAGCACTCAAAAATATGCCAAAAAGCATTTGTCATTTTTAGGTTATCAGTTCTGGATGATTAAATTATTTCTTCAAATCAACCAGGACCGTACAAGCCTAAATGTTGTGCTTTGTAGACCTTAAAAAAAAAAAAAAAAAAAAAAAAAAAGACATCATCACCAGTGTTCGCAAGTTACCATGTATTTTCTGTGCGTATTGGCTAGTTTCGAACCTGCCTTATGCAGCAACCCAGCTAATGGGCAAAATGTAATCACGTGTTCACAAAAGACGCAGGATAATACCAGGTGATCCCCGAGTAAACACCAAGAGTGTGAACAGTGCCAGACTTCCTGGCAGTGTTTTTTTTTTTTTTTTTTTTTTTTTCCCATTTAGCAGAGTCATTGTGATGACTGCAGGACAAAAGGACAGATTGGCCTGGAAAGAGATGAGCAGTAGAGACAGGGCTGAGGATGGGAAGAGGGATAAATAGATATGTCGAGCTGAGGGAATAGAGGGGGCTTGATGAGGGGATAGCGTAAAATCATTTTCCTTGTCTCTTTCTCACACACCCACACCCCTACCTACCTGACTGTCCCCATTCGGAGAAAGTAATTATTTGGTCTCCCACAGGATGCTTGTCATAATCTGTCAGATTGGGCACACACACCACACACACACATACGCACGCACACACAATGCTGAGATTTTTACATAGGGAATTTTTTTTTTTTTTTTTTTTTTTTTTTTTAAGGAAATCATATATAGCACACACTATATATGTAAAATAGAACGGCCTCCATACACGTTAAGAGTGTTATGGAGTTTGATATCCTCGAGTGTTTGATAAAGTTCTGAACATTCTAGGAAGTATGATGGAAAACAGACGCCGGTACGGATAGTTCTGGATTTGGATAACGCATACCGTACCAGACTGTCCAGTAGATCTGATAATCTGGAGCTTGTAGCTTTAATCTATTCTCTCTTTCTCCAAAGACTCCAGCTGGATGGGCTTTTATCTCTGCCGTGTAATTGGTGCTTGGTGCTGTTCACAACTTTAGTGCTAATGATTTATGATAATGAACTTTCCATCTGGAACCGGATCCATCTGATGCACACGGGAAATCCTTCGCGTAGCATATATAATGTGACTTGTGACCCGTCGCCCTGCCGCATTTGCAGTATTTGATTCCGATAGTATTTGATGTGTGGCTTTATCCAGATACCAGCAAAAAAAAAAAAAAAAATCCCACCAGGCTTTGTGACTTTCATTCAAACTTCAAGTTATATTTAGCAGAGATGCATGCTTTCGCATTTATCACAAAAGTCCTGTAAAACAGAATAATCATATGCAGGTGCTTGGCTTATAAACACACATAATTGGGTAATGTAGTCCTTTTTTTTTCCTGGAACACACAGTTCTATTATTTTTTGAGTTGCTGCAATTTCCAGACACTTCTCATGTCCTTTTTATTTATTTATTTATTTATTTATTTATTAGGCTTTCCGTCTGTTCAGAGTTTATGGTTTTAAATTGAATGCATCAGAAAGCTGTCAGCAGCAACTTTTTTGGGGGGAAGGAAGGTGCGCAATTAATTAATTAATAGGAAATTAATAGGAATTATCAGGAAATTAATCATTGGCGTGGTGGTGTCCTGATGCAAAGCAAGAATGCAGTGATAAAGAATGACATTTTGTCCATTTATAGTTGCATTTAATGTTGCAGAACGTCCATCAGACAAGTTGCTTCCTGTTATCGCTTTATTATAACAGCTATAAACGTTTGCTATAAACCACAAAGCATAAACTCCTCTGTCCTGAAGACTTTGCTCTGGTGGAAAACGTGGTTACAGCTTCACTTCTGACTGTCGCAAAGTGCTGACACTGGAGACTCCTTCCAAAAGCGTTAAATAAACATCTCAAAGAAAGGCAAATCACCAATTACACACACTTATACAAGTCGTTGTGTAAGTTGTTACTACAGAAATGTATTAATCCTTGCAGTCGGAGCTACTGTAAGAGCTGCTGTTATAGGAAACAAACCAACAGCTTCTGATCAGTCGGAATTGAGAATTTAACAGCGCTGTGTTATGAAGAGATTCAAAAGACGGGACTATCGTTTATGCTGACAATCTGCCATTGAAGGCCGCTTTTCTAAAAATGAGAAGAAGGAAAAGGATGAAGAACACCAAAATAGCACCGTTATTTCCCATCTTTTCCTTCTTTAATTTACCATTTTTCTGCTTCTTATGTCTACATCTCTCTGAGTCAGGCCACTATATTACTTAGCTCAGGTTAATTAGTAATTAGCTTGACCACTCAATAGCGTGTCACCTCTTCACCTTTCCTTCACTCCTTTTGCACACTCTTTCACGTGTTCTTTCGTTCTCCTGCTCATTCTCTCTCACAGGTTCGTAGATTTAGTTGAACAGCAAGCTAGTTAGTGTGTGGTGTGTTAATGTGAAACTTCCAGCATGCAGTAGGTAAGAAAGATCTTGCAGTAACGCAACACAGGCAGGAGAGGTGAGAGTGATGAAGTGTGCAGGGACGTGGGTTTGAAAGGGCCATGATGGAGAGGAGTGTTTCGACTAGAGGGGAATTTTTTTTAAAGGGAGAAAAATTGACTGCCTTTTCTGCACTAGCAGTGAGAGAGTCTTCTCAGTTTTAGATGAAAACTACTTAAAATGAGATTTTCTCACATCTGTCCTCTTTCCTGTCTCTTCTGCATCAGTGTAGCGCGCGCACACACACACACACACACACACACCGTTTCTCTCAAACACCCTGTCTCTCCCTGGCTACACTAAGCTGATAACAAGTCATAAACAAAAACCCATTTAGTTGTGACTCTAAGCCGCTCTCTGTCTCAAGTGTTTGTATGTGTGTGCTTCATCTTTTATTTTTAGGAGCGTAGCGAACATCCCTCCAACTCTCGAGTCCACTTAATAATCTGCCTTGATGTTTTGTAAAACCAATAGAGAATGGATCAAGAGGATTGACGCTGGTGGTTGCTAACAAACTGCTGTGGGTTTCTTTTTAATGCACACTGTTGTTAGAATAGAAAACGAACATCACTGATGACCTACTGACCTACCCACATTACGGTTTCTTAAGATAGTTCGAGTTATGTATTATTCCCATTTCTAATGAAACTTAATAGTTGATTTGATTTTGGTGTGTGCAATAAATCTTTCTGCTGAAGATTGTCATTTTCATAAGATTCTCAAGTCGGATTACTTGAATTTAGGAAGTCTAGTCTATGAAAAAATATGTACGTATATTCTAGGGGTGGACAAATCATAAATTTATTAACTAGCCCACTGGACAAGTAATAACTCCAATGTGCTGCCCAGTCCCATGTTTTGGTTGCCCGGGAATCTAACTGACTAGACTGAAAAGCTGTAGCTAATGTGAAGTAATAAAATATGGCGAGCTAGTTATGTGGAACAAGTATATGGTCAAATATATGATTGCACCCTTCACCAAAAGCCAGATAATCTTTGGGCACCATTTCCAAGTACTCACTGCACAACCAAAGGTCCAGGGGGTAGAGCCTGACCTGATCCAGATCCCTCTGTCCGTGCAGAGTTGAACCAAAATTTCAGGGAATAGAGTTGTATCCAGATCCCCCTACCATTATGGAGTCAAGCTAAATGTCCGGGGTGTGAAGTCAGTCGTGATCTCTTAGTCCTCTTAACTGGGTGGAGTAGAATCAAAAGTCCACAGAGTGGAGTCTGACCTGATCCACATCCTCCTACCTAAGTGGTGTTGTACCAAAAGTCCAGGGGGTAGAGTCGGACTTGATCCAGAGCCTCTTGCTTGTGTGGAGTCGAATCAAAAGGCCAGGGGGTCGAGTCAAACTTGATTCCAATCCTCCTACCTGGACTGAGTCGAATTTGGGCAGGACAAGTGGGTTAGGATTAAGGATTAGGGTTAGGCTTATTGGAGGGGTTGGATCAGGTCCTGACTTTTGGTCACATCACACTATTTAATACAGTGCGTAAAAATCATCCCACATACAAAGGCTGCACTGTAGTGCAGCAGACGGTTTCTGCTTAGCTAAACTACAACTTTAAAATAGCCTGTCCATTTGAGGAGCTGGTTCTGCAAGTGTCGAGCTCAGTGGGGTGTCTCAAGTTATGCAGGACAAGTACCCAGGCAGTGGAACATACTTGTCCATGTGGTTTAGTAGTGGTAGGGTGTTAACCTTTGACCTTTGCTCATCTGCGAATGAGGCTGAATGTTGGACCTCCATCCCACTTGGTCTGTTCTCTGACTCCCTAATGAGTTTAGTGTGTGCGATCTTTGTCCGACGTTTAGCCATGAGCTCTGAGCGTGCAGCTCTCTCTGCTCTGCTCTTTAGCCTCGTGTTGTTGTGCATCCCTGCAGTGTCACTCAGAGGCTGCCCTTCCTCACAGCGAGCCCTCAGAGGGGAATACATACATACACACACACACACACACACACACACACATGCGCACACATTACTGCTTTCGAAATCAGTCTTGTTTACTCAGGCGCACTGCTTTGGCTTAAACGGACATATTGACTCATGCTTTCAGAGAAATAAATGAGTAAATGTTGTCCACATGCTAAACCAGCTCCAAAGTCTTTCCTGTATCGCAGGACAAATGTGGCTCTGTACTGAGTGGTTTCTAAACTGCTTCTGATGCTTCTGGAAGGGGACAGCTTGGAGTTAAGTGCCTGAAAGTATAGCCCTACTGGTTTTTTTAAGCATATTTGTGTGTGTTCTGGGCTGACCCATGTTTGTGTGTTTGATGTAGCTGTATATGTTTGACTTAACTCGGAAGTGGGGGACAGAACTCGGAATTGCATCATTTTTGAGTTACAAAGTAGGGGAGAGAACCATGTACGCCTCAAGTAAAGAGGTGCTGCTTTGTTTACTGTTGATGCTGCAATTAGCCATGTTGATTGGCCATCACTTGCTGAACTCTAGGTTGAGGAGACCATCCCAACTTTCCAAGTTGAGAGTGCATTTTCTTTTTTTTTTTTTTCTGTTTTGTTTTTCTAGTCCGAGGTCTGAAATTCCATTTTATGAGTTTTAGTCTCATAAAAAGCATTAGCTGCTTTCTGGACTACTCATTCTGATGCTGCCCCTCACAATCATGGCTGCCTGTACACCCTGGTCTGGTACATGGCGGAGAACTTGGGAGGATGGTAGAGCTCGTTATTTCAAATTGAAAATCTTCGTCCTAGTTTGTTCACACGCTTAAGATGACCGCTGTAACGTTTATATAACATTAGCTGCTGTTAGCATAAAGTTGCGTTCATGAAGCAGATGATGGTTTTACACAGAAAATTATCATGTAGCTCACATTCTTGTCCTCCTTGTCTGTCTTCTTTCCTTCTTTCTAATGAATTTTTGTGTAAAAGTGTTGGCGTCCCCTTCTGGCTGTAATTACTGCCTGGTTCCAGGATTCAAAGTGAGCAATTTCCCCCAGTGCATCAGAGCCCTGCTCTGTCATGTCCAATCAGCGTCACCACACACACACACACACACACACACACACACACACACACACACACACACACACACACACACATACATACATATATACACACGCACAGATCATTTGCATTGAAGACGATAGAGCAGGACGGGGGTTTGTCATTGGGATGAAAATGTGGAAATATTTAAACCATTATTTCCATTTTGATGAAACTGAATCTGGTTAGCTTGTGTCTGTCTCTGTATCCCCGTCTCTCTCTCTCTCTCTCTCTCTCTCTCTCTCTCTCTCTCTCTCTCTGTTTGTCTTTGTGTCTCTGTTTTGCTGTGTCTGTATGTGTATCTTTCTCTGTGTGTGTGTGTGTGTGTGGTTAAGTAAAGGCCATTGGATCTTTCCAGTATGACGAAACGAACAACAGAGCAGAGAGAAAGAGAGCAGATGAGTGCGAGAGGGAAACTCTTTTGTCTTAAAGTCACTCCACCTACTGCAGAGTCTTTGCCTCTTTCACCCTCATGCACCCTTACACACCCTTACACCTCACACTGCTGATGTCATCATCCCCGTCGCCCGGTGGCTGTGTGTGTCTCTGTAAATGTTATCTGAACAG
Source organism: Pangasius sanitwongsei (assembly GCA_037576675.1). Taxonomy (NCBI): domain Eukaryota; kingdom Metazoa; phylum Chordata; class Actinopteri; order Siluriformes; family Pangasiidae; genus Pangasius; species Pangasius sanitwongsei. The sequence goes on from CM075012.1 coordinate 23,411,136, forward strand.
ACAGCTCCTCTAGGACACACAGTGCATTACACGACTCTTTGGCCCCACACACACACACACACACACACACACACACACACACACACACACACACACACACACACACACACACACACACACACTCTGTCCCTTCAGTGCTGCGTTGCTCTGCATCCGGACCCGTGTCTGAGCTGCTGAAGCATAAAACTGGTGCTTATTGTACCTTTAATTCCACTGACAGCAGCGATTGTGCTGTGCTGAGAGGTGCAGAGTAGAAGAGCAGCTCGACAATGAAGTACGACTGTCTGCCTGTCGCACTCGCTCTCTGAACACGGAGGGAAAAAAAAAACATGGGTGTGTGTGTTCATCTAACCACCCATCATCTTCAGGACTAGTGCTCCATCCTGCTCCTCTGTATTCCGTTTGACGAATAATCGTACACTCGTCTTGCCAAAGCCCAAGCCTTAGCGTTCGGGGAAATGTTAATATGAGCTGTAAAATCATAATGAACTGACACTCACATGCTCACAGGAATAAAAACAAAGCAGGAGACAGATGTATTATTTGATGTTTTTCTGTAGGCGTGTGTTGCTGTAGGGTTAGTTTTAATCTTTGGGGATTAGTGTAATATTCATGCAGAGTCACTCCTCAGGGAAATCTCATCTTTGTGTTTTAACCATGATATGTTGTGGAATATCATTTGATAACGATTAGCACAGTATTGGAAGTTGCAGTACTGGTATGCAAATGATCTCTCTAACAAATCTCTCTTAGCTTTCTGTAGTGGAGTTCGAGTTTCGAAAGTTTGCTCTTGAGGTTTTGAGGTCAAGGAGACGTGATCTAACCATCAAACACCAGAACAGGGGGGGAAATGTGTTTGGGGGTTGTTGACGTCAGATGGGCAGGTTTGAGTATTTCCGAAACACCTGGGATTTTCACCCTCAACAGTCTCAAGTTTACTCAGCATGATGCGAAAAACAAACAACATCCAGTGCGCGGCACCTCCGCAGGCTGAAACGTCTTGTTGATGCAGAGAATAGCCAGCCAGGTCCGAGCTTACAGGAAGGCTACAGTAACTCAAATAATCACTCTTTACAACCGTGGTGAGCAGAAAAGCATCTCAGAATGCACGATATGTTGAACTTTGAGGCAGATGGGCTACAAGACCACATCTGGGGCCATTCCTGTCAGCCATAAACAGGAATCCGAGGTTGCAGTAGGCACAGGTTTAACAAAACAGCTGGACAGTTGAAGACTGGTGTTTCTCAGATCTTCAACCGTCGCCTTTTCCAAGCTAATTTTCTCAGCGGTGAATTGCAGGTTTATAGGCGATACATGGTCAATCTGTCTGTGCATTCAGAATGCATCTTTCAGATAATCTTTCATTTTTGGTCCAACCCACTTGACATTACCTACAATGAGTTTGTCATTCCCTGAAGTATGATTTCAACACTTATACGAATGTCTTGACATTATATTTCTACATCCATCTCCTGTGCGTCTTTAATTATATTGCCACTTAAGTATAATAAAACCCGGTGTTTTGAGTGACCTTGTCTTCACGCTGTCAAGCCGTCTCACTGAGCGCTGGAATCGTATGCCATGTTGTGTACACCGGCTGTGTGTTTGCACTCTGTTTTGCTCTGTAGTCAGCAGAACCACAGTGCAGGAGTACTGCGGAACGCTAGCTTTGGCGGATTTGATATGAAAGCAAAGAGATTGCATTTCCTCTAATATTTAGAGTGCGGCCTTGTGCACAATGCAATATCCTGTTTTCTAAAAATATTTACTTTTTTGTTTTCCTATTCAATACTAATATTTTATTTCTCTGTCTCTCTCTCTCTCTGCAGTATAATTTCGTAGGCAGGATTCTGGGGCCACGAGGTCTCACAGCGAAGCAGCTGGAGGCAGAAACCGGCTGCAAGATCATGGTCAGAGGAAAGAGCTCCATGAGGGACAAAAAGAAGGTGAGACACTTCCTCCTCGTCCTCCGGGGGGGGGGGGGGGGGGGGGGGGGGGGGGGGGGGGGGGGGGGGGGGGGGGGGGGGGGGGGGGGGG
>CM075012.1:23416891-23427712 GCA_037576675.1 Pangasius sanitwongsei
GTGTGTGGAGTGTGTGGAGTGTGTGGAGTGTGTGGAGTGTGTGGAGTGTGTGGAGTGTGTGGAGTGTGTGGAGTGTGATCACACACAGCCATAGTGCAGCTTTACACATTTATCTGTTCTCTCACTTTCTTCGCTTACAATTAAATATATGTCTCTCAATTGCTTACAGATTATTCTTTTTGCTTTTCTTTCCTCAGATAAAAATGGCGTATGACAGAATTTTTGCAGCCCTATCCGTCACCGTGACCGATAATGATTTACTCTAACACAGCCTCTGGTCGTGATGTGAGATCTGTGCAGCTTTGTGTCTTTTGTATTCCACCATAGGGAATGTAGAAGAGTAAGAACATTTAACACACGTTTTACCACACGTGCTTCCTCCCCAGAACACGGCTTCCAACGTGCTGTCTGCCCTCTTCCGCATACCTGCTGCAGACTGTTCGGCTCATGATGACACTAGTGCTTCTGCTTAGTTTTCAGTAAACGACTGTAGGGATGTTGGTCACTAACCCCGCCCTAATGCACGGCAGAACGTCACGCAGTCATTCCTTTAATACGTGTTTGCGTGCTACGTAGCTGTGATATTAGCGAAAAGCAATATTTAAGGTTTTCTCAATCCTGTGCAAATTGGTCATGACGTGGTAAAGCAACAAATTTGGGTCGGTTGACTCCACAGACCAATCCGATGACGTTTTTGGTCGACCTTTTTTTTAATTTTTTTTTTTTTTTAGTTCACCACTCACAGCTTTACTTGTTCATTGTTTTATACGCACACAGATCGGCCAGGAAGCAGCTTCTGTTGTTTGAAAGATATGAGTTTGTTTTGAGGCGTGCACTTCCTGCCCCGTTTGAAGTACATGGCAGGTTTCCCACCATTCCCGGGACAGAGCAGCACAGGAGAGGAATGTTTAGAGTTGCCATGGTAACAGTGTCTTTGGCGATGAGGGATGGAGGGAGGGCTGGTTCTGTTGTTTGGCTCTCGCTCTGCGCATTAGGAAGCGTGTCAGGTGCAAGTCCCCTGCCGAGACCCGCAATACACTCTTTACAATCAGACACCTCAATTAGAGAGAGAGAGAGAGAGAGAGAGAGAGAGAGAGAGAGAGAGAGAGACGGGCAGAGAGTGAGACAGAGAAAGAGAGAGAGAGAGCAAACTTCAGCATTAAAGGAATTAATCAGCGCTGACCCTCTGAAGGGCTCGTGGTGATATGGAGTGGCGTTTTTATTTACTCATAAAGCTTGACCTTGTGAAATTATCAGCTAGATCAAACATGTGTAAATGATTAAAATAAATTACAGCCATTCATCATTTAAATGGCGTCCATGATTTATTTTTTTTTTTTAGTTTGCATGTTTCCTATATTACCCACAATACCTTTCAGCTGCCTGCTGATAGTCATGCTCCTCATTTGTAGATTTTTCATGCTAATACCACAGTCAACACCACCACACGCACCATCTCATAAATCATAGCTGTCTGTCTGTTTCTCTCTCTCTGTCTTTCTCTCTCTGTCTGTTTGTCTCTCTCTCTCTGTCTGTTTCCCTCTCTGTCTCTGTTTCTCTCTCTCTGTCTGTGTCTGTGTCTCTCTCTCTGTGTCTCTCTCTCTCTCTGTCTGTGTCTCTCTCTGTCTGTCTGTGTGTCTCTCTCTGTCTGTCTGTGTCTCTCTCTCTGTCTGTCTGTGTCTCTCTGTCTGTCTGTCTGTGTCTCTCTCTCTGTCCGTGTCTGTGTCTCTCTCTGTGTGTCTCTCTCTCTGTCTGTCTGTGTCTCTCTCTCTGTCTGTCTGTGTCTCTCTCTCTGTCTGTCTGTGTCTCTCTGTCTCTGTCTGCGTCTTTGTGTCTCTGTCTCTGTCTGCGTCTTTGTCTGTGTCTCGCTTCTGTCTGCATCTTTGTGTCTTGCCTGTCTTTGTCTTTGTGTCTCGCCTCTGTCTGTGTCTTGTTCTGTGTCTCTTTCTGTGTCTGTTTGACTTGTGTGTGTCTGTCTATGCCTCTGTCTGTATCTGTCTGTCTGTCTGTCTTTGACTTTGTCTGTGACTTCTCTCTGTGTCTGTTTCCGTGTCCCTCTCTGTATCTCTGTCTGACTGTATATTTGTCTGAGTGTCTGTGTCTTATCTGTCTGTATCTGTGTCTCTGTCTGTGTCTGTATCTCTTTCTGAGTGCCTGCGTCTTGTCTGTCTGTCTGACTTGTCTCTCTCTGTCAGTGTGCATCTCTCTGTGTCTGTCCGTGTCTCTCCGTCTGTGACTTGTCTCTGTCTGTCTGCCAGTGACTTTTTGGCATTTGCGCATGAATGATGTGGTATAAGTTATTAGCAGTCTGGCTCTGTTCTGTGTGAGATCTGCTCGTGGCTGGAATTGAGACTACACCTGTACTGCAGTATTACTCTGCACTCTCGCTGCTTACAGAGCCTGAACCATGAGCTGCCACGGATGTAGTTCATGGTTCAGTAAAACTGTTGCCTGACCTGTCTCTCTCTAATATAAGACTTGGGCCAGTGAAATAGCCTCCTCACCTCCTCACACCTCAGAAAGTGCCTTTGTCCTTTCATCAAAGCTCTAAAATGTGTGGAAAAAGAGGACTGGAGGTCTAGTTCCTTCAGTGCTCTACACTTTCTCGTACAGATGAGTAGACAGATTTTATTCCTTCTCACTACAGCATTGGAAAATTAAAAAATTTCCATTTTCCCTTTTTTTCTTTACCCTGTTCATCCTCGATGACAGGGGGATGAATCGGGTGTCGAGGAGCTGATAATTACTGCTTTGTGAATGGACCGCATGCTGACTGACTCCTACTGCTACTCCTTGGAGGACTTCGGCTGTTAGCGGCGGTTAATAGCTCCCTTTGTCGCTCATTGTGCGAACCAGACCAATGCCGAAGTTATTGACACCTCCTGCTAGCCTTTCTGAACGGCTCTGTTCTGGGGGAGTTTGTGTGTGTGTGTGTGTGTGTGTGAGAGAGCACAGTGTGTACTTATCAGGCACGATTACAGACATTTGTCAGACCACATGAGACAAAAGGTTCCAAGAGTACAATCTACTGTTTCCCAAGTAAAACTTTTCAAGGTTAGATCAGCCTTTAGCAGTTCATGGGAGTGAATTACGGAATTACAGATTTAGCACCTCACACATCAGACCCGGTGCTCGCTGTATATTAGCTAATAATTATAATGGTAATTATTCATAGAGAAAAAGAAATATTCCAACTATTACAAAAGGTCACCTGTCATCTTAAGCTGGCTTTAAATTCCTTGTTTACTTTTGTTCATATTGTTGGCGGGTTTATCTAAAGCAACCAAGTGTGCCAATACTTTTAACATTATTGGGGATACAAAGACGTATCTCCCGAGTGGCGCAACAGAAAGGCGTTCGCACTATCATCCAGAGATCAAGTTCGAATTGATTTTGCCACAGCTCTCCATGGCCCGGAGTCCTGTATGGCAAAATTTGCCAATGCTCTGTGGGTAGGAGGGGCATACACTCTCTCCCCTGTCAATCACAGCAACACTAGCCAATCCCGAGGGTCTGTGAGCTCATGTATGCAGAAGAGGGCCGATAGCGCTTTCCTCCTTGTGTGTTACACTGCCTGTGTTTGCATTAAGAATAACTAGAATGAACGTATGAATGAATAATAAACGAATCTGAAGCATTACATTGTTTAAAACTGTTCAAATCCAAGGATAATGAAAATTTGGCAGATAGTAAAAAAGAAAACACTTTACTAATCTCTCGTCTACTTATCCCGCTTGAAAGATGTACTGACGCAGCACTTTCGCTCCCTGTCAAGGCAAATGGAGAATGTTTTGTTTATTAATGTGAAAAAATCTCTGAATGTGTTTGATTTAGCGAACATTAGACAGGTATATATTTGACGTCAGTTGACTGTATTTCAGTGCAGTGCAAATAAGGAGAAAACGTGTGCTTTCGAGCTGCACTGTTGACTGGAAAAGTGCTGTAGTTCTGTCAAACAGAAACGACAGCGACGCTCTTTTCATTTCGCTGCTGAATACAATCCAGACTGTCAGCTAACACAAGAAAATGTCGCTCTTGTCATACGCGCCCTGTCGCTCGCTCTCACTGATTCACGTCTGACTCAAACGTGCGCCAACTCTGAAGTGTGCCGTCACATTACATGCTACAAGCACGTCTCACTTCTCCACTCACCTCTTCGCCTACATTTCAGGAGGAGCAGAACCGAGGGAAGCCGAACTGGGAGCACCTGAACGAGGACCTGCACGTTCTCATCACAGTGGAGGACACACAGGCGCGAGCCGAGATCAAGATGAGGAGAGCCGTAGAGGAGGTCAAGAAGCTCCTGGTGCCGGCGGTCAGTATCACCTTCTTCTTCTTCCTTTTTTTTTTTTTTTTAATTTTTAAAAAAATTTTTTTAATTTTTTTTTAAACTCATATAAAGTCTGTGCAGTAGTGGTCTGTGTATCCTCAAGTGTGGATGAAATGAAACCCATCCAGCACTACAGAACGCGTGGAAATTGATCGCCTTACCGAGATTAGTTCCAACCCTACAGTATTCGCACTCTCTAACACTCTTTCATTTAGCTGTGAGCTCAAGAGCCTCATGTCGCATTTGCCAAGACGATGAACAGCATGTAAAAAAAAAATAAAATAAATAAAAGTACAAAAAATATTCTCCTGGATTTTTACGTGATGTATTCATTAAGAAGTAGGCATTAAAATTTAGGTGAAGGGCATCCCTTGAAATATGCACAACATTATCATTTATATGTATCCTAACAAACGTTTATTATATATTTCAGAATTAAAATTTAGTGCTTACTAGGATTGCACAGTCTACTGATTTTATCGTCCCTGCATGGCGTTACATTGCCAATGATATATGAATGACGTTTATCGTCAATTATTTTATATTACCAGACGTGCCATCCATTATGAATTTTGCTTAGGAGCTCGCTAAAAAAATACACGGAATGGGGCGGGCTTTTTCTACCCAGTGCAATGGCAGACGAGCCAGTCGACATATGAATCTGGAAAGATCTGTGCAGGTGTTGTCCAATGACAGACACTTCATGGAAGCCCCGCCCTATTTCCTCCTAATACTCTTGTCCTGCACTTTACATTTATTCCGTATTAATTTCTTTAGAAGGTTGATTCGTTTATTTTGTGCATCCTAGCATGCATTATAACTTTAATTACCAGCGAACCAATCTTTGTACCTATGTAAGACTTTTTATTGCCATTATAGTAGTTTATTGTTCTCCAATAACAGCACAGCAGTGTTTTGTTCCTCTTATACCACAGCAATTTCCTGCAATTGCCTTTTTTTTTTTTTTTTTTTTTTTTTTTTTTTTTTAAAAAACTAAACAGTTGGTGCTTGGGGAATTTTGGCCAAGCATGAAGCTTAGCTGAGAGAACTCTTCAGAGAGATTTCAGTATGCATATGGGCAGATCTAATCCCATCCAAGAGCTTACCCCTAACTGCTTTGTACTGTTGCATTCTGGGAATTTGCTCCGGAACTCCTGCTAGAGAACAAATGGCACTGGGCAGCATGTCCGCACATTTCCATTCTCGCGCAGAGTTTTCTCTCTCTCTCTCTCTCCGCTGCGGCACCTGTCTACCTGCCGTGAACAGAAGGCCAAGGCAGCAGTGTCTGCTGATTGCCCATGGGGCAGCATAGTGGAGGCTCCTGACCTCTTGAAATATAGCCAGGGACTGTCCTTTTCCATCTCTCTGCCCTTTCTTTTCCATCTCTGTTCTTTTGTTTTTTGTGCCCGAATAGCTGAACAGTTACTGCCTTTTTCCTTGTTTAGACATTAATCCTCCATAAAGACTTGTCCCAAATGTAGTGTTGCAAAATGAGGCTTATACCGCAGCTAATCTTACTGGTCAGAAGTGATTAATTTTCTGACAGTAGTGCCAGCTGTAATTCAAATCACCGGTTTATATTATTGCACACATTCTAATACATTCTAATATTATGCTGTACAAAATCTAAGACTAATTATACGTGTTATTTAGCTAAGAGGAACATCTACATTTAATACTTATGAGACATTTATTGCACACATTTATTATTTTTTTAATAATTGCCCATCGACCCTTGATTTTTTTAAAAAAAAAATTTTATATATAAATACCATGAGAGGTTGATTAAAGGACATTATCATGGTGGGGAAATGTGATTAAGACACAGCAGGACAATCTTTCTGCCTCGGCTCACGTAATGAACGGCATCTTCTCCTCATTTAGAAGCATGAAATTGCCTTTATTAAATATCCCTACAAAACAAAGAGGTCACAGCACTCAGGTTCGTTCTCAGGCATGATGAGAGAGTTGAAGGAGAGCGTGTGTGCACTCTCATAAACCACTTCTGTGATAGGCTTTAGGTTTCTAGATTAGGTGTCTAATCTCGGTTTCACTCCTCCGGAAACAGCACAGCCGGCATTGGAGTCAGTGTGCAAGAAAAACGTGTATATTCCACTTAATTAGCCAAAAAAAAATTTCTTACACACACAGACAGACAGACACAGAGAGAGAGAGAGAGAGAGAGAGATAGAGAGATGGAGTGTTTGGGTGACTGCATAAACAGGTATTTCAAAGGGATAAAATGAAATGTTGTAAGGATTGAGAGATTCAGCTCATAGACCCTCTGAACTTTTCAACTCAGAGTGCAACAGAGGGAAGCGACAGCAGCAGAGGAGGGTGAGCGAGGCGGTATAATGGAGGGGGGGGGGGATTGAGCTACGCTTTCATGTGTGGTTTGTGGTCTTATCCCACTGATTCTTCCTTCCCTTTTATGCACACATAACCTTCTTCCTCCTACCTCTAACCTTCATATCTCACAATGCGTTGCTGCTGTCACACAGTGGCTCGAACACCCTGCAGCCTCTTGCACTCACTCGGTCGCTTCCAGTCCCTCCAGCTGTCTTGTACCGCTCCAGTGCCACTGTTTGTCCCTGTGTGAGTGTGTACAGAGATGATGAACCCGAGGATCACTCAACACACCACTGGGGGGTGGGCAGAATTTAAAAGAATCTTAGAAAGGAAAAAAATGACAGAAATGCTGGAGGGTGAGAAAGAGGCAGACAGCATTCAAGGTATGTTTGTAGAACTGTTGCTACCTTTAAAGCAAGAATCGAGTTCAGGGTGACCCGGCCCCCATCCCAGAAACACTGGGCATGAGGAGAGTGAATACACTCTTGATGGGAAGCCAGGAAAAAAAACACTGGTGATGCCATATCAACAGCTTCCAGAGTCACTTGTCCCAGCTTTTAGTGGGATTGGTCAGAATTCCTTTGAGAGTGGGATTAAAAAAACATCAAGCAAACCTTTACTTTGAATTCCCTTTTGTACACCCAACCTCAGCTTGCTGTTTCCAATCGTATGAAAAGTCTAAGTGTTGCTTAACTTCTGTTGTCCGTCTTTACTTGCGCACGCCACATCAAAACGCATGGGGGGACTGGTGGAAACTTCCTGGTTCTATCCTTTTTTTTTTTATGCTTAATAACAGTCTGTCATCAGTGTGGATGGAAAAGTTTAAAAACAGCAATGTGAAGAGGAAAATGGTGTTCTAAAATGGATTTGTAATTATATGATCAAGGCATTAGCTTAAGTGGTTTCCCATTTTGGTGAAGTCAGATTGACCCCACTTCAGACCCACACACTGTAGAAGCAGAGATTATTAGAACAGGTTGTCTCTCTCTTCTCGTCCTCCTCTCCTCGCTGTTGTATTTCTCCGAGTCATCGGGTCGAGTTTTCGAACAGGACGATTGATTGTCCCAGTCTAGTGTTACCCTATCTTTCCAGGTATCTCTGCGTTTTATTGCCACAGCAGGAATCTTGTCCAATTGGAGCATTCACTGCAGAGATAACACCGCCCAATCGTTTCATTTTCTGCTGTGTGAGGCCACAGAGGCTGTTTATTTGGCATTAGGTTGAAGTCCTTTTAATTGAATTCATACACAAATGTATAATACTTGCAGTGTTAAGCCTTTCCTAACACTTTTCCTCTGGCACAGAGATGGAATACCCATACCCACCATCTGACTGCAGGTCAGTGTGTTTCTGTTCAGTGTTTCTCTCTGAACGGGGGGGGGGGGGGGTTATACTATCTCTGCTCTGTGAAGTTTGAATCCAGTCATTTTTGGGCCAGTTGTTTTAAAGAATGTGAGGGGGCATGTTGTGCTAGGAGTCCTTCCTGCATGCTACTTAACTTCTATGATTTTCTAAGCTTGTCAAAACCATGGTTTTCTGGGATGTACTCAGCTGTCTTCCTCTGCTCCAGATGAACAAAAGAATCAATGTGTCTGTCAACACATTAGTGTCTTTAGCTGTTGTGAAACTGTTTAGTTTTAGTTTGGGAGTCGAGTTGATAGGACATATTGTTAGTTTTCCCTTATATGTGTGTGTGTGGTGAATGCTTTCATCATCTTGTGTCATGCTTGTCTCAGCAGTCGGGTTCATCCTTAAGGTCAAGGCTAATCTGCATTAAAATGAAAGCATATGGAAAGGTATTTTTGGAGAAACAGCCTAAACCCTTGGAACTATGAGGCATTTCCGCCTGAGCCCTCTTCTTTCTTCTCCCACATGTCATCAGGGTACTGAGGAGTGGGTGAAGTAAGAGCCTTCACCTTCAACACCTCATTAACAAATCTAGGCCACTATGAGTGCTTTCTGTTAAACTTGGCTAATTAAAACGCCGTGTCACGGGAGTTCTCTGGACTAGCACAGTGTCACATTGCCACATAAGCAGTCTGACAGAACATTGTGACTGTTTCAAACTAGACCAAGGACTCACTGGTAATCATCAAGTTGAAATCGACTGAAGCTGTAATATGCTTTTAACTGATTTCTTTTCTCACTTGTTGAGAGGTCTGTGTTTTTGAAGGAATGTGGAGTGCCCGAGGCCGTCATAGCTGTGCAGATCTTGTTGCGTGTGAGTTTTTGTAGTAGCTGCAACTGAGTGCTTGGAGGGCTTCGCTTTTTTCCTGCCTTCTCCTTCTCTTTCCTCCCATTTCATCTTGTTTCGACTGCTTGGTACTTGAAGGCAGGACTAGTGAGTCAGCCAAATTCTCCCTGGTTTCTTTAAAAGGCCACAAAAAGCTTCGGGGAGAGGATGGAGAGAGAAAGAGAAAACTGCAGCTTCACAACCCATAGCAGCTCTCGTGAGTGGGGGCTCTCAACAAATGGACTGGATAAGAAGCTTGCCCACTTGCCCCAAACATGCATTTCTGGCCCCTGCCCTCTTCCCTCTCTCTTTCTTCTTTAATGCTCTTATTGTGCCTTTTTTGTTAGTGTACTTATCTGTTGGTTGCACTTAACATTTGGGTCATTTGCAGTAATTCAAAAAAAAAAAAATCTTGTTCTAACTGCTTTTTTTTTATGGTCTTTGGGTATTTGTAATCCCTGCATACAATTTTTCCTCAAGCACGGCTGCTTGAGTACATACCTTTCTCTCTTACTGTCTCTGTCTGTAAGGAAAAAGGCTCCTCGCTAGGGGCGAGAGATGGCAAGAAAGGGGATATAGAGACAGACAGATGGTGTGTAATGTATGACAGGCGTTGTGGTTCTGTGGGCGTAGCGTCCCCGACAGCCAAATTTTTGCTGTCAGCTCTCTGCCTGAAGGCTGGCTCAGAGGCCTGTTGTGGCCAGCCGGCTCATCGTGATCAATAAACACCTTTTTTCTTCGTACACGCATAATCACATTCGCCTCCTATCAGGCCAGTATGACAAATGAGAACAAAATGCCATCTGGTTGCTTGCGGTGTGCTTGCAAGCATGCCTTCCCAACTAATTGTCCCATTTCTTTGTATTCCCCCGTTCCTCCTGTCACCTTGGTGCTTTCCTGGCAAGTGATTTGTAAAAGAGACAAGACGATGATTTCACCCATTACCTCATCTGGTTTGTCTCTACTGGTTTGTCTCTGTTTGACGTAACTATAATTTTATACATTACCTCACTTGGCATTTTGACTAACTGTATAAGCAGAACAGTTATTTTTGCGAATGAACAGAAAATCGCAGTGGCAAACACACCGACCAGAGACACCATCACTCTTGGAATACCCACTGTGACCCTGCAAGGTCAGTGCTATCCCTGGTTATAGATGCTCTCTCTCATGTCTTACCCACTCAGCCTCTTGCCCTAGCTGCAGGGCCAAAGTGAAGGACCATGGGTAACAAACATGGTCAGCTGCAGTGTGGTGGTAAGATGACTGCACTCAATCATCCTGAGGGACGTCAGCTCGTCCTCTGCCTCTTAACATTATTAAGCAACTTGACAGCAGACTTAAAGCTCTATACTGTTTATTCCCTTCCTTTTTTCCCCCCTTTTCCCCTTTTTCTTCTCACCATTTTTTCCCAAAGAAAGCAGTGCAGAGTAGCATGCATTAAATCTTCTGCTTTGATCAGGCCAGCCAGTCTGGATCAAACACTAGCGAGGTTTCTATTAACCTTTTGACGTTTCCTTCTCTTAACATGAGAGCCAGATTTCAGTTAGCTGAACCTGCTTTATCAGTGCAGCCCAGACGCTTGTCTGCTTCCCCTCCACTCTCCATCACTATGCAGTTTTCAGCATGGTTGAGATTCTAATTTTCCTAATAGTGTGTGGCAATTCAACTTGACCTCTCCATTAGTACATAGGCTGTGCTCGCTTTGGCTGATTTAGATTCAGCTTGTCAGAAGTAAATTATACCCAGGCATGATTGACACACTATTCACCAACATTTGCCTTAATATCATTGCTCACATATCCTCATGCAGCCTGACCTGTTTCTCAATCTTGGATGCCTGCCTGGGGGGGGGGGGGGGGGGGGGGGGGGGGGGGGGGGGGGGGGGGGGGGGGGGGGGGGGGGGGGG